>VBSM01001118.1:4296233-4311481 GCA_008086735.1 Cheirogaleus medius
AAAAAAAAAAGAAAAAAGAAAAGAAAGGAAAAAAAATTAGAGGCAATAATGTGGTTGGTTCCTTCTACTGAAATGTCTGGATGAGGAAGGAGACGGTCCCCGGGCAGGTGCCGCTCCCGGCGCACGGAGAACCGGCAGAGCAGAACCAGGAGACTGCCGCACGCACCGGGGCAAAGACACGGGCCAGGCACGGCCGGAGACGCAAGGAGGAGACGGGTGGAGACGGTCAAGAGAAAGAGCAGGAGACAGCAGGGCAGGGCAGGTCGAGGCCAGGCCGGAGCCCCGCTGCCTGTGCCTCGTCTCCCAGTTCTGCGCGACCGTCTCACGCAGACGTTCATCCCACGACTCTCCCTCCGCCTGCCACGGTGCCGGCCAGACCACCTTGTCTTCCTCGGACTGGCCTTTGAGACCAGCCCTCCGCGGTGCCCGCCGTCCCCTCGCCGTGGCCAGCACTGCAGGAAAGCAGTCTCTTCCCGGGCCTCCCTCATGGCACGGCCGGGACACCCACTCTCTGGGCCAAGCGACCCCCGTTTCCTGCTCCCACAGCAGCCGCCTTCGCTCTGGCAGGTTTTGCCTCACAGAGGATCGCGGGAAGTGTCCCCTGCCCCACACGCTGCCCCCTCCCGCAAGGCCCAGCCTCTCCTGCCTCTCCACCCCTCCTGCTGGGGAGCTGGCCCAAGCTCCTGCGCTCCTCCGGGGCAGCTGGGCTTCTGCTCTGCCTCTCCCCCTCCAGCATGCGGGCCCCCACGGACCCCTGTAGATGCCTATGCCTGGGTGACAAGTCTGCTTAATCCCCAGGTGCTATAGCAAGCCCACCTGCACTCGTGCTAATTTATGTCTTCTAGAATTAGCCAAAAGAAAGGTGACATTTTGCCTCTATCTGCCTTATCTTTGTTTTATCTTTCCATTCCATATGAGCCCGGGTGGGAACTGGGTGCTACTTCTTGGGTTCCTAAAACATCAGCAACACGGATGAACCTGACAGGAGCCACTGACCTTGCCGGAGCAGTTTCTGTGGCTCTTTGCCAGAGCGCGTGTTTGTGTTCTGAGAAATACAATTGCACTAACGTAAAAATAAAACATGCAAAAAACTAGACAAAGGAGATAGAAGGTAGGAACAAAACAGCAGCTATGCTGCACGGTTTGACAGACCCATTTCCTGAGCATGCTTCTCTTGGGAGCATACCCTTTGCGGGGTGCTGGGGACACAGGCAGGCACCAGGCAGCCGTCACACGGTATCCACTCTTACATGTCACCTCCGCAGAGAGACCCTCCTCCTCTCCTGCCTACAGTCGACCCCACTGCAGGCCTTCTCCATCTGGCGTGGCCACGTCGCCGCCTTTCTTCCCTAACAGCACAGACCACAGTCTGTCATTTACGTGTTTACCTCCACCTCCCCAACTAGAATGTGCGCTCCTGGGGACCAGGACCGTCTCAGTCATTGCTGCAACCCCAGAGTTCATTAACATGGTACCTGGGACATTGTTGCCTCCCCAAAATATTAGTACTTAGGGAACGAATGGACTATGTGATAACTGTGCCGTAAGAAAGGGAGTGGGACAAGTGGGAACACCTAGATGTTTAGGGAGGGCTTCTTGGAAGAGGGGACACCCAAGGATGGAGGCAAAGCTTTAGGACAGCAAGGACAAAAGTTACGTAGCCAGGTGAAGAGAGTGGAGAGGAAATTCCAGGAAGAGGGAAGCACAGAGCAGAGCAGCCGAGGAGACTGTGCGGAGTGCGCCGGAACACCACAGACGAGCCGGCGCTGGCGAGGGCCCGTGTGCTCGTGGAGCACAGAGCAGGGTGTGCGTGTGCGACACGAATGGGGAGACGGGAGTGGGACGAAAGATGCAGGTGCCCCAGGAGAGCCAGGCACAAATGTGGTGGTCGCCACAACCAGCGAAGGTAGTGCCCAATATGAGGCCCAAGGGATGCTGGGAGCGCCCAGGCGGGGAGGAGGATGGTGCCAGGAGGAAAGCCGGGTGGAAAGGCCCGGCGGAGGGTGGGGTCCTGCTCAAGGAGCACACATTTGTGCAAGAGTGCCCGGGTGGACACAGACGGCACAGGCCAAGGGCTCCAAGGGCTGCGAACGGCTGGCTGCCAGCTCCCGCCCGCGCAGAGACAGGAGAGGCTGAAGCACCGACCTTCTCAACCAGGTCTTCGGGGGCCTGTTCCTCACAGAGGTGAATTTTATCTTCAATGCACTTCTTCAAAAGGTCTATCTTGCTTTTACTCTTGGACCGTGGCTTTCTCACCTTGGACTGCTGCTAGAGAGGGGTCAGAGAAGACACGGGCAAGAAGGTGGTCACCAGTGAGTCACGCAGCCCCCAGGGCTCCGCAGCCCAATAGAAGTTTCTGCAGCTCACGGAACTGCAAAATCTGCCTTAGGCCGGAAGGGGCGGGGTGGGGGGCACGGGGGCGCCGACACATCCATCCTACCTGCAGCTCGGGGGCAGTCAGTGCCTGGTCCAGTTTCAGACACTCCGCCTCGCGCCAAGCAGTCTGAAATCGCTGCAGCAGGACTCGGGCCCGGATTTTGGGGAGGGCCAAGCTCCTGTCCATCTGAGCAAAGCAGCCGTGGACCTCCTGCTGCAGCCCGAGCAGCTCCTCTTCAGACACAGAGAAGGCTGCAGAGCAGAGCCTCCTGGGAGGGAAGAACAGCAACGCGCTCTTACCCAGAGAAACTGCGGGTGCAGGGCTGGGGTGGCACAGCCGGAGGTTCAAAGATCATCAGTCAAATCCACATCTGGAGGACACAGCACCAGCGCCTCAGCCACGCATTCACCCCACAAGCATTTCTTAAGCACTAGCGTGTGTTGTGTTGGACGTGACATCATATTGGAGTTGAGAGTCGAATGAGGCGAACCTGGGAGGGTGTCTCTTCCAACAATTGTGACCTTGAAGATAACCTGGTCTTGCTTTAGAGACAGACACGAAAACAAAGCATTGTCCACCGGCCAGCGGCACACCGTAGATAGGGACAGTGGCACGGAGGATAGATGCTCAGCTCAGATCAGGGGCTCAGGACGAAGGGGGTCTCTAGCACTTGGTTCGAAAGGATGATTTTTTTTTTTTTTTTTTGAGACAGAGTCTCACTCTGTTCCCTGGGCTAGAGTGCCGGGGCGTCAGCCTAGCTCACAGCAACCTCAAACTCTTGGGCTGGAGTGATCCTTCTGCCTCAGCCTCCCGAGTAGCTGGGACTACAGGCATGCGCCACCATGCCCGGCTAATTTTTTCTATATATTTTTAGTTGGCCAATTAATTTCTTTCTATTTTTAGTAGAGATGGGGTCTCGCTCTGGTTTCGAACTCCTGACCTTGAGCGATCCGCCCACCTAGGCCACCCAGAGTACTAGGATTACAGGCGTGAGCCACAGCGCCCGGCCTCGAAAAGATGATTAATTGACATGATCACTTAGTGGAAACGTATTCCATGCTGGAAACCACACTGAGTGGTTTACTATTATAGGTTGAATTGTGTCCCCGAAAAGTTATGTTCAAGTCCTAACCCATAGTACCTGCGAATGTCACTTTACTTGGACACAGGGTCTTTGCAGATGTGATTAAGAAGTTAAGATGAGGTTACACAGGAGTAGAGTGGGTCCTTAATCTAATCTGCCTGGAGTCCTTATAAAAATAGGAGAAGAGAGACGAACACACAGGCAGAAGGCCGTGTGAGGACAGAGACAGAGATGGAGTGACATGTCTATAGGCCAGTGAACACCAAGGACTGCCAGCAACACTAGAAGCTAAGAGAAGGCATAGACCAGATCCTGCTCTAGAACCTTCAGAGGGAGGATGGCCCTACCGACACCCTGATCTTGGAGTTCCAGCCTCCAAAACCCTGAGAGAATAAATGCCTTCTCTTTTAAGCCACCCAGTCTGTGGTCCTTTGTTATGGAAACACTAAGCAACAAATACATTTACCTACCTCCTTGCTCATCCTCACCCCAACCTAGTCCTCAAATTACAGACGCGGAAAGCAGGGACATTCCCTCTTCCTTTCCGCAAGGCCCCTGCCCCTCTGAAGGGACAACGGCCACACGCTCACTCTCACGGCTGCGCAGGAGCCAGGCCTGGCCACAAGAGGCCATACGGGGTCCCCGGGGAACTTCTGGACAGAATCCCTCTCTGGCCCGGGAAGAGACAGTTCCAGGACTGGTCTTTTCTCTTTCTTCCTGCTTTGGGCAGTGTGCGTCTGCTCACTTATTCATTCAACAAAGGCTCTGTGACAAACATGGATGGGTTTGGCTGCTTTGGCAGTGTTCTGTCAACAGCGATGGCATAAATATGCTTTGTGGATGCTTTAAGTTTAGAAATATCTGCAGAACACCTATCAGGCTGGCCAGGGTCAGGCTTAGTGCACCCAAGTCTCAATGCGGGAAAGGGGCTGTAGGCCAGCTGGAAAGTTCTCTTATGGAGGCAGAATGGGACCTTCAGGGATGACATGAATCCTCCGTCGAAAACAGTCTGAAGTCCCCAAGCTCACATCATGTGACTCCCCTGTCCTGGGTTCCTCATTCTGTGGGTCCAGAAACTGCAGCCACTCCCTGGCACCTTCCCCTGTGTGTAACCCAGGGGAAAGCAGCTCTGAAGTGCATCTAAGTGTTATTTGCACCCCACCTTCAAACCAGAGCAGTCCTTAGCAGTCTTGTCCTAATCCCCTGTTACGCAAGCACCAAGAGAATAAAGAAATACAGGAGGCAGAATCTTTGCCCCGAAGGAGTTCAAAATCAAGGCAGGAACTTAGGAAAGAAGTCTCCAAGACATACATTCCTGGCAAAAATATTCCTCACTAATTCCTACTTTAGCTGACCAGTTTTACAGCAACCCCATCTTGCTCGAAATTGGGAAGCTTATAAAAATGTTTCAAAGCTATTGTGCAATGCCATTTTACATAATGCCTCAGAAATAAAGGCTGCAACCTTTTAAATAGAATCTTAAAGAAGCAAAGTATATAAGCAGACTCACATTGTATATAGAGTTGACCCTTTCAACCCTTAGAAAAATCATAGAGTTTTCTGATAGCCAAGTGAGAGGTCTTTTTCCTGTTAAATGGCTAAATCAGTGGGGACTTTATTAATACTCCCTGCAAAATGGATCCAAATGAAGTTGGAGAAAATGACCCATCTGGTAACAGGAATGCCAAATCTAATTTGCACACTAAGAAGAATCCAAAGCTAGTTTGAACATATAAAGAGAATTTGAGCAGAATAAATATTGTTGAGAATAATCCATGGGAATAAAAAATAGCATTTAAGGATTTGATTTTTACAGGCATAGAGAAGACAGAATCTTGTTTTCTCTGTCAAGAAAAGAAAAACTAATGAAGACTAAATAAATGAGGCCAGAATCACAATGGAGACAGATGGGGAGGAGCCAGAGGTCACTTATGCAAACCAAGATAAGATCTCTCTCTGCAGACACCTGGGGACCTGCTCTCCTGGTATCAAGGTCAGTACCCAGGGATAAGAACTGTGTGTGAAGGCGAATGAAATCACTGAGGCCAGTAAGACCCTGCTGGGAGACAACTTCAACCAAGGGAGGAGGGGACTGCAGACCAATGCTCCACCACCTGCTGTCCATCAAAGGGCCCGAGAAGGCCCAGACTCTCATACAAATATTGTCTTCACATTTAACCCGCTAGCTGGCATCATATGCTGCTGAGAGTACCCTAGAAGATTCCATTATTGCGGTCCTCATTTCACAGGCAAGAGAGATGACACCCAGGGAGGTTAAGTGACTTGCCCACACCCAACAGTAGATGGTGGTCCTGGAATTTAAGCCCAGGTCCCCTTGGTCTGCACTGCCTGTGTCTCAATCCACGCTGCCTGGATTTGAGGCTCCTCCAGTTTCCAATCGTGTGAGCCAGCCCCAAACAACTGCGGACAGCTCAGTTGGTCTCTACGGCACCACTGAAGGCTGGCTGCTCAGGCCACGCACAGGAGAAACGGCACGTGGCGCAGGGAGAGGACTGCAGGACGCTGGCCTCCCTGGAATCCGGCTCTAGCTCGTCCTCACTGCCACAGCTCCCAGGCCTAGAAAATCTATTTGTGCAGTTTGTTCATCATTTTCCAGCTGCTGCAGGGGGAATGTTAGTTAGCTGTGGTCTTTCTCCTACTCAAAAGTAGAAGTCAGGCCCAGGGACTATTAGGGAAGAGGGGGCGTGTCAGATTGTAAGGGCCAATCCGAGGGATGGAATTAGTTAGACCCTCCAGATCAAGGAGGGGCACCCGGAAGCCTAAAGGAATACAACTGAAATACTTTGTTTCCTCAGGCCACATGCTGTAGATATCCATTCCAATCATAAATTTTTTTTTCCTGCTTCTTATAGACTTAGAACTTCCTGAGTATAATTGTTCTCAGTTATGGGTTTATACAAAAGAAGATATAATGAGTAATTTATCAGTCACTTTAATATAAATTACTAAAGAGACTAAAATATTATGACACAATAAAGGTCTCTAAATCCCCTTAGCTTACATGTTAGCAATGTTTATGTTTGCTGCAAGTCTACCACTAGACCCAAGCATACAATAGCTCAACACTTATAGGTAAATTAGTTTTGTAGCCTTGTCTTTGACATTTTGGATTTTACTCTTATGTTTCCTTGAATGTTTTAAAGTGTTGATGAGTGCCTGTCTACCTCCAGTCCTGTTTGGCCTAAAATATTTAATTGGCTGTAAGCCCCCTTTGGGCTCTTCAGTCCTCTTGGCCACAAGGGTCCCACAGAGGGACTGGATGAACCCAGGGCAGGTGACCACACCACCCTGGCAATGGATGGGACAAAATAAGGGTTTGGCCATAGATGCTGCCTCTAACAGATCTTGGCCAAAAGGGGCAAACTGTGAACTAAAATAAAATCTTAAAGCTCTCCCAACCCCCCCCCCCAAAATAAGTAGAAGTCATTACATGGTTTTTGAGTTAATAATAAAAACAAATAGCCCAATTAATGAACCAAGGGATGAAAGGGCCAGGTGGAAAGACTGTGCCACGTGGTGGAAGCACCAAAACGAAGGGCCAATATCACACGTGGCCTTGGCATTTGGTGAAACCAGGAGGACCTGGACTGGCCTAACCGCCAGTTCCCGTCCCCACACTGCTCTCCGACAAGGTCCCCTCGCCAAACAACGCTTCTCGTCAGGGAGAACAGCACGGGCCAGCACGGGCCGGCTCAACCCCGAGGAGCAGGTGTGAGCTCCCCGGGGGCCTGTGGGAGCGGGGGCCACCACACCCCCGTTACTACAAAGCCAGCTTCCCACAGCCCTGGTTCTGCGCTCTGCTCAATCCTCGCGTGGCCCTCCCTGGCACGCGGGGTCCTCCTACTGGAGTTTATGTGATCAAGAAATGCCATCGATCTCCTCTGCCCAGGGCTGCGTGTCCTGTGCTAGGCCATCCCCGTAAGCACAGCGCGGGAACCCCGCCCTGTGGAGGGCGAGAGAGGGGTCGGACCCGCAGCCACACTCACGTGAAGACCGAGTGCTCCCAGTGCCGCAGTTCCGCCTGCTCCTCCACAGAGGCCTCTAGAGCGTCGTCCTTCAGCCTCTGCCTCACTCTCTGGACGCCCTCCCGGTCCCTGTCCCGCTCCTCGCCCTCCAGCTGCTCGGCCCGCGCGGCCATCTCCTTGCCGTGCTCCTCCAGGATCTGCTGCAGGAAGAGCCAGGGCACGCCGTGCTTGAGCAGCTCCTGGGCCAGCACAGAGTTCTGGAGGCGCCGCAGCTCCTCCGCGGCTCTCTGGGACAGCGAGAGGGTTAGGGCCCTGAGGGCGTCCAGGGCGGCCTGGTCCAGATGCTCCTGCAGCTCTTCCAGGGCGGCGCCGTGCTCTGCCATCACTCTCCGCCACTGCTGCAGGTGCTGGCCCGCGTCCTCCGCGGCCCGGGCAGCTTCGCCGATGGACAGCTGCGCCTTGCGCTGCTCCTTGTGCTGGCGGGAATGTGAAAAGGGAAGATTAGGTGGGGCAGGGCTTGGTGGGCACAGACCTTTGGGAAAACGCTTTGGAAATCTGTTGCAAAGGCACAGAATGCTTACAGCTTTTCCCCCAACCACCTCACATTTAGAAAATTATTCTTAAGAAAATAAAAGACAGTGAAAACTTCGTGTCTTCAACATTCACTGAACACATATTTACCAGGAGGCAGACTACCTAGGTTCTAATCCTGGCTCCTCCACTCACAAGCTGAGTGACCCAAAGCAAGTGTCTTACCTCTCTGAGCCTCCTCCTCCTAATCTGTAAAATGGGGATGATAACAGAACCGACCTCATAGAGTAGTTGTGGGTATCAGATAAGTTGCTTCATACATGTGCAGCTCTTAGAAGAGTGCCTGGTGTGGAGGTCACACCAATACACATCTGCTATTAGTGTTACTATGTGCTAGGCACACAGTGTTTGCAAATTGTGATATTTTAAGGGGAAAAAACCCTGAGATCATTGAGAGACAACTTAAATGAGGAGGTCACCAAAGGACCTTTAAGGAAGAAATCAGGAAAGAACACTCCTGGGAGAAAGGACAGTGGGAGTAAAGGCCCTACGGTGGCGAGGAACTGCCACTCACAAAGCTGTCCATCGCTGCAGTGTTCACAAGAGCAGGTTCGCAGAGTCTCAGTCCTAGCTGAGAGAACGTGAGATGCTCTTCCTTGTGTTCATGGGTCCTGGTGACCAGAGAGTGTCAATTCATTCACTCTATAAATATACTTATTAAGCACCTACTACGTGTCAGGCAGTGTCCTCAACACTGGAGATACATACATTTTTGCCTTTATGGAGCTATATTCTAATTGTGGGCCACTCACAGTATTTATCAAAAGTAGCTACAAGAGATAATATTCACAGAAGCCTTCCAGAATCTCTTGTAAGATCTGGAGTGCATCCATCCTTCTAGATACGGACCTTGGACTGGGCCAGACATCAGGGACGTGTGGTTTTGACCCCTTACCCAGTGGCTCAGAGGTGAATGGGGTGTTGCTCAGGATGTGATATATTTCAGTGGTCAAGGTGAGGGGAGTGGCTGTCTGTTGGGCCCACACTTGGTAATATAATAGAAGGCAGAGTTCCTATTGATCACATTTAAAAGTTATTCTGCATCCTCTCTGCTCCCCCCAAACAGTCCCAGCCCACTAGCCCACCACCCAGGTGTCACCTGGCACGTGCCATATACCCTCTCAATCTGTCCCTACTACCTGTGCTCTGTGCTGCTGGCTTAGGCCCTCATCAGTTCTCACCTGGCCAAGTGCCACAGCCTCCCAGGGGTTTTGTGTTCCTCCAACTCCAACCAACGCGAGCTTCCGGAATCACAAATCTTCTCTCTCTCTCTGCCTGAAAACCCTTCAGTGTTCCCCACCATCTTTGGCCTTGCACACCACACCCCATGGGCTTGGCACGGACTCCCAGACAGGGGCGCTCCAGCCCTGCCCTCTCCTCGGCATGTCTCACCTCACAGTGCTCTCAGCGCTCCCAAACACATGCCGTGTGTGCCACTCACTCGGTATTTGGCCTTGACCACATCAATTAAACACTATAAGCTTCAGTGTCTTCGCTTAAAAGAAAATAGAAAAAAACAGTATCTCCCTCATAGGGTTAATGTAGGGATTGAACAAGATCTCTTATACGACACACTTAGCACAGTGCTAAGGAAGCACTCAGCGAAGGTTAGTACTGGTCATCAGCAGTCACTCAAACCAGCAGCACTCCTGTGCCTTGCCTGTGCAGACATGAGTAGTCTACCACGACCTTCTGCTGTGCACAGGCAGGATAGGACTTGGAGAATCCTGCTTGACACAGCAGTCACTATCAATCAACTACAGATGGCACATTCTGATGCCTGCACAGTCACCCATCTGAGCATGCTGCTGGCAACACCTGACACAGTACCTGGCACTCAGTGGGCTCAGAAATGGTCATGCAAAGGACAGATAGCACAATGCCTCATGTACCTTTTGCAGCAACTCTCGTCTTCTCTTCATTATTAACTTTTGGTGGAGCTTTTTCTTTTCCTGCTTTAAGTCATTGTCCAACTTCTGTTTTATAGAAAAGACTTCTGTCTGAGCCCGCTCCAGGAGCATTTCCATTTGATCTTCATCCAAGTACCCCGCTCTAGATGGAAAAGATGGAAAGCTAGTTAATGCACTCTCCAAACTCACCTGTAGCTTGACTATTGTTGTGGCTGAACATTTATCTCCACATTAGTTTGGTATGAATCAGAAAAATCTTTACCCTCCAGAAGGATTACGAAAACGGGCAGTTAAGATATTCATAAAATACCAGCAGAGTAAGGTCAGTGTCATTAGAGATGGACAGAGAAAGCTCAACACAGGAGAGAGATCATCTGTTAGGGCAGAAATTGGCGAGAGTTCTGGGAGAAAATAACATTCGCAGGAACATTGTGGAACAGACAGAATCTTCCAAGAGGAGATGGCGGATTAAAACTCCTACTGCAGGAGTAGCACAAACAAAGCCTAGGGGGTGACTGCAGGGAACACTCTGTGTAATGGTTAATTGTGTGCATGAAACTGACTGGCCCAGGTGAAACGTTATCTCCAGGTATGTCTGTGACGGTGTTTCCAGGTGAGATCAGGAGAACAAGTGGTCCTCCCCAGTGTGGGGGCATCGCCCAATACGCTGAGGTCTTGAAGAGACCAAAAAGGCAGAGGAAGGAGGAGTCTGTCCCTTTTTTTCTGCCTCACAGCTTAAGGTGGGACATCTCATTTCATCTTCTCCTGCCCCGGACTGAGATTTATGCTATCTGCTCTCCTGGTTCTCAGGCCTTCAGACTTGGGCTGAGTCACAAATCCTGATTTCCTGGGGCTCTGTTTTGCAGATGGCAGATAGTGGGACTTCTCGGCCTCCATAATTGTGTGACCCAATTCCTATAATCAATTAATCAATCTCTCGCTCTCTCTTTCTTTCTCTATATATATGTATTTAAAATATATGTGTATATTTGAGGGCTGTCCAGAGAGTATCCAGCCATTGTTACTATAACATTCTATTAATAATTGTTGGATACTTTCTGGAGAGCGCTTTATATATTTTCTATTACTTCTGTTTCTCGGGAGAACTCTGCCCAGTACACTCTACTACCACCCTGCTACTGTTCCTAGTCTGTGTGCATCCCTGGGCTGGGTCCCAGCTTGGCACAGGGTAAACTCTCAAGGGAGGCTTCTTGAAGGAAAGAATAGTAGATACATGTTTTAGAAATATACATCGGTGTCAGTCTTTTCAAAGAGAATTAAAAAACAATAGGTAAAATATTCTTCCCTGGTAACTGCTTACAACCAGCTGTTAGGCACTTTAATCAAAGGCAGGAAACTATTTCTCTCACCTAAGTGCAGGAAGCTCTTAATCAGGAAGCTCAAGTAAACTGCAGTGCTACATTTATTAGCATTTTTAGGGGGGAAGTGTTTGCATAATTTGCACCTTATGGAATCCTCATTAAACAGGGCAGGAGAGGAACAAAGCCCTGCAAAAATTACCTAAGTAGTAAAAACCAATTCATAAAACCACGAATTGTTGCTGTAAGAGAGCCAAAAAGCCAACTTTATAGTCATGTCCCTATTCATTTAGAGCTTCTCATAATCTAACAAGAATACATTTCATTGTTTGCAGTTGAGCTGCCCGACAGCAGAGCTGTGCGGGAACGCTGTGGAACGCCGAGGGACTGCACCGATGAGAACTCTGCAGTGCCGCCATTTATCTGACTACATGGTACCCAGGTGCTGCCGAGATAAACCATCCAGAATCCATGACAAGCATCTCTGCATTTATACCTAATGCCAAAGGTGAATGCAAGAGCCAGAGGTGTGCTGGATCTCAGAGAAGTGGGCTCTTCCATCACACCCATCATGGATTTCTCCAGAAAGTGTTGATGGGGACTCGCTTCACACTAGTCCAGGACGGGCACTACGGCTACATCATGGATTTCTCCAGAAAGTGTTGATGGGGACTCGCTTCGCACTAGTCCAGGACAGGCACTACGGCTACATCATGGATTTCTCCAGAAAGTGTTGATGGGGACTCGCTTCACACTAGTCCAGGACAGGCACTATGGCTACATCATGGATTTCTCCAGAAAGTGTTGATGGGGACTCGCTTCACACTAATCCAGGACAGGCACTATGGCTACATCATGGATTTCTCCAGAAAAGTATTGATGGGGACTCGCTTCACACTAGTCCAGGATGGGCACTACGGCTACATCAAGGGTGGCTGTGAGGTTAGCACCTGCTGACTCCGAATAACGGCCACACAGGGGTTCATTACACAATTATCTAGACTGTTGTGTATGTGCCTAAAATTCTATAATGCAAAGGATTTTTACAACTAGAGAATTCTTCTTAAGAGATAAGTAAGGGACAAGGGGGCAGAGCAAGATGGCAGAATAGAAGCTTCCAGCGATTGTCCCTCCGCATGAACACCAAATTCAACAACTATCCATGCAAGGAGGCACCTTCAGAAGAACCAAAAATCAGGGCAGGGATCACAGTACCGGCTTTGACGTCACACGAAGGAAAGAGGCACTGAGGAGGGCAGCAAGACAGCCTTGCACCGCCTGCACCGCCCTCCCTGTCCCCGCAGTGCCGCCGGACGGGGGACATAGCACAGGGCACAATTCTGCTGGCAACCACGGAGGGGCATTTAGACATTCAGACCAGCCGGCCAGAGGGAAACCCAAGTTCCAGCTAGCCCCTCCACTGGCAGATGAAAAATGGCCTGGGGCCTGGACCAAATTCCAAGGCAGTCAGGCCACAAAGGCTGCAGTGCTTGGGCAATCCCTGTGGTTCGGAGCCAGTGGACTTGGGGTGCACGTGACCCAGTGAGGCACCAGCAGCAGTGGCCAAGCGAGCGCCTGTGTCGCCCCTCCCCCAAATCCAGACAGTGCAGCTCAGGGAATCTTCTTCCATTTGGGGAAAGGAGAGGGAAGAGCTCAGAGAACTTTGCTTTGCATCTCAGTACGAGCTCAGCTACAGTAAAATAAAGTACCTAGCAGACCTCTGAGGCCTGAGTCCCAGCCTTGGTTCCTGGAAGGCATTTCTAGATCTACCCTGGGTCAGAAGGAAACACACTGCCCTGAAGGGAAGGAGCCAGTCCTGGCAGGATTCACCTCCTACTGACTATAGAGTCCTTGGGCTCTGAATAAATATCACAGGTAGCCAGGCAACAGCCACCACAGGCTTTGGGTGAGACTGGCTGGCTTCAGGTGTGACCTGGCACTGGTGGCCATGAGGGAGTGTCCATGTCACAGTAGCCCAGCACAGAGAGTGAGGGACTTTGCCTGGTAAGCCAGAGAATGCTCTTGTACCTTAACCAAGCTCACCAAGGTGTTAACACCAGGAGCGTGCAAGAGTCACAGCATTACTGGGCTTGTGGCACCCCCAGTGCTCGTATGGCTGCAGTGACCAAAACCTAGACCACAACACTCTATTCTCTTTGAATATCTGGAAAGCCTTCTCAAGAAGGACAGATTCAAACAAGCCCAGACTGCGAAGACTAAAATAAATACCTACTCTTCAACATCCAGACATTGATGAACATCCATAAGCACCAAGAATATCCAGGAATACATGACCTCACCAAATGAACTGCATAAGAACCAGTGACCAATCCCAGAGTGATGGAGACATGTGACCTTTCAGACAACGAATTCAAAATAGCTGTCCTAAAGAAGCTCACTGAACTTCAAGACAACACAGAGAAGGAATTCAGAAGCCTATCAGAGAAATTTAACAAAGACATTGAAATAATAAGAAAAAACAAAGCAGAAATTCTGGAGCTGAAAAATGAACTGACAAACTGAGAAAAGCATCAGAGTCTTTCAACAGCAGAACTGACCAAGCAGAAGAAAGAATTAGTGAGCTGGAAGACAGGCTATTTGATAACATACAGTCAGAAGAGAAAAAGAAAAAAATAAGGAAGCATACCTGCCAGACCTACAAAAGAGCCTCAAAAGAGCAAGTCTAAGAAGATATAGAAAGAAAATGAGGTAGAAAGGTTATTCAAAGAAATAAGGGAGAAATTTCTAAACCTAGAGAAAGATATCAATATTCAGGTACAAGTAGGTGATTAAACACCAAGCAGATTTAACCCAAACAAGATTACTTCAAGGTATTTAATAATCAGGCTCCCAAAGGTCACGGATAAAGAAAAGGTCCCAAGGGCAACCAAGAAAAAAGAAAGAAAAAAAAAAAAAAACATATAAAGGAGCTCCAATACATCTGGCAGCAGACTTCTCAGTGGAAACTTATAGGCCAGAAGACAGTAGCATGACATATTCAAAGTACGAAAGGAAAAAAACCTTAAATCTAGAATATTATTACACCCTGCAAAAATATTCTTCAAACGTGAAGGAGAAATAAAGACTTTTCCAGACAAAGATATTTCATCAAAACCAGACCTGTCTTATAAGAAATGCTAAAAAGTTCTTCAATATGAAATAGAAGGAAGTTCATGAACAATAAGAAATCATCCAAAGGTATAAAACTCACTGATAACAGTACCCAAATACAGAATACTCTATTGTATTAATATAATTGCACTGTATAAATCACTTGTATCTTGAGTAGGAAGACTAAAAGGCAAACTTGACACAAATAACTGCAACTTTTTGAAAGACAGCATAAAAAGATATGGATGGGAACAACTAAAAGTTAAAAAGCAATGGGGGAAGGAGTTAAAGTGTAGCATTTCTTTTAGATTTCTTTTTGCTTGTTTGTTTGTAAGGAGAGTTGTAATATGTTTAAAATAATTGGTTATAAAATGTTTATTACAAGCTTCATGGTAACCTCAAATCAAAAAATCTATAACAGATACACAAATAATAAAAAAAATAAAAAGCAAGAAATTAAAACACTACCAGAGAAAATCATTTTTAACAAAGGAAGACAGGAAGAAAGAAAGAAAGAGAGGACCATAAAACAACCAGAAATCAAATAACAACATGGCAGCAATAAGTCTTACATATCAATAATAACATTTAATGTGAATGGACTAAACACTCTAATCAAAAGACATAGAGTGGATGAATACATTTAAAAAAATACCCAACTATATGTTGTCTATAGGAAACCAACTTCACCTATAAAGATACACATAGACTGAAAATAAAGGGAAGGAAAAACATATTCCATGCAAATGGAAACCAAAAGAGCAGGAGTAGCTATACTTCTATCACATAAAATAGATTTCGACATTTCGGGGGCGGAGGAAGATGGCGGACTAGAAACACCGCCAGACAGAGTGTCTCTACAGAAAAGAC
>VBSM01001118.1:4311581-4364599 GCA_008086735.1 Cheirogaleus medius
AGATGTGCAACGTATGGGGTATGGTCATGCTTGAGGCTCTGCCTCGACGGGGGATGGGGGCCTGGGCAATATACATAACCGTAATATTTGTACTCCCATAATATGCTGAAATAAAAAAAAAAATTAAAAAAAAAGATAAAATAGATTTCAAGATAAACCTGTAAAAAGAGACACAGAAGGTCATGATATAATGATAAAGGGGCCAATTCAGCAAGAGGATATAACAATTCTAAATATATATGCACCCAACACTAGAGCACCCAGATATATA
Organism: Cheirogaleus medius; assembly: GCA_008086735.1. Lineage (NCBI taxonomy): Eukaryota > Metazoa > Chordata > Mammalia > Primates > Cheirogaleidae > Cheirogaleus > Cheirogaleus medius. The sequence continues at coordinate 4,311,853 of VBSM01001118.1, forward strand.
AAGCAAATATTATCAGAACTAAAGATATAGATAGACCCCAGTACAATAATCATTGGAAACCTCAACACTCCACTTTCAGTACTGGACAGGTCATCTAGACAGAAAATCAACAAAGAAATATTATATTTAATCTGCATTATAGAGCGAGTGGACCTAATAGATATTTATAGAATGCTTTATCCAACAGCTGCAAAATACATGTTCTTCTCCTCGGCCCATGGACGATTCTCAAGGATAGACCATAAGTTAGGCCAAAAAACAAGTATCAGAAATTTTTTAAAAAATTGAAATCATATCAAGTATTTTCTCTGACCACAATGGAATAAAACTAGAAATCAATAACAAGAGGAATACAAGGAACTATAGAAACATAGAAATTAAATAATATGGTCCTGAATGACCAGTGGATCAATGAAGAGATTAAGAAGTAAACTAAAAAATTTCATGAAACAAATGAAAATGAAAACATAACATATCAAAACCTATGGAATACAGCAAAAGCCATAAGGAAAGTTTATAGCAATAAAATGCCTACCTCAGTCCAGTAGAAAAGCTTCAAATAAACCACCTAATGATACATCTCAAAGAACTAGAAGAACAAGAGCAAACCAAACCCAAAATTAGTAGAAGAAAAGAAATAAGAAAGATTAGAGCAGAAATAAATGAAACTGAAACAACAACAAAAATCCAAAAGATCAATGAAACAAAAACTTGGTTTTTTGAAAAGATAAACAAACTTGACACACCTTTAGCCAGACTAAAAAAGAGAGAAGACCCCAAATAAATAAAATCAGAAATGAAAAAGGAGACATTACGACCAGTACTATAGAAATTCAAAGAAACATTAGAGACTAGTATGAGTAACTATATGCCAATAAATTGGAAAACCTAGAAGAAAGGGCTAAATACCTATACATCTATAACTTACCAAGATTGAACCAGAAAGAAATCCAAAACTTGAATAAACCAATAACAATAAGATAGAAGTAAAAATAAAAGATCTCCCTTTCAAGAAAATCTGATGCCTTCACTGCGGAATTTTACCAAGCATTCAAAGAAGAATTAACATCAATCCTATTTAAACTATTCCAAAAGGCCGAGGAGGAGGGAATATTCCCAAACTCATTCTGCGAGGTCTGTATTACCCTGATACCAAAACAAGAAAAAGACACAACAACAAAAATAAAACTATAGACCAATATCTCTGATGAACATAGATACAAAAATCCTCAACAAAATGCAAGCAAACTTAATTCAACAACACATTAAAAAGATTACTCATCATGATCAAGTGGGATTCATTCCAGAGATGCAAGAATGGTTTAACATACACAAATCAATCAATGTGAGACATCATATCAACAGAACAAAGGACAAAAACCATGTGATCATTTCAATTGATGCTGAAAAAGAATTCGATAAAATTCAACATCTCTTGATGATAAAAACTCTCAAAAAACTGGGCATAGAAGGAAGTTACCTGAACATGATAAAAGCCATATAGACTCACAGCAAGTATCACACTGACTGGGGAAAAACTGAAAGCCTTTCCTCTAAGATCTGGAACAAGACAAAGGTGCCCACTCTTACCATGGATATTCAACATAGTACAGGAAGTTCTAGGTAGAGCAATCAGGAAAGAGAAAGAAATAAAGGCATCCAAATTAGAAAGAAAGAAGTCAAATTATCCTTCTTTGCAGATGATATGATCTTCTATCTAGAGAAACCAAAAGATTCCACCAAAAAAACTATTAGAACTGATAAACAAATTCAGTAAAGTAGGATACAAAATCCATATACAAAAATCAGTAGCATTTCTGTATGCCAACTATAAACAATCTGAAAAAGAAAACAAGAAAGTAATCCCATTTACAATAGCTACAAATAAAATACCTAGGAATAAAATTCATCAAAGAAGTGAAAGATCTCTATAATGAAAACACTGATGAAATAAAATGAAGAGGACACACAAAAATGGAAAGATACTCCATGCTCGTTGAATCAATATTGTTAAAATGTCCAGACCACTCAAAACGATCTACAGATTCAGTGTAATCCCCATCAAAAGACCAATGACATTCTTCACAGAAACAGAAAAAAAGAATCCTAAAATTTATATGGAACAACAAAAGACCCAAAATAGTCAAAGCTATCCTGAGCAAAAATAACAAAACTGGAGGAATCACATTATCTGACTTCAAATTATACTTCAGAGCTGTAGTATGCAAAATAGCATGCTACTGGCATAAAAGCAGACACACAGACCAATGGAACAGAATAAAGAACTCAGAAATAAATCCACACACTTATAGTGAACTTATCTTCAACAAAGTTGCCAAGAACATACAGGGGGGAAAGAACAATCTCTTCAATAAATGGTGCTGAGAAAACTGGATGTCCATATGCAGAAGAATGAAACTAGAACCTTATCTTTTGTCATATACAAAAATCAAATCAAAATGGGTTAAGAACTGAAACTATGAAACTACTAAAAGAAAACATTCAGGAAATGCTTTAGGACACTGGTCTAGGCAACGATTTCTTGAGTAATAGCCCCAAAGCACAGGCAACCAAAGCAAAATTGGACAAATGGTATCATATCAAGCTAAAATGCTCCTGTACAGCAAAGGAAACAATCAACAAAGGGAAGAGATAACCCACAGGATGGGAGAAAATATTTGCACACTACCCATCTGACAAGGGATCAATAACTACAATATATAAGGAGCTTCAACAAGTCAACAGGAAAAAGTCAAATAATGTGATTAAAAATGGGCAAAGAATCTGAACAAATATTTCTCTAAAGAAGACACACAAATGATCAACACATACATGAAAAAATGCTCAACATCATCAGCCATCAGAGAAATGCAAATCAAAACTACAATGAGATATCATTTCACCCCAAGAAAATGTTTTTTATCCATAAGACAGGCAATAATGAATGCCGGTGAGGATATAGAGAAAGGGAAACCCTTGTACATTGTTGTAGAGAATGTAAATTAGTGCAACCATTATGGAGAACGGTATGGAGGTTCCTCAAAAAACTGAAAATAGAATTACCATATGACCCACCAATCCCACTACCAGGTATAATATCCAAAAGATGGAATTTGTTATATAGAAAAGATATCTGCATTCCCACATTTATTGCAGCACGATTCACAATAGCCAAGATTTGGAATCAACCTAAGTATCCATCAATAGATGAATGGATAAAGAAGTTGTGGTATATATACACAGTGGAATATTATAAAGCCACAAAAAGGAATGAAATCCTGCCATTTGCAACAACATGGATGGAACTGGAGAACACTATGTTAAGTGAAATAAGCCAAGCACAGAAAGACAAATCTTACATGTTCTCACTCACATGTGGGAGCTAAATACTAAAAACAGTTGATCTCATGGAGACAGAGAAGGAGGGTTACCAGAGGCTGGGAAGGGTAGTGGGGAGGGAGGGATAAAGTGGGGATGGTTAATGGGTACAAAAATATAATAGACAGAATGAGCAATATTTGATAGCACAACAAAGTGACTATTATCAACAATAAGTTAGGGTATACTTTAAAATAACTACAAGAGTGGACTTGGAATGTTCCTAACACAAAGAAATGATAAAGGCCTGAGGGGATGGATGCCCCAATTACCCTAATTTGATGAATTCACATTGTATGTCTGTATCAAAACATCACATATATCCTATAAATAGATAGAACTCTTATGTACCCATAATAATTAGAAATAAAGAATTTTAAAAAACAAGAAAGAAGTCAGAAATAGTCAGCACATATGATGAATCAACAGAGTTACTTGGTCTTCAGTGAAGAACATTTGGGCAGTTTGTGCTATGGATTGAACGTTCCCCCAAAACTCATGTTGAAATTTAATTGCCAATGGGAAGGTATGAAGTGACAAGACCTTTAACAGGTGATCGGGTCATAAGGGCTCCACTCTTAAGAATGGGTTAATGCCATCCTCATGGGGGTGGGTCTGTTATCACAGGAGGTGGCCCCCTTTCTGTCTCGCACACACGCTGCCTCCCATGCAGCATCCTTCTGCCACATCATGACGCAGCAAGAAGGCCCTCGCCCGACCTTGGACTTCCCAGCCTGCAGAACTGTGAGCCAAATAAACCTCTTCTATTGATAAATTACCCAGTCTGTGGTATTCTGTCATAGCAGCAGAAAACAAAGACAGCTCGCATCAGCAGAGTGGCATCGGGCTTTACCTCTCGTGTTTCTGGATAAGGTGTGTCAGCTGAGCCGCGGCAGCGCTCAGAAGGCCTTGCACACGGGTCTCTGATGACTGCAGGTTCTGCACCAGGTATTCTCTGTGGCCGAATCTTTTACTTAGATGGTACCTCTTACTAGCCTGGAAAAAGTCCATTAGCTCTTCTACATTACCCTGTTTAAAAAAATTTGAGACAATATGCCTAGTTAAAGTTTAGAGAAAAATCTTTCTAGATACTTAAAATATTACTCTTCCTTTCAGAAGAATATACACAGGAAAAGAAACACTGGGATTAACACCTTTAACCTCCCTGCCCGTAACAAAGGTTTATGAGAAAGTTATACACAAATAAGAAGTGAGGGCTTTGAAAAGTGCAGTCTAGACCTAGATGCTAAAAGGTTATCAGAGCGTCTTTACTGCCCTAAGAAATGGAACATAAATCCACCCAGCCATCCTTCACCCATGCACACACTCCCAGCTGCAGAGCTGCTGCAAGTGCGGGGCACCAGGACAAGGTGAGCGGAAGCAGCATCAGCCCCAAGCCCCGGGAGCGCCACACTCAGAGGAGACCACACGGCTGTGTGCACAAAGAGCAGCAGGAGTGTTCCTCAATCCACAAAATGAACAAAGCCCAGCCAACACAGGAGAGTAATGATAACCAGCTTATATCAGGGGTCTTCTCTGGACCTAGCACTGGGCCAGAAGTGTTTCATGTCTCATCTAACTTGACCTAACGAGAGAATATTATCACTCCCATTTCACAGATGAAGAAACTGAGTCCACATCACACAACTGACAAATGGCTGGGCAGGGATTTGAACCCAGCAATCTAACTTAAGCACAGGGCCTGTGCTCTGAAATCATCATAGGCTGCCTCCAAAAACCCAGCTCTAACCAGTAGACAGCAATGAGACCAGCAGTAAACAGAAACATATGACACCGTGGACACGGTACTTTCCACATAAAAGCTGTGACACCTCTGAGTCAACACTGGGAATTAGCGCCATCCAGACAGTGAAAGCTGGATGGTCAGTCAGAAGTGGCCTAGCGCTCCCCTTAGAATTACTGGTGACACAATCCCTGCCACAGGGATGTTGCAGCTGTGTCCTGTTCTCCGCAGCACTGGGGCCATGTGTGTCGGGTGATGTGAGTCTGCTAATACCTAAGTAATGCCATGGAGTCGGAATGCCTAACTATGAACACAACAGAATTCCTACATTATGTACTTTCATTACAGTTCTAATGGGAACAGCCTAGATTGCGAAGGAGAGGCCTGCCTGCTCTCCTCATATACCGGGTGCCTTGTGAGAGTGGCTCTCTCTTCCCGAGAGGCTGGTGACAATTACTTGGTCTCCTCCTGGGATAGCCCTGATGGCCTCAGCCCTCTCGTGCCCGGCCAGTGCTGGTCGCGTGTCCCCAAGGAAGAGGCGGGGCCAGCCTTTGCTTTGCCAGTGGTTAGGTGAACACTGAGTCGCGTGGCCTCAAACTCCGAGGACCTGCTCAAAGACGCAGGGGCAGCCATGCAAACGCCTCCTCCTCACCCTACGCCGTCTTTCAGCCCTGCTGTGGCGACGGCAGTCACAGAGGCGGCTGCGAGCCTCGCTTCACCCTGGGTGGACGCAGCTTGTTCTGCTGTGTGTGGGACCTACACTTCCAGTGCAAGCAGGGAATTTCAAAGAGGGAAATTTAACCATCAAGCCAACTTTCTGGAATGATTTTCACTTATAAAGATAAAACCAAAATAGCAGAGTGACTGCTACGTCAGAAAAACACACTGCTCAAGAACCACAGGTTTACATTCGTAAAATGAACACGACACTACACCGAGGAGCAAATTGACCCCTACAGACTGAGTGTGCCAGACGATGCCCCAAATCTTCCAGCACCATCCAAAGGTGCCTTGCTGTTGATAAACAGAGACTGGCTCATAAACCAGAAGAGGCAGCCTGTCTAGAGAACAGCATCTGCACTTCTCAAATATTTTACTCACAGTCAAAACAGAAAATTCCACAAAGTAAAGTAAGAGTTTGTTGTAACTGCCCTTACCATCAGCTGGAGCAAGCTGTCAGCACCCGCGATAACACCAGAGACAAACAAAGAAGTGCATTCTTGCAAACCAGTGATGTCACTCTGCGAATGTGTGCGTGTGCGCACGCCCCTGTGCTTATAAAATATTAATACTTCAGGCAGGCCTCATAAGAAATTCCACAGAAAAGTTGACAGTCTCAGATAAACTATTTTCACTATCACCTTAGAGACTATTCAGTCTGGATTAATAACATTCACACTCAAGCTTACATGCAAAAACACACGAATTCATCCAGACATATCTAGACACAGATATTAAACCCTACATGCACATCAATACACATATCCATATGCATACATATTTAATTTTTCACTGTTATATACATGCATACAACACATTATATGTCATGCCAAGCACAAACTTTCCATGAATCAGCTCATTAAATCTGCATCACACCCCCGTGAGTGTGGGGGCTCTTTTGTGCCCATCTTACAGGTGAGGAAACTAAGGCTCAGAGAAGTGAGGTAACTTGCTCAAGTTCACACAGCAGGTGACTGGAAGAATGGGCCAATCTGAGTTCACAGCCTGTATGCCAAGCCACCATCTGCTCTGCTTACTGGAAACTCAATCACACACCAAGAGGCACAAGGAAGAGAAAGTTACCTAATAGGCACACGGCACAAAAGGAGAGATAGGACTTAACCCTGAGAGAGAGGAGAAATTTACTGAAACAATTCAAGAAAACTACTCTCCCATCACAGTAAGCCTAATTTGAGGTATTACCTGTATTTTAGAATAATTTTGCAGCAACATTTTAGCTGCCTCTGGCTTCAATTCCCCTTTGAAAATAGCACTTTTTATCTGGGTAAAAAAGATGCTATGCAGTTCATTTCTCTGGAAAACAGCCAGCTGTCTGTGAGCCTTGGCGAAGTCTTCCTCTTGTTGCAAAGCAAGAGACTTCCTCAGGTGCTCCTGCTCCAGGCCGTGGAGGGTCCGCAGAAGGTTGCTGCACTCTGTAGCGGACTGTGGAGAGAAGAGGCAGCATGTGAAAGTCTAACATGCTGAACACGTATGTACACATGCACAAAATGCAATGTGCATGTGCACATGTGCACAAACACAATGTGGACATGCACATACATATGTACTATAATAGGTACACACACAGCGTGCACACACACATGCAATGTGTACACTCAAGCACACACATATGTGCACATACAGGCAATGTGTACATGCACACATGTACATTCATGCACAAACACCACATGCACATACACAAGGCACAGGTACATGTGCACTCACACAGTACACGCACATGCATGCAGCAAGATACAGTGCACATAGACATATACACATGTGTGCATGCATACACACACACACACAGTCCTAAGCTGACAATGAGAAGCTCCTAACCCATAGCATATGCTGTTACAACCTGACCTCTCTGTTATCTTAATGTTTCCCAGAACAATCTCAGAGCAGAAAATTCAGAGGGGTGGAAACTTGCAACTCCAACTGCCTGAGAACTGCCTAAATGGAAATCTTAAACATCAGTGGCTCCTGCTGTTAGGCCCACAAGATAATTGCCATTATCTTTCATTCTCACTTCACTGAAGAGAAAAATGCCAGCAATCAGGCCCCAGTGGAGACCCTTTGGGTAAAAGACAGGCAGAAGAGTTAAGAAACGGCCACTTGGATGCCTGCGTCTTACATGGCCTTGTTTGAGGAAAGGATGGAAACTCACCTCTACTGAGGTCCTGCTGCAGTCCCACCTGTGCCACCCACTGCTCTTAACTCTGTGCGGGCAGCAGAATTCTAGAAATGGCCCCAAGATTCCCGGCCCCTGGCATATACGTCCTGTAAATTCCTGTCCTTTAAGTGTGAACGTAAGCTTAATTGTGATGGGATGATCACTCCTGTGATGAGGTTTACGGCAAAGGTAAGGGTGTCTTGGTGTAATTAAGGTCCCTAATCAGTTGCCTTTGAGGGAAACAAAGGGAGACCATCCCAGTGGGCCTGACTTCATTGGTGAGTCCTTAAAAGAGGGACTGAGCTCTTCCGGAAGACACAGACCCACTCCTGCTGGCCTCAGAGAAACAAATTGCCATGTTTTTAACTCTCCATGGAGAGAGGAAGTTTCTAGGAGCTGAGGGCCTCAGGTCTGCGCCCACAAGGACGTGAAAGCTGCAGACAGCCCGTGCAGCTTGGCCAGGACCCCCAGTGCCAGAGGAGGACAGGGCCTGGCTGAGGCCTTGACTGCAAGCTGGTGACAGCCTGAGCAAGGTCCCAGGGAAGCTGTGCCCAGATGCCTGACCACAGGAACTGAGATAGGAAGTCACTAAATGTTGGTGATCTGTTACACAGCAACAGAAAACCAACACCCTCCACTTTCTAGGAGAAGAAACACAAGCTCAGAGAAGTTAAGGGCCTTTCCCAAATTCCCCTCAGTGCTCAGGAGGGAAGGAAAGTTGCCGAAAGCCAACCTTCAGGCCGCAAGCTCTGAAACCACACGGGCCGTGGGCAGCGCAGCAGGTTGGCGGAGTGGGGCAGGGCAAGGCGCTCACAGACAGCAAGCAGGGCACAGCCATCCCAGACGGCCAGAGCCCTGGCCATAAGAGGCGGGAGGCCGTGGGACGTGCCTGGCTGGGCTGCGTGGAAGGCAGATGGGGCTGTGACGCGCAGCTCCTCCAGGCTAAGTAAGATCGGATGTTCTGCAGCCGCCCTGAATTTCCTGGTTTCAGTGAACGACGTCAGCAGCTCCCCAGTTTCCCAAGTCACAGACCTGCTCACCTCCCTTCCCATTAGTAATGAGAGCCCATGAAGGTGACAGGCTCATCTTTGTCTTTTTCTGTCTTTCCAGCTCCTTTCACGTACTTCTCAATTTTTTTAGAATCTGGGCCAGAAAAAGGAAGCATTAATTATTTAGAGCCCCCCAAGAAGTCCAACGGCCAACACACGACAGCCCCTGTCCGCAGGTGCTCAAAGCAAAGCCCGTGGATAAGATGAGCAGCGGCCACAGGGCTAGACGTGAGGGACTTCCATGTGCCTCCTCCTGGCCCTGCCAGGACCCATCCCAATGTCAATGGTTTGCCTGGGCCACCAAATAACAACTCAGCCTTTTTGAAAAGCTGATTTTATAAAAAAGGATTGGATTAGACTTTCTGAGTCACTCTATTGCAGAGAATTGGTAATCACAGTTGACTTGATCTAAATCAAAGAATGCAATTCACCAACAACCATGAGGGTGGCAGGACCCTGACTGTGGGCACTGCAGGGACATGCTGCCATGAGTGACTAGCTGGTGCCCCGTTAGGTTGGTTCCTCCATCAAAGTGACCTTCTTTTCTGACAGTATAGAATCTGACAAGTCCCAAACCTCAATTTATTTTAACTAATAGAAATGAAAAATGGGGTAAAATCCATTTAGCTCCTCACAGTTAAGACAAAAAGCACACACACACACGAATCCAAAAATAAAATTTTCTGACCTTGTTTAGAATTATGTCTCTGCTGAAGAATAAGGTATGAAGCAAAGATATATTTGTGTCACTGTGAAACACCCTCTCAAATAAATTTAGATGGGACCCCCATGCCCACTTCTTTCCTATGGGGAGTTCAGACACTTGCAGAAATATGGTCAACCCCTAACCCAGTTCAACCTCCTGTGGCACAGATGAGAAAACTCAGCCTTAAAGCAGGGGCTGCCCCCCCGCAGGCCTGCCAAGCAGGGAAGGTCATGCATGGAAACAAGTGAGGGGGCCTGGTGTAAGAGGCACTAGGGAGTACTAGGGACTGTGGCAAAGCATAGGGCAATCTACCTGCGGGCAGCCACTATTCAGTGCACCAAAGGATATGCAGGAATATGGGCCTAACATGGCCAAATCTTCAAATCTTCCCATTCTTTAAGAGAAGCTGGAAATTTGGCTTTTCTTATATAGTAAGTTTTGTATTTTAAATATTGTCAACAAATGTACATTTTTAAAGGAATATTAAAATAATGATCACTCACCTCCAACTCCCTAGTGAACTTTCCAATAAAATGGACTTTTCAGGGGAGATAAGGCATGTGTACACTCTGGCTCCAAACACCTAGAAAAGCAACTTGTCCCATGGAGGGAGTGGGGGACACGGACCTTAGGGGACGGTAACTGAATTCCAGTTTGAGAAGCATAAGGCTGCCAGGAGTAACTGCTATGCACAGTGTCGACGCTACAACACCAGAAATGTGAGATCATGTTCTGGAAATTATGACTGTACTAAATTATACTCCCTGCACTCAATTTAGCAAGATAGGCAAACTGTAAAAATGCTTTATAAAAATAAATTCCAGAAATGGTTAAAATGTAAGAGTTCTTGCACTTAAGGAATCTTTTCCTTTCAGACAAAGATTCACAAAGGGGTTATGAAGCACAGAGCAGGGTTCGGCCTGGCCTCCTCTTCCTCAAGTAGCTGGGAAATGGCTGGGTATAGAAGATAGACCCCAGAGGGAGGACACAGCCTCGAAGTGCCAGTGCTTGGCTGCAGGAAGCTAGGTTGCAAGGCGCTTGCCCTCTGGGCCTCAGTTTTCCCATCTCCAGGTAGAAGAATTTCACATATTCTACGCCATGGGCTCCATTAAGATAATATTAAATTATGAACCATGGAAAGCGCTCCCCCAGGGCTGACACTGCCAAGCAGTGACCGAAGTACTGTGCAAGCACTAACCTACTTATTCTCACAACAGCCCTCTGAGACAGGCACCATGACTCTCCCTATTTTAAGGTAGTGGAACTAGACCAGGGTGACTGAGCAATGTGACTTCCAGAAGAACCCGGTGAGGCTCCAACTCCAAGCGACGTGCTCTTTGTGTTTATACCCTCACTACTCTCACCGGGGCCTCACAATGGAGAAACACTTGGAAACGACAGGGACTTACAAAGGTGTTTGAATGCGGACAAATCCCATCTCTACACTGATTACAGTCAGCTCTCCGTATCCGTGGGCTCCACGTCCGTGGATTCAACATCCCAGGATCAAAAATATTCAGAAAACAAATAGATGGTTGCATCTGTACTGAATATGTACATACTTTTTTTCTTGTCATTATTCCTTAAACAAAACAGTACAACTATTTACATAGCATTTCCATTGTGTTAGGTATTTTAAGCAATCTAGAGATGATTTAACGTACACAGAAGGATGTGTGTAGGTTATATGCAAATACTATGAAATTTTATCTCAGGAACTTGAGCATCTGCATATTTTTAGTATCCCAGGAGCAGGGGAGGGGTCCTAGAGCCAATGTCCTGGTGATTCTGAGGGATGACTGCACTGGGATTCCTAACTTTACTCAAAAAAGCTGATACTGCTCATTTTGCTTTTCGTTTTAAAAGCTAACTCTTGGTGGAATAATACATCTAAAATATTTTCATGCATTTTATTTCAAGATGACTACAATATATGACAGATAATTATGATGCAGTCTACAGTCCTATAAGACGCAGTGGCTTGCACAGAGTGGAGGGGAGCTAGTTCTATTAGCTTTTATAGCTCAGATACTATTTTTGGAAGCAGATTGGCTCAAACGAGGCAACTTGACTCTGGACAGAGTGACCTAGGAGATTCACAGGGATGATGCCTGCCCACTGACGCCAGCCAGCAGGTGTGGGAGGAGGCGGGAGAGCGGCTGCAGAAAAGCCCTGGAAGGGCGGGTTGGGAGGCCCCGGGGGAGGGCCGCAAAACGGAGGAAGCCAGAGCCAAGACTCCTTCACTCCTCTGTATAGAAGAGCATTGCCCCAGGCAGCCTTTTGGTAGCAAAAGCACTGGAAACATTTGAGATGCCCCAAAGCAGAGGATGGGTTCACATGGTACCCACAGGGCTGTGTGGCGCAGTCAGGGGCACGCTGCCTGGGAGTGTCTTGAGCAGGCAAACTTCTCTGCATCTCAGTTTCCTCGTCTGTGCGATGGGAACCTCTCAGTGCCTACCTCACTGAGTTGGTGTGAACATTTATTGAGCACCACATAATGTGCTTAGCATAATGCCTGACCCACAGTGGATGCCAAGAAGGAGCTGTTATTACCACACACCATATTTTTCAAGAGTATTTAAGAAAACCAGAAAATGTTTATGTTGTGATGTAAATAAAAACAAGCAAGATATGCATTTACATGAACTGCATACGCCTTATTTATAAAAAAATATATAAAGCAAAAGGCTGGGATGTACCCGGATCTGAGGGCCAGGGCGAAGCGGAGCCATCCCTGCGTGCCCAGGGCCAGGCATATAGCAAGAACGCAGTCACCGGCCGAATGTGGCCCTCTGCCACCAAGGGGTGAAATGGGCTCCACTAGATGTTTTTCTAGGTGTTGGGGGCTGGAATCAGCAAACTTTTCTGTAAAAGGCCAGATAAATATTTTAGACTTTGTAGGCCACATAAGGTCTCTGACACATTTTCTTTGGTTTTTGTTTGTTTGTTTTTTACAACCTTTAAAAATGTAAAAACAATTCTCAACTAGAGGGCTACACTCAGGTAGGACTGGGCTCAGGGGTGCTCATTTGCTGACCACCACCTTCGAATATTTTCTAAGCCTCCCTTGTTGAACATGTACTATTTTTACAGGACAAAAATGATAAATTTAGGAAAGAAGAGAAAGAGAGATAATAGGATCCTTTAGGGGCTGAATCACTGAACGGTGTATTCAACGCATTCTTCCCGGGGGCAAGTGCACTCGGACATCACAGCCTTCTGTGAACCATGCCCTCCGCGGACATGCTCAGCCGTGAATGAAGCCTTTCTGCTCTCTCTGACCTCTCCTGACACTAAACATATCTCTATTATAACATGGCTGAATGTCTCACTTTTTATATCTTTCATTAGACTATAGACGTCTTGAATGCAAGAACCATGTCTCATTGTTCTCTGTACCTTCCCTGCCTAGCCCAGTGCCTGAGCGATAATAAGTACCCAATACATGCTTGCTAAATCAATCTGGATGGAGGGGTGGGTGGGTGGATGGATGGATGGGGAGACGGATGGTTGGATGGGTGACGGGTGGATGGATGCACATGCGGGTGGATGTATGCACAGGCGGGTGGATGCACAGGCGGGTGGATGGATGGACAGGCGGGTGGATGGATGCACAGGCGGATGGATGGATACACAGGTGGGTGGATGGATAAATGACAAATCCCTGAGAGGAAGGGGAGAGGCAAGGAAGGAGCATTTGCCTTTCAGAGCTGCCTTACCCTTTCACTAGCGCGCTTCAGCAACTCTTCTGCTTCCTCCATGGCCACCATCTCCCTCTGGTACTGGTTTTCTGTCTTCTTTCTTGTTTCCAGGTCGCATTCAGCCATCAATGCCACCATCTTCCGATCATACTCCTCTTGTATTTCATTTTCCAGCAACAGAAACTGCTTTTTGAAAATAGCACCCATCCTCCTCTCTACTTGGGGTGAGAGGTGGCCACTGCTGGTGAGATTTTTCAGTAGAAGAGCAATGATATCTTTGCTGATTTGGGCTCGACAACCCTCCAGGTCTGCATCTGCTCGATTCAGGGTTGCAATCTCCAACCTGGGAAACACAAAAGTCAAAAGAATTTTATTACATGGAATTGCAACAGAAACCAAAGGTTCCTCAAAGCTCAGAGGTTTTAAATTATAGGTAGGGCCTTTCTTTCTTCCTTTTATCCTCCTTCTCTTTTTTTGCTCCCTGCCTTTTGCTCTATTCAGTGATTGAAGGCCAGTCACTAAATTAGTGGATCCTTATTTAATAAATCTGTAAAGTACCATGCTACAAACAATAAGGAGTATAACTAATATAAGACATGGTCTCTGTCAACAAGTAACAAGTCAACAGTAACAAGGAGACCTAGGGAAAAAATGGATAGCTAATATATTTGAACAATTTAAAAATAAAGTTTATTTTGCCTTTTTTCCAATTAAAAATTAATTTATGGACATGATAACTCAATGTAATGACAACTAAATCCCATCCTATCCGGGATGGGATCCCAGAGCAGAAAAAGGATATTAGATTATCAACTACAGAAATCTGAATAAAGCCTGGACCTTAGTTAATAACAATGCATCCATATTGGTTTATTAAGTGTGATAAATATAAGATACTAATAGACATTAATAATAGGGGAAACTGGGCATATGATATGAGAACTCTGCCTTATCTTCTCGATTCTTCTGTAAATTTAAATCTGCTCTAAAAATAAAGTCTTCTTGAAAAATATTTATGAGACACTTCACAGAGTCACAGTGCTTGAAACTCGATTGTGGTGGTGGCTGCACAACTGTACACACTTAGTGACACATCACACTGCACTCTGAAAGTGGGAGAAACTTCACAGCATATTACTTATCCCTCTATAAAGATGGAAAAAGATACACGGGGGAAAATTAATTTATGTTCATGGTACAAAATATGGAAAATAAAGACAAATAGAGAAAGATTTCATTCACTGTGAGCTCATCATTCAGTCAGGCCCAGTGGCTCACGCCTGTAATCCCAGCACTCTGAGAGGCCAAGATGGAAGGATTGCTTGGGGCTGGAAGTTCAAGACCAGCCTAAGCAATATAGCAAGACCTCATCTCTACAAAAAAATTTAAAAATTAGCTGGGAGTGGTGGCATGTGCCTATAGTCCCAGATACTCAGGAGGCTGAGGCCAAAAGTTTGAGGGTGAGTTATGAGCCACGGCACTCCAGCCTGGGTGATAGAGCAAGACTCTGTCTCAAAAAAGAAAGAAAGAACCAATAAAGGCATTATTTTGTTATATTTTCTTCCAGCTTATTCTATGTATTTTTTTCCATAAATGCACACTACTTTCATAGATACAAATACAATTGTATCCCCTTTTTTTCAATTAACATTGCTACCAGCATCTTCCAGTGGTATTTAAAAACTAAACATTTCCTTTATAATGTTTCCAAAATATTTCACCATGTCATGCACCATCATTTAATTAACTGTTCTACTACTGTTGCACATTAGGGTTACTTGTAAATTTCAAAATCCAAAATACCCTGAAACTGCTGAAAGCTCAGCTTTTTGCAGCGCTCTTGATACAGTAATTTTCTCAGTATAGTTTCCCACAAAAGGAATCACTGGGTCAAATGTCAGCAACATTTTTAAACCTCTTGGGACATACTGCCAAATTGCTTTCCAGAAGAGTTCCCCAGCAATACATCGAAGTTTTATTCTGTAGGCATAATAATGCTCCCCTCAAGATGTCCACGTCCTAATCCCCCCAGAACCTGTGACCACGCTGGGTTTCACGGCCAGGGGGAACGAAGGTAGCTAGTCAGCTGACCTTGAGCTGTAGAGCTCCAGAGCAAGGGTCTGTCAGACTGGAAGAGGAGTCAGAGAAGGCAGGTGATGCAGGAAGTAGAGGCAGGCGTGGTGACGTCAGCTTGAGGACAGAGGAAGGGTCCCGAGCCTGTGAATGTCACAGCCTCAAGAAGCTGGGAGACTCAAGGAAGTGGGTTTCCCCTATAGCTGACGTTTTTTTAACTGATGCACAATAGATATACATATTTTCAGAGTACACGTGATAATTTAATACATTCATATAATGTGTAAAGATCAAATCAGGGTAATATCCATCACCTTAAATATTTGTCTTTTCTTTATGTTTGAAAAATTAGAATGAATTTTCTAGCTATCACCCTACTGATCTATCTAGAGTTGATGTCTTGATTTTTGCCAAATGAGACCCATTTTGGAGTTTGACCTCAAGCACCATAAGATATCTGTGTTTTTTTAAGCCACCAAGCTGTGGTCATTTGTTTCAGCTGAATAGGAAACAATACACCTTCACCTGACTACTCCAGCCATCACTCATTCACTCATTTATTAAGTTATACAGGAAAACATGTCTGCTCATGTTGGGTAAACTGCAGGTACTTTATCAGTGCTCTGCTGTCAAACCACTTACCAGTTAAGGGACACAAGTAAAGAACTCAGTTTCCTCACACAAGCATAATGAAGACCACCCTCATAGACTGTGGCTCTAGGTTAAAGGAGATAAGAAATACGAAACGCATAGCATAGTCCAGCATTTAGAAATAATAGCAGTTTCCTCACTCTCCCAGAAGACAGGCTACTAAAACAGTCAGTGCCCTTGTCTCACCCTTTCCAATTGCCTGGGAAGACAGGAAAGACAATCCCATAGGCACTTTCTGTTGTAACAATTTTAATGTTAATCACTATGAATAAACTGTCAGAAGTGGCAATGATAAAAGCTGTCGGGGTGTTCCAACACCATAAAAGAAAAAACAAAAATGTCCCCTTAAATTGATTAAAATAACACATTGCTAATAAAACTAACTTTCATCTGTTAATTTCCCAAATACCAGCAGGAGAGAAAAATAAATATTAAGAATTCATCATTTACATACAAGATTGGGTCGACTGGAGAAGAGGTAAATTTCCATTGGCCCCTATGGCATTTTAAATTATTCAGACAACAATGAAATACACATATTTTTCCATTCCCCAAAAGTTACCTAATGACTCCACAAAATAGACAGAGACAGTTTGAGTTACATATGCAGAGCTCTGATTCTTAAAGAGAACTGCTTCCAGCAACTTCGACAGCTTGGCAACGTTTGCAGGATTCACCCACTGCTTTCCCAGGGAACATTCATTTTTTTTCAGGTCACAAAAGTGTCAATATATGCTTGGACCTGTTTTGCTATGTATACAACCTGTGCAGGTGATACTGCTCTTGTAAGTGACTGACTTCACGCAGGAGTTCAGAGCCACGTGGAAGCACTTAACAAATGCAAGCCATTCAAACTGATGAGGAGCCCTGCCCATGCTCACAGCTTTCTAAGAGAAACAGTACTGCTGAAATTATCCAGGAACTGATTCATACTTTGATTAGCTACTGATGATGAAAAAAGAGAATGGCATTAATAACTCTTTTCTTATTTATTTCGTATAAAATTAATCAAGTTCTCGCCAAATGGCAAGCAAAGGGTCAGAACCAAATAGGACAGAATTTGATATGCAAAGTAGTAAGTGTTCTGAATGTAAAAGAGGACTCACTAATCAACATGAAACATAATTAATTCAGAAGGAAAACTAAATAGCCATGGCCATTTTTTACAATATTAAGCTGGCACCTTTAGGGTAGCTGATGTAAGCATAACAGACCTCCAAACCAATGCACTCTTAGTGAAACTGGAATTTTCCTCACCAGAAGCTAATTTCCATGGGCACGTAATACTGCAAAATTCCATCCTGGGACCTGAAATCATGTTTATATGCTGTCGATTTGAAGACATGGACAACAAAAGTTTGGGTGGAAAATACCTTCTGAGTATCTTCACTGCCCAACTTGTTATCATAAGTTAAATCAGTAAAAACAGTCACCATATATGAGTGAAATATCAGTAAGACTCATGATAATGCATCACGTTTTAATTTGGCACAAACTTCAACTATAAGGTACCAGAGGCCAGCAGTTTGCACCTTTCCTCACTGACGTTCTTCCTCTTACAGAGTTCTAGGTTTAGAAGTCAGATGGGCCTTCCCTCTGCAGGCCTTGCGCTGCTCCTCAAGGCCGGAGCACAGACATAGAGGCAGCAGCTCTTCCCGTCCTGGGGTTCCACGTCAGGGCCCACTCCACTCGCAGGCCAGCCCCCGGCAGGACAGTCACCTCCGAACAGGCAAGGAGGAGAAGCCAGACCTCCTCTCTCCACTTCAAACTCTCCCTGTGCTTCCCTCAGTCCCTTCTAAGCACACACTAGTCGCGTTTCCCGGAAGGCGGCATTTCACTGCATCTGGACACGTAGGCCTGGGAGTCCTATCAACATGACTCTTAATGTCAGCTTCGCTGCTTAGGAACTGAGTGAATTCAGGCGAGTTAGTGACATCTCTGGGCCTAGCTTCCCTGTCGGTTAAGTGAGAATATTATCACCCACGTCAAATTAGGGTCACCAAGATGATTAATAACAGTGCCTCATATGACCAGGCTTCGTTTTAATAACTTTACATACATTAAGCCATTTAATCCAACAATCTTATCAGGTAGGTCAGTGGTCCCCAATCTTTTTGGCACCAGGACTGGCTTCGTGGAAAATAATCCTTTCACGGACAGTGGTGGGGGATGGGGGGGATGGCCCCAGGATGATCCGGGCACACCATTCACCGTGCAAACCTCTCTGCCAACGACGTCTGCACTCACAGCCGCTCCCGAGTACCAGCACCCAGATCCACCCCAGACCAGGCACCAGACTCTCACAAGGAACGCAGCCTAGATCCCTCGCGTGCCCAGTCCATAGGAGGCTTCGCGCTCCTGTGAGGATCCAGTGCAGGAGGCAGAGCCCACACAGTGAGGCCAGTGATGGGGAGCGGCCACAGACACGGATCGAGCCTCGCCCGCTGGCCGGCCGGCCGCCCACCACCCACCTCCCGCTGTGCAGGCCATGCCCCCAACAGGCCGGTCTATGGCACTGGTCGGAGACCCCAAGGTTGGGGACTGCTGAGGTAGGTGATTAACTTATTTTTTAGAGGTAAAGAAACTGAGGCACAGAAAAATTAAAGTACCTGTTGAAAGTCATATTACTAAATGGCAGAGTTGGGATTTGAACCCATGACATGGGACTACGGAATCCTTGCTCTACCTTCTGCCATACTGCCTCAAAACAGTATGCACAACAGCATGTCCAAAGTCACCTCTTCTTCTAAAGACAGCAGCTATGTTGGAGTAAGGCCACTCCTAATGACCTCCCCTTAGCTGGATCACATCTGCAAAGATTCTACTGCCAAATAAGGTCACATTCACTGGTACTAGGGCTTAGGATTTCAACAGATCTTCTTGGTGGTATATGATTCGGCCCACAACAGCACTCTTGAAGGACTAAAGTCCCTCCTCATCAATAGCTATCCAAGAAGACATGGGGTGGCCATCTATTAAGCATACCAGAAAGAATATTTCTGCACTGGCCGAGAATTTAGGCCAGATGACCTTTAAGATCCTTTGCAGCACCAAGATTCTAAGATTCTATTTTCCCAGGAAGGTGAAACTCACTTTATACTTAAAGTTAGGTATTAGCTGAGGAGCTTGGAAAATGCTATTTCCCATAAAAGGGGTGAGGCCTCTGGTGAAGTCTTTTTGCTTAGAGAGAAAAAAGTCATTAGGTAAAAAGTAAGGAACTCTGCACAAAGTATGAACTGTAGTTAACATAATAAACTCTCCATATTGGCTCATTAGTCGTGACAAATGCAGCGCTAATGTGAGCTGTTAATAACAGTGGACACCAGGTGGGGGCATGTGGGAACTTTCTGAATTACCTCTTCAATTTTTCTGTAAATCTAAAACTGTACTAAATCTGGTGGGATAAAGGCAATATATGTAACCTAAACATTTGTACCCCCGTAACATGATGAAATAAAAACAAATAAATACATAAATAGTCTATTAAATGAGCAAAAAGCAGACTTGGACCCCAAGAGTGTGCCCATGAGAAGCAGGCCCCACCCTCTCTGCAGCACAGAGACTCCGAGAACCCGGAGCTCATGCGGGGCCTGCAACAGGAGGCTGGCACAGCAGCGAGGGAGGAGAGCGGCCGGCCTCAGAGCCCAGGGAAGCCCTGCCACAGAGATGTCATTTGCGAGGAGACAGGGGACTGTGAGGAGCCCCTCTCTGACAGAAGAAGTAGGGCACACCCCAGGTTCCGAACCCACACCGCCAGAGGGGCCTCTCGCGGGAGATGTGCCTCTGCCACACTGGCGCCTTGGGTTTCACACTTGGTAGGCAGCTCCCTCACTCCCCGAGACTCCGCCCGCCAGCCCTCTCCCATGTGTCCCAGCGTCCCCTCCAGTCCTTGTGGGCAGCAGCAGGACAAGCTGGGGCTGAGGGCATGATGGCCGGTGTGGCTGGGGACCTGCTTGTCCCTGAACCCCGCACAGTGCCTGGAGCTGGACAACCCCGCGAGGAAGCTGGGAAGGCAAGCTTGCCTTGGGCGGGGTTGGAGTAACCTCCAGAGGCGGAAAGGGCCCCCCAGCCCCGTTCCAGCTGCTAAGGAAGCCAGGCCAGCGCCGCGCAGGGCCCCTCTGGCTACAGCAGCCGAGTAGCAAGTGGGGGACACGGGGAGATGCCCTGAGCGCCACACGGCTCCGGCGCAAGCATGTCCGTCTGGATGCCAAGTCCTTGCTGCTGGTGCAGCCGTTACAGGCCGCATCCCTCCACTCTGGGGCATTCTCTGCGTATTGTTGTTTCGGGGGGTCTGTGTACACTCTGGTGAGCCTTGTCATTTGGCTCAACGCGAAATGAGAAATTAGGGAAGAGAGTGAAGTTTCAACTTAGGGTACATCTTGACCTCAAAGTTAAATTAACTAATGCTCCGTTTTGCCTCTTTCAGAGCCTTTGAGGGTCAAAAGCTGACCTGCTCCCCACTCCTAGAGGACCATCTGTGTCTGTTGCCTCGTGCCACGCCCTGCAGAGGACAGACTCCACCATCAAGCCCAGGAGCTTGAAGAAGAAAACTTGGGGGATGATTAGGGTCAGTCTTCACTCACCATCTGCAAGCTTCTAAAAAGGGGAAGGGCCTCCACTCACGCCCCAAAGGAAGCGCCCCTGGAGACAAAGCTTTGGGTTGGTCACTCTCCACTCTCCCGTCCCCCAGGCAGCAGGCACCGTCTCAAGTTCCTTCCTGCACTTCACCTGCTCCAATGCCACCCAGGCACCCTCCTGACACCACAGCTCCCAGTCCCTGCTTGGCTGTTCTCCACCCACCTATCACCTCCTCATCTGTATTTTCTGTCCTTCAACGACAGACAGCTTGATAAGCTCAGGGCTTCGTTTTGGCCCCTGCTGTATTTTGGCCCCTGCTGTATCCCCAAATTTAAGAACAGTGCTTGGCAGCTGGAGGTGCTTGGTTAAGTGTCTGGGATGTCGATAAAGCCTGAAGCCTAAATCCATGTGGCCTCAAGGATCAGGGAGTCTGGCGCCTTCCCTCCTCCTCCCCATGGCCTGGCCAAGCCCACATCTTCCTGGTGAAGCCCCCCTGGCCTCCTCAGGCAGAGCTGGTGCCCACCATGCCGCATTCTGTCTGCTCCCCCTGCACCCCACACCCACCTTGCTGGATGGCTGCCCAGGAGCCTGTCTTCTCCCAAGAGCTGTGTGTTTTTGGAGGGTGTGGACCACTCCAGACCCATCTCTGCATCGAGTGCCTGGCAAATGGCCCTGGACGCAGGCAATGCTCAGGAGACACTGGCTTCACAAGGGCTGGGAAGGGGCAGCGGCAGCGGCAGCCCCGACTGTCTCTTCTCACCTCACGCCTGCACCACGACCCTCTCACCGCCTTCCCTGACAGTACATGGACGAGAGCTCAGGATGAACTCCGCCCCGACTCAGACCACAGTGATCAGGAAGGAATATCTCTCCAGAGAGATCTGTGCACCTCAGCATCAACTCAGTGTCTTGGACAGTCTTGTGCTTATGAAAAAACAAATAGCAAAACCAGCAAAGCAAAGACTTAAGAAGTAAATCTCATCTCCGCTCTTCCAAGGCTGACAGACCAGAATCAGAGCCCAGCACCCATCCCAGGGGTCCGGGCCCCATAGTCTGGCCAACCTCCCTTCCACCCTCCTGCCCACAGCTTCTCACCAGCCACAGGCCAACAAGCCCAGAGAGGTAACATGATGGCCCTGGCTGTCCCCTGCTTCCCTGCGACTGACCACACACCTAACCCCCAGTCTGCGAATCTCTCTGGGCAAAAGGGAGCCCTAGAAGAGGTTCCCAGAGTACCAATCTCACTTCCTCCATGGAGTCCATCAGAGTGTGTCATTACATGCCTTTCCATGCCATCCACTGACTAACAGCCTTCTCCTCCACTCCACCATAAGCTCCAGGCCAGGACCCTGCCTGTTGGGGTTCCCAAGCGTATTTCCAGCCCCCACCTGCTAGAGACTGAACAACTGCATAACATGCTCAGGCGAGCGGTGAACAAGAAACCAGGAGTCACTGAGCAACTGCTGCCCATTTCTGTGAAATCTTTAAAGACGAGCCCAAGAACAAAACTGTGGGCAGAACTGAGCCAAGAACTAAATGAAGGGAAAGAGGCACACCCTTGCCATGAGCCAGGCACCCCTCCTCAGCTCCGAGGGATGTACAATCATTGAGGCCTCACCCCATGGGGCGGGTACCACGACTAGCCCCTGTTCAGATGGGGACACTGAGGCACAGGGAGGTCCCGGAATGTGCTCAAGGTTATCCGGTGATTACGCGGCAGAGCCGAGAGTTGGCGATGTGGAATTACGCTCAAGCTGTCCAACATCAAGCCAAGGCCAACTCCTCTACTGACCAGACAAGGAAACACCCAGAGCCTCTAACACAGGAAAGACATGTAACCTCATGCCCCCCAAGGAAAGTACAGATTAGAGTTACGGGGAGGTGCCGCTGCGTCCTGGCAGGCTGACGCAGTAACAGGCAACAGCCAGCCCCTCTGACTACAACGAGAGACTCTCACACTCTGCAGATCGTAACTTGGTTCAGCCTATATGTCAACATCTACCCAAAAAATACACATTAATGCAGCAATTCCACTTCAAAGAATTCGTGCTACAGCTAACCTAGCACATGTGCATAAAGACGTGCGAGGATGTGCGCCGCGGCGCTGTCCAAGACAGCAAACGATTGCAAACAAGCACGTCCCCATCAACAGGGTGGAGCTTGAGGGTGGGCGCTGGTGGCTCAGTGGCGCTCTAAGCCCTGGGGCAGGAGGCTGTGGAGCACAGTGGTGCCGGGTGTGAGCTCTGGACCCAGACTGCCTGGGCACCTCTTCTCTGGTGACCTTGGCAAGCGACTGCAACTCTCTACGCTTTAGTTTCCTCATCTGTAAATAGTACTTAGCTCAGAGGTTGCCTTTAGAATTAAACAGTCTTATGCATATTAAATTCTCAAAACATTCAGTAAACATTCATAGTATTGGAATATCAGGCAGCCACTTAAAAAAGCAAAGTAGCTCTGTGTATATTGATAAGAATTAGAACGCAACAAAAGGCCATCCATGAAATCAACTTTTGTCACATAGGCTGAATCCAATTACAATTGCCAACGCTGGCTCTGCCACATAATCACTGGATAAACAATCACTAAGGTAGCTGCAAAGTGGGAAAAGAGGAGCAAAGCGCTGTGTAAGGTAGGCTATTATTTTGTATTTAAGAAAAGTGTGTGTATATATAGCCATAGACAATCTCCAAAGGGTAACGGGCCTCGGTAATAGATCGTCTTTGGGGGTGACCAGCCAAGGGGGATGAGAGGAAAACCTGATTTCATGGGATGGCCTTTGTGGTGTTCTAATTCTTTGCAAATGTTCATTACTTACTACTCAAAAATTGAGTAATTTAAAGAGACAGAAAGTAAAAAGAAAACCCCGGTGGTATCAGAGTCAGAGACTACGCATGGCCCTTCACCAGGACAGAACCAGTTTCTGGGCTGCTTTTGGCAACTTGTTTTTGGCTGCTGTCTGTGGCTGGTGCCAGACCAACAGTGGGGAGCCAAAGCAGCGTGGCACCCAGGGAAGGATCCCAAAAGTCTGCGAGAAAAGACTCCCAGAAAAGTTAGCCTGCCCCGCCAGCGTGCACGGAGGTCCTGTCGGCGATTGGTGTCCGCCTGGTTGACAGGGACTAACAGAAATGGCCCGGTGTGTGGGGGGGTGCTCTCCCCTCTCTTTGCAGTCCCCCCACGTGCAGGAGCTGTGTGAGTGGAACTGACCTCCGACTGGGGGGAGGTGCCCTGCACCCACTGCCACGGTTCCCTGCAGTCGCCTGGCTGCGCCCACCATGCCCGCAGACCGGCCGCACCCTGAGGCCCAGCGGTTGTGAGCAATGAAGTGATGGGCGATGTTTGGTGAGGGCCAGGCTGGAAGGCTTGCCTGAGGTGTGTCTTACTAACTATTTCCCAGTGGTCTCAGAACTCAGGCAGGAGTGGGCGTGGAAACCCTTTATTAGCCCCGGCACTCCCAACAGTGGTGTCATTCCTTCTGTTTCTAAGAGACACTTAAGAGGACAAATGAACTTCATGGTCTCGAAGGGGTGGTATGTCGCAGGTGAGACACTACGTCAGAGAGGACATCGCGTCATCCCACGAAGGCCAAGTGGACCAGACGTTAATCACGGCACGGGCAGAGGCGCGGTGGCGGGGAGGGGCGCTGCCACAGCGATGCTCATTGCCCCGTGCTGCATCACCGCACTGACTTCCCTGTGCGTGCCTCGTCTCCCCGCAGACGGTGAGCAGCGTGGGCTCCTTGCTTTTCCTGGCGTCCTCCCCAGGACCCGGCCCACACAGGCCTGGCGCCAAGGGGAGCTCAGGAGACACTCTCTGAAAGGACGGAAGGTGTGTGTCAGACACAGATCTCCTCAAGAAAGCCTCACCCTGCTGAGAAGACGACAGCGAGAGTTGCCATGGTAACCAGAGAGCTGTGCCCTCTGCTCTGCTCTGCTCTGCTCTTCAGAGACCCCTTCACACCTCCACAAAACCCGGCCGTGGCTTGGCAGCGCTGCCCGGGAACCCGCTGCCTCTCGGGGAGCTCAGACACAAGAGCAGGCTACAGACAGGGCCGCTGTCCGCCCCGCTGGCTTCTGCAGCCAGGTGCTGGTGCCGCTGACTGGTGCTCCGGGGAACTCTGAGACTGGCGCTTCCAGAAAGGTAGGAGTGACCTAGCCGTGGGCTATCTGCCTCAGAGCAGGGACTTGAGGGTCTATGAGGACAGGATGCTTGTTCAGACACTAAGGCCTCTTCCCTGATGCCACCTGTGTGTCCAGCCTCCTGAAGTTGCTCCCTTCACGTCAGTTCCCCCCGCTGAGAGTGCCCCCATGCACTTCCTGACAATCTCTTAATGGCCCTTCAAGACCTACCACAAAGACGCTTGCTGGCCAGGTACAGGGGCTCATGCCTGTAATCCCAGCACTATGGAAGGCTGAGGCAGGGGGATGGCTTGAGCCTAGGAGTTAGAGAGCAGCCTGGGCCACACAGTAAGATCCCACCTCTACAAAAATTAAAAAGCATTATCTGGGCAAAATTGTACACCCCTGTAGTTCCAGTTACTCAGAAGGCTGAGGCAGGAGAATCGCTTGAGCCCAGGAGTTGGAGGTTGCAGTGAGCTATGACTGTGTCACTGCTCTCCAGCTCAGGCCACCAGGCCTGTGCTACAGCAGGGCAAAGGGAAACAGACATACAACGTGAGCATCACAAACCACATGCACAGCTCTTATTGAAGTCCCTACTGTATTGCACGGCACCTGTGTGTGCTACATGCTTAATCCACACTGGAAGAAAAGTTAAAGGAAGAAAAAGGAGGGGAGGAAGGGAGGGAGGAAGGGAAAGAAGAGGAAAGCAGGGAGAGGGGGAAAGAAGGAAAGACAGAGTTTCAAAATAGCTTGGGACCTGGGAGGAGCATGATGCGCTGGCCATGCACAACCCCCCACCGCCCCACAAGAATCTCCCCTGGGATATCTCACAGCAGGGCACAAAGTGGAATCATGCCCTTCCGTGAGTATCTCCGGACACCAGTCGAGTATATGAAATCACTGGTCCCATTCTGACCGAGGGACGCGGAGGGCAGTGGGTGAGCAGCCATCCCGTCACGGAGAAGCACCGCCCCCTTGCACTGTGGACCCCCACTCTCTTCCCTAGCCTCCCGTAACCGGGGTGGCCCGCCAGTGGTCCGCCAGTGGCCCGCCAACAGCCAGGAAGCACTGGAGGGCGCCCCAGCCTTGGAGCCAGAAGACTCGGTGTGAGCCGTGGACTGACGGTTGTCAGTGGCGAGGTGGCTACTTCCAGCTTGCCCGTATCTGAAGAGAATCCCCAGGAACATTTCAGAAGCCATTTGTGACACATTCACTGAGCCCATCAACCCACCAGCGCCTCCTTTCACTTCTTCTCGAGGCCCCTCAAGTCCCCACTTCCTTCCTCATCCTCCCCCAGGGTCTCAGGCCCCGGGCACCTGCACATGTGGCCCTGTAAGGGAAGGGCCTCTACAGACGTGATGAAGTGGGAGATCATGCTGGATTATCCAGTGGGCCCTAAATCCAGGCACGAGTGTCTTTCTAACAGAGGCAGAGGGAGATTTGGTACATGTAGAATAAGGGAGATGTGGAGGCAGGGACTGGAGCGGCCAGTGGAGGAGGGGCACAGCCCAGGAGCTGCAACCAGCAGGGACAGCTCCCCACTCCCACCCCCGAGTACCCAGAGGGAGTGCGGCCCTGCCCACACCTTGATTCCAGCCTAATGAAGCTGATTTTGGACATCTAGACTACAGAACTGTGAGAAAATAAGTTTCTGTTGTTCTAAGCCATCAAGGTTGTGATAATTTGTTAAAGTAGCCACAGAAAACTATTAAAAATACAATTAACTCCCTGTCCCTCTCCCACTCACTTGGAAACGCCCTCTGGGTCAGCTCTGGTCCTGCACCCGGATGAGGCCGGCACTGTATCCTGTTTTATAGACAGGCAACAGGTGTCACCAAGGTGGCAAGTGGCGGAGCTGGGACTCTAACCCAGCAGTCTGGCTGCTCAGCCCAAATTCTAACCACTGGGCCCTACTCCCAGCATCAGCAGCCTCTGCACCTCCACCCAGACCAGTGTGGGAGGAAGCCCCTCATCCAGGCACGAGGCCACCAGCCTCAACTGGGCACTCCATGCTGCCTGGAAATGCTTCTGGGTTTCTCTAGAAAGCTACTTCCCCACTCTGTCAAGACTGCCCCACACCTCTCTGCACTCCTACCCTTGCTCCCCTGACGTTCTCACCTCGCACTTTGTTGAGAAGCATCAGACAGGTGTGTCCTATGTCCCCATCCCCCATCCATACACCTGCCTGCACCTGTGCAGACTCTCTGCCTTCCCTCTGCAATGGATGGAGCCCCTGCTCCTGCCCAATATTTCCTCCCAGCAGATCTTGCTCTGCAAGGGTGGCCCAGCCACAGCTGGATGCCCTTGGAGGAACTCAGACAACCTGTGAGACCACATCACGTCTGGGAACATGCTGTGTTGTCGTCTGGTTTGAGTAAAGCTGTACCTTCTCCTAATCTTTGCTACCAAAGTAACTTATCGCCTCGAAGTTTATCTGCTGGTGACTTTCCATTAAGCATAGCACTGTGTGGTGGCACCTACGATGTGCCAGGCACAGTTTGAGGCACTGGGGACAAATTGGTGAGCCAGACAGAACTTGTCACCTAGGTGGGTGACACAGAATACAACAACGTTCATCGCCAGCCCTCAGCTTGATGACATCCCTCAGCGGGGCCCTCCCAGGCTCTCCAGCAGAGCACCTGGCTCCTCTGTGGCCTGCCGTACGCAGAGCCGCAGTTGCCAGCGCGCCTGCTTGCAGCGCGCTCGCCTACACTCCGTGAGGACAGAAACCGAGACCCCTGTTCGCCAGTGTCCAGCCAGGGCTGCCACAGTGCTTGGCACAGGATGGCCTTCAGAAAGAACCTGCTGGAATAATCACTCAATGTATTACATTTTTAAAAGTATCTCGCGCATGAATGAGCAACCCAATGAGAGAACGAACAAACAAAAGAACCTTGGGAGAGTTGTTTAATTTCCCTGGGCTTCAGGTTCTTAGAGACGCAGAACAGAATCATGTCTCTGCAGCATATTTGTAAAGAATAAAAAGGATAGTAGTTATAAAAATATACCATATGGTTGGCACATAAAAACCTACTCAATACACATTGAAACACTTCAACAAATACTCACGGAGCATTTATTTTGTACAAAACACAATTTTGGGACTGTTTAAAGGCAATGTTGGTAGCAGCTAAAGAGAGCGATAAGCTTCTTCTAATAACAGAAGAAACACACAGTTCTGGCCTTTTTTTTTTCTTATTTTCTTTGCCTCTCTGGGAAATCTAAGCTCAGTCTTTTAAAAAAGCTATGCTGTCAATAGAATAGTGGATTTAAACACACTTGGGCCTGGGCCAAATCCATTACTACCTGTGTGACCTTAGGCAAAAACCAATCAACTTTTCTGAACCGCAACTTCCTGGTCTACAATGTGAGCGCTGCTGTGAGAATTAAACAAGGTCCCAGGCGTGAGGTGCTCCCGGCCAATCAAAGCCGGAGCTGAACCGCGCAGCGCCATGTCCCCAGGAGCTCTGGGGACCAGCCGTCCGCCCACCCCTCCTTGTCCAGTCCCCCCATGTGCCGGGGCTGAGCCGCCTCCATTATCACCACAGTCCGGGAGCCTGACAAAAATCGAAGAAAACATTCCTTCCTCAAATCCACCCCGAAAGAGGCCGGTGCGAATGAGCGAGCGAGTCAAAGAAATGCTCTTCCTCAGCACCAGATCCACGACACAGAGCAAGTGACGGCTCTGAGGGGTCTTGAAAGGAGGTGACAATCAAGTCACCGAATGGCATATTTAGAATCTGAGCTAAATCTCACATAAGAAATACAAACGGGATAAACGATTTGCTAGGGAAAAACGCTATTTTTAGTGGAGAGTATCACAGATTTTCATGCATACTAAGTCCCTGGCATTCTGAGTGACATTTTCTTTCTGGAAGCTCCTAAGCTTGACTATAAGTCAAGATGGAAAAATAATTGACAATGATAGGATATATAAAAAAAAAAAGGACAGAGTTCCTAAAACTATTGTCCAATCACAACACTGAAAACAGAATCAGGAAGCTGATAGAGAGGAAGAGAGGCATGAACTTGGCCCTCAGGCTGAGCACTCTCGGGCCACGCTTGATAATCATGTTAACCGCTCTTCAGACAAAATAAGACAGGCTCCAAGGAGAAACAAATATAAAACGCCAGAGCTACTGAGTGATGTACAAGAATGAAATCTTCGTAAATGTCAATATCCCTGTTTCATTCAAGCACTAGGACCAGCAAATTTTAGCAGCTGTTTATAATTTCATATAATGTAAGAATAAAGGAAGCCTGGGCCTCTTAGACTCCACCACTTTTTGAATCAAAAACAAAGACTAATTACTCTGGTCGGAAGGTTATAGACTACCACGTACTTGCAAATTAAATATCCAGGTGTTGGTTACACAAACAGAATCATTTCACTCTGCTTTTCATCTTCATGCTTTGTAAGAAAACTTTCAGCTAGAAAACCCTTTGATAACTACCGGCTTGTACCACTTAATATAACAGGTGACATTTATGGGTCTCTCCCCACTGCCTGTTCACCACAACCATACTCCCTCAGATGGGGGGAAAATTTTAATTTGTCATCCTTGGCTTTCTGATTAGGGAAATAAGCTAAAATGAGCATTGCATCTGAATGGCTGCACAAAGCCTAATTAGCCAAGCACCCAGAAATGGGTGAACCGGGCCTGATTCTTTGCGCAGCCCTGCCCTTGCAAGGCTCCGGGCCTGGCTCTTCATGAGGTGCTTGGAGGAAGGAGCACCCTTTCAGGCAGGAAGACAGTCCCTCTCCACCGAGAACACTCGCTGAGCTTGCAAAGTGGCACGGCTCAGCCACAACAGAGCTTTCAGCAGTCACTTCCAAAAAGGACAAGGCAGAGCTGTTCCTGGTTCTCTCTGGGATCCACCTCTATACACCACAGGACACTGTACCCTGGATCCAGGGAGACAGGATCAGGCAGCTGCTCAATTCTGCTTCAAGCACTCCCATGGTCAGCACTGTCTTCAGTGCCTGAGAAGGACTCAAGGAAGAGCTGATGGTCCTGAACAGAGAAGTCTCTTCAGCATCTGCTCATCTGCACAGGCTCAGAGGCGCCGCTGCCATGAGGGTGTTTTACTGGTAGGTTACAGTCTCCCCATCTGAGAGATGAGGAACCTGAGGCTCGGAGAATTTCTGTAAGACACGTGCCCAAGACTAAATGGTAAGAAAGCTGAAGTCCTGTTCTTCACTCAGCAGAGGTGTAACTATGAATAATCCTCTTAAAACCTAGCTGAGCCTCAGATTCTTTAACTATCAAACACTAAGAATAAGATGCATTACCAAAGAGCGCTGCTGTGAGGACCAAATTAAATAAAGTGTGTGGAAAAGACTGCACATTTTTAAATGACACGAATATTAACATAAGCTATTATATACAAAAATAAGGCACTATAGTTTATCAGCATCATATGACTCCAAATTCATAGAAATTCTTCCTCAGTGGGTGGTGAGCTATGCATCTCGAGTCTAGAATCAGAAAGTTTTCCTGTAAATGGAATCCAGTGTGAGGGGTTTCCATGTGGCCTCCTTATTAATAACCAGCAGTCTAACAAGAAAGCAAAGAAGCTAAGAATAAAAATAATCAGATATAACCAAGTAAGAATCTGATCTGGAAGAAATGAAGCCCAGGTTTGAACGATATCAACCTCTGATTGTATTAAGGTAATACATAATTACATTCCTAGCTGCTTAAAAGAAGATAACATCACCCTAGTCTTTCAGTTTTCAAATACAATGCCTGGTACATAATTAAAAATATCCAGGCACACGAGGAGACAAGAAAATAAGATAAAAAACTAAGAGGAACAACAGATAAAAGACACAGAATGGGGTACAGATAAAGTTTACAGAGACGGTAAAATAATTATTCTTAAAGTGTTTGAGAATAAATAAAGATAAGATTGAGACTTTGGCAGACAACTGGAAACTGAAAAAAATATATATAAAGACGTCATCTGTAAATATCTGTTGAAAGGGAAGAAGGAAAGGCCACGTACCCAGTGATGGTCAGCCACCAGACTGTACCCCACGTGCCTGACCGGCAGAAATCTTGGGCTATGGAGCACCCTGATTAAGAGCCTGGACCCGGGAGCAGATGGCCTGCTTTGAAACCTCACTCTGTCGTTTACTGGCGAGTGCCATTGGGCACATTACTTAACCTCTCTCAAGTCCTCATCCATAAGGTGGTAAGAACATCAATACCTACTAATACTTCACAGTGTTGGTAAGGGGATTACATGCGTTAGTTTTGTCAAGTTTTTAAATGGCGTCTGGCACTATGTTCTATTGCACCCAGGCAGCACAACGGCAGTGCTCATTAAATAAATGAAAGGAAATCAATTCAGCAAACAGCTACATCACACGGTCTCTCTCCAGCTGCTTCTTCTCTGTTTTCTATGTTTGACACCCCCATTCATACCTCGGCCACACTCAGCTACTCACATTTCACCAATCGTGTCATGCTCGTCTCTCACCTTTGCGCCTGCTCTTTCTTCCCTCCATCTGAAAGCCTTTCCTTGACCAATCCCCTGGGAAAGCTCCTGCACATGCTTCACACATTAGTTAAATTTCACCTCCTCTGGGAAGCATTTCTGATTACCCCTCAGCAGTAATTACTTCCTCTTCTGTGCTCAGCCAGCCCTGATCTTCCCCTTAGCATGGCGCTCACCAGACTTCACGGTCACTTCTGTTTGCGTCTCTCTCTTCCCGGCTAGAGCAGACTGCCTTCAAGCAGGAAGGATGTCTTACCACACAACTCTGTTCCTAGATGCCCAGCACTGCGTTCAATGCACAGCGGCTGTTCTATTACGACCACTCAGCGACAGATGAATACATGACTGACGAATGAGAGAGATGCATCTGCTCTCCTCCACAGTAGTTAAAACACTGGTCACATCCATGGAAGTGTAATGGGATTGAGAATGCTTACTCTTCCAAGGCTTGCAGCATGCTCCCAGAGTCCTCGGAGGACAGAATGTCCACCATCTGGTCGTTAAGGGAAAGGTCCTCATTCACGCCATCCGCCGAGGTGAACAGCCAGGGTTCCATCCTGCTCTCATGGTGCCCGACCTTCAGGAAAATTGCAGAAACAACAGCTGAGTGTGTGTTCTTGTGACTGCCACATGCCAGTAAAGCCAGGAGGCAAGGCAGGGAGCCATAGTCAGAGAACCTGCCCGGCCCCACCACAGGTGAGCAGATGAACTCAGAAGAACCAATGCACTTCCCTGAGCCTCCATTTTCTCACCAAAGAAATGGGTTTATAATTCCAGTAGCTCTGCACAGGGGTGATGTGTGGATAAAATTAAGCAATGGATGAATACAGGCCTTTTCAACCTGTAAAGACCTATCAAAATATTTCACTACCTTAATCGCCACCATCATCATCATCAGGTAGGGGAATACTCCCGGGAGTGGTGGACCTCAACATCATGGATCTGCCTGGTTGCTAGTCAGAGTACAGAAAGTGAGCTGGACTGTGAGCTGGAAGTGACATTTGAGATAATCGTGCCCAACCCTCTGATTGGATAGACGATAGGTCTGTTTTGTTCCCCAACATCATTAACTCTGCAGAAGCGGGTGACAGCTGCAACTAACATTTAAGAATTCCTGTCCCATTGCCAGGGATTGTTCTGGGTGCTTTCTACACACTGTATTGTGTGTAGAAACTGTCACAATGACAAAATAAGTGTCGGTGCCCCCACTTCACAAAGGAGGAGACTGGGGCTCGGAGGTGTGCAGTGACATTACTGAAGGGCACACACCTCAAAAAAAGCAGGCTGGTCTCTGACCCCAGTGCGACTCTGAAGGCTGCCTTCCGGTTTACAGCACGTTGTCTTATTGGTCACCATGCCAGCAAAAAATAAAGAAAATGTGAAAGGTTCACTCTGTGATGCCAGGAAAAAAATACCGCCAGGGTCTTCAGACCTTAAATCAAATCCATACTCTGCGCAGTTGCAGCGACCTGCCTTAATCTCTGGGAAATGAATCCTGCTCTCCCATCACAGTAGCAGGGTGCGCTTTGTTCTTCTGATGGATAACAGCTTTCAGGGAATAAGTACAAGGTCTGATTAGATGGGCCGTTTTTCTTCTCCCACTTTTGCCTGCTAAGGAGTTTGTGGGCTGACCTCATTTCAAATGACAATCCTTGCCTCCAAGAAACCAGAACAAAATGAACGATGGCCCCGCACCCAGGCTGGGGCGGGACTTCAGGCTCCAGAGAGAGGGAGTCCCCAGAAGCCAGGCCCCAGCCTACGCCTGACCACTTTAAGCAAGTTGTTTAACTTCACAGACCTCAGGTTTTTTCTATATAAATAAGGTGAGGGAGGAAGATGATAGACGATCCTTTCGAGATGTTGGGCCTCTGGGTGACACTGAGTCACAGCAGTGCCCGTTGCACCCTGGTGCTCTGCCATGTCCCCTTGCCCTCACCACCGCAGTGCCCCCCAGCCCAAGATCCATGGGCCTTCCCTGAAGCAGTCTGTCAGCCTCCAGATGCCATGCCAGGGACATAATGTCACCTTCCTCCTCGCCTCCTGCCTCCTTGTCCTCAGCCAATAACCAAAGGGATCCCAGCCCTTCACGCCTCAGGTGTGATGACTCCACGGCTAGTTCTATGCTGTCTCCAGAGCTCCTGGGCAGGACTAAGCTCCGGGGCCCAGGTGGTCCTGGTGAGACCTCACCCTCTGCCCGCTGCTGTCCCTTCCTGCCTCACCCCCCACCACCCCCGTGCCTCCCTGGGGTCACTTCCCATATAAACTACTTGCAGCTGAATCCTGGTCTTAGGCGGTGCTTCTGTGGCAGCCCAGACTAAGACAGGGATGCCGGGATCGGGGAGTTCACAGTCGGGCCTGACGGATCGTGACAAGTACTGGGTGGAGTTACATGTGGACCCAGAGAAAGGGCCCTTACTCTACCTGGAAGTGACCTGCAATGACTTCTGGGGAAAGGTGATGCCAGGTTGCGGCTTAAAGGATGGGTAGGAAGTGTCCTAACAGAGGAGTGAAGAGAGGGCTGGGAAAGCACACGGGTGTGAGCACAGAGTTCACACTCATAGGGAAAACGAGTCACTTGGCGTGGCAGGCGGTTGGGGTGTGAAGTGGGAAGTGGCAGGAAGGGGATAGAAGCCAGTCCTGGGGGCATCATAAGCCAGGCACAGGGGTCTGGGCTTCCCCCAGAGCTGCTCGGCAGAAATACAAAGCTGTGCACACAGGCGGGGGCTAGACTGCAGGGTTCTCACGCCTGGTGGCTGGTCAGAATCCCCAGGGACCTTTTACAAACGGCTAATGGAGGGGACACATCCCAGGACGAGCGAATCCAAGCTGGGCCTGGGCACAAGTATCTGCCCACAGCTCCTGGGATGCCAGCAGAGCTCCTGAGGAGAGACGCCCTGTGCTGGAGGTTGCCCCGGCCCAGCTTCCCCGGGGGAAGGAGACTCACCTGCTGCCTGGCGAGCACGCTTCCCCTCAGACACCAACAGCGCACCGTGAAGAAGAGCACGAGCCAGGTCAGCACGAGGGAGAAGAGGAAGGCAGCCACGAACCCTGCCGCGTGGACGCCGTGGTGCGGCAGAACCTGTGGGCATAGACAAGGCAGTGGATGCCTGGGTGGTCACCTTCAAGTTTCCCAAGTCACGCGGATGACCAAGAGCCGGGCAGAGCAAGCCGGGAGTCGGGGGACCAACCTGCCTGCTCCTGAGCCGCCCTGGGGCACAGGCTGGTTGCCCCGAGGCCCTCGCTGGCCCCTCTGACCTGGGTTTCCGTGCGTTAAGCAGGACGAGCATGTCAAGGAGCTGACGCATGGTGGCTCGCACATGGCAGGGCCACCCAGCCCCAGGCACGGCTCATCACAGGCACTTAAGAATGTTCCGTTCCCACATCTGGCATGTGACAGTCCTAAGGCAGCACTAGCGATCTGTGACATTTTCTGAGAGTCAGGGGCAGAATTTTGCAGAAGCCGGAGGGAGAACCCGTCGCACATGCACCTTCCCTCAACGCTCTTGTAACTTCACATTAGATAATTAGACCTCAATGTTTATGGCATTAAGTTTAGAGGCTACTTCTCGTCTCCTTACTGAGAAAAATGGTGAGATAGTACGCCACACCAGCCTCCACCCCTCCTTCCCCACTTCTGCCTTCCAGCATCTATTAGTTTTGTAACATACATATTTTGTTCTGCAACCACAATTCAGTCTCTGTGACATTTATAGGTTAATTCAAAAATGAAAAATTAAAAAAGACAACGTCATCACTATGATTAGGCAAACACTAGTCACTGCTGAACACAGTACTAGACTGTGGTCCTGCGTCACCGCGCAGCTGGCCCTCAAAGGAGCATGGTCCCGTGCCAGCCCCCTTCTCAGACTTCAGCAAGGACTCACAATTATGCGGCATTTGCAGTTTGCTTCAATTTGGACAAATATCTTCTCTTGTGACTTTTTGCTTTTTCTGAGGTTTCTCACTGCCCTTCTTTTTCCTTCCTGGTGTATGCCCATATCCTTAATGCTAATATCTGTTACAGAAGGTCAAATTTGTTTTTTCTTGAAGTCATCATTCCCAGAGCTCTCTGACTTCCCGACTCGATGAGGACCAGGGACGTCCCAGGTCTGCTGCATGCTGCTGTACTGTCTTCCTTCCCTGCCTCCTGTCGGATACTCTCATAGCAGTATGACTGAAGAAAAGCTGTACTTCTTGGATCACATTTCTTTCTATTTAATGGAGTATCCTCAGTATTTACTTATTCTGAAGTAAATTTGTTTAGAAAAGATGTTCTTTTCTTACATGTCTAAAAATGTGACTTTGCCCCCATTTTGACAAACAGCTTGGCTGAGTACATAACTCAAGGTCCAAAACCTGTTTACCTCAGAATGCTGATGGTCCCACTCTGCCTCATGACATAAGTGTACCTGAGGACGTTCTAGAAGGATCTGTTTTTGCCTTCTGGGTGCTTTGAAGTTCTCCCCCTCTCCCCTGTAGTTTTGAATACCTAACTATTTAAAAGCTTTTGAATGAATTTTTAATGTTATAAAAAAAGGTTTACACTCTAATGTAACTTTGTAGAAAAGTTACAAAACTATATACACAGTATAATTTCAATTTCACTAAAATAAAAATAATACGGATACATATATACACATGTATAAACTATGAAGAAAATCCCCCAGAATTTATGTGATTACTTGATGAGGTTTTTCATCTTTTTTATATTTCTTTGTTTTCTAAGATCTCTACAATGGGCATATATTATTTGTATAGTGGGAGACAAAACATCATAAAAATTTTAAGTCAAGTTTGGTAGACGAGGATCACCCAGATTCTCCTTGAAAGAAGGACTTGCTGCCTAACCATGGGCCGTGTGGTCAGGCGACAGACTCTTACCTCAAGGTCTGACCCAGCTGCAGAGAGCCAGCTTGCCAGAGGTCACGCCCTCCCAAGGCAGCCTCCGTGGGGCGGCAGAGCCTGCAGGGCACAATGCCAGCCGCTCTCGCTGGCAAGGCAGCGCTTGCCCCAGAGCCACCCCCAGGCTGGCTGAGGCTCCGTCAGCCCGATCACACCTCGACTCCCTCCTCTGTGCAATCCTGCTCTCCCTCCTTCCTTTCCCAGAGGGTCACTGATGGTGCCAAGGGCCCCCAAGACCACCTGCAGGCTCTGTGATTCACTAGGAGGACTCACGAGACTCAGCACGTGGTCCTACTCACAGCTATGACTTACCAGGACAAAATGATACAAAGCAAAATCAGAAACGGGAAGAG
The DNA here is from genome assembly GCA_008086735.1 of Cheirogaleus medius. Classification (NCBI taxonomy): domain Eukaryota; kingdom Metazoa; phylum Chordata; class Mammalia; order Primates; family Cheirogaleidae; genus Cheirogaleus; species Cheirogaleus medius. The sequence goes on from VBSM01001118.1 coordinate 4,348,503, forward strand.
ATGAATAGGATAAAGTCCAAGGAAGACCAGGCACAAGGTTCCCAGGGGAGCCACCTAAGACGTGATTAATTTCGCCAGGAAGGAACTGGGACAACTCACGTGAAATGCAGTTGACCATGGAAGCTCATCAGGAACTCAGTGTCCAGGGTGTTTTTTTAGGGCTAATCACTTAGGCACCCTCCGCATGTACCAAAATCCCAAACCCCAACAAGGACAGCAAGTATTCAACATGAACTATATTGTTTGTAAAGCAGTTCCGGCACAGCGAGCCACTCTGCTCCGATTTGGGAAGGTGGAACTCCTCCTGAAACCCAAGTTCTCAGACGCCAGCCAAGGACCAATCTCACAGGTAGCACTTCCTGAGGACAGCAGTCTTGGGCTGGTCATGTTAACTCTTTCCTGCACACTGGGAAGAAGCAGATTATACCCCAAGCTCTGCCTCAGCATCTGTGCCCAGAAAAGCCAACCTGTGACAACAAATTTAATCCAAAATGGCTAAAGACCATGGGACTATCAAATGTACCGTTTGGGAGCTAGAAGACACTGGCCTGTCCCTAGTTCCCGTGGCCACAATGCAGCTGTTGTCAGGTAAAATTATTTTTGGCAGACCAACCAGGCCAACCTGACCCCCCGGACTGCCACAGCTAAGTCAGGTCGGAAACAGGAGCTTTGGTTTCGATGTTTACTGGCACCTGAATCAAAGTACGATGCCACATGTAACTCCCCACCATAAATCAGCTACCCACGGAGGCTGTCACCAGAGATTGCCAGGAGCCGACTGTTTTCACACGGCAACATCCTCCCGATCCTAAATCTTGGATTCTGATTGGCACTAAAATGAAATCTGAGTTCTCCATGCTTGCTGCTCCCTGAGCCCTGGCTGTGTGCCTGCCAGACAAGAGAAAACCGATGACCAGGACAGATATGGGCAGTGCCGCGACGAGGCCGCGACGGAAAAGAGACAAACAGGCTCGCCTCTGAAGAGAACGAAGGAGCTAACGACAAGCAACCTGCTCTCAGGTCGCCTCTCTCAAAGAAAACAGCCACTTGTTTTTACTGCTCCAGGAAGAAGGATGGAGAGGGAAAGGGAATCACAATTCTGCTCACCTACGATGTACCAGTCTTTGGACTAGGCACCTGCAGCAACCTGAATCATGTCCCCCAAAAGCTACGTTGAACTCCTAACCCCCAGCACCTACGAATGTGACCTTATTTGGAAATCGGGTCTTTGTAGAGGCAATCAAGTTAAGATGAGGTCACACTGGATTAGGGTGAGTCCTGAGTCCAACGACTGTGTCTCTGTAAGGAAAGGGAGGCTGGCAGACACACAGAGAAGGTGGCCACATGCAGATGGGGCAGACACTGGAGGGTGCAGCTGCAGGCCCAGACAGGCCTGAGAGCACTAGCACAGCGCCTTACATGCGCTGTCCCCTCCAGCCTTCTGTAGTCCCATGGGGCGGCTACTATCCCCACTCTACTGATAGACACACGGAAATGCAGAGATGAAATAATTGATCCCAGTCCACAGATGAAAAACAACTGAGGTAGCTCTGGGGGACTCCAACACCGGTGTTCTCCCCACTGGAGCACATACGTACTGTCCTGGGGGATGTGTGGTTCTTAGGTCCCAACCTCCCCCGCCACAGGGAAAGTTATTTGTCTGATTGATGAGAACCAGAAACAAAGACTGGGACAGAAGCCCTGTGGGCAGGGCCACTCCACTGCGACAGGCAGGAACGGAACTCTTGGGTGCCCTCTCTTCCTTTCTTTCCCTGCCTCCTTCCGTCCTACTTCATGAAGTGGAATTGGACAATTGAGTCAGGCTGCCTCACTTCTCTTCTTCCCACCTTCCCCTTCTCTAAATCCACCTCTCGACACCCTACTCTCCTCGAGCGAGGGAGCCTGAGCAAGAGCGGTGCCGTGGGCAGTCCAGTGGGGCAGGACTGAGCTCAGTGCCTGGCGTAGCTGCCCAGCTACAGGAACGGACGCCTGGGTCAGGAAGCGGCAGAGCCAGCACCAGCTCTGCAGATCCTATCGTCCTCACCCTTCCTACAACTCCTATTGTCCAACCCCAGCTGATCAGCAAACCGAGGCAGAGCCTACCTCCTTGGGGCAAGCCCACTCATGACTCTCACTTTCTTCATTTACCTGTGCTGCTAAATTATGCTAGGCATTCCCTGCCCACAATGAGCTGTCTACTCGTCAACATTCTTCCTTCATGGCGATGGCTAAAGAAGAGTAAGATTGTGATATGTACTTTTATGGGAAGGAAGAGGGACCACATAATCCTACCACCCCATCTTCTTTACCATCACCTTCATTGGCACCATCACTGTCACCACCGTCATTATTACACCATCAACATCACCATCACCCTCACCCTCACCATCACCACGATCATTATTACACCATCAACATCACCACCACCCTCATCCTCACCATCACTACCGTCATTATCACACCACCAACATCATCACCACCCTCATCCTCACCATCACCACCGTCATTATCACACCACCCCACATCACCACCACCCTCATCCTCACCATCACCACTGTCATTATCACACCACCAACATCACCACCACCCTCATCCTCACCATCACCACCGTCATTATCACACCACCAGCATCACCATCACCCTCATCCTCACCATCACCATCACCTCCGTCATTATCACACCATCACCATCACCATCACCACCCTTGTTAGCAACATCACCAGCATCACCATCACCCTCACTGTCACCATCATGAACAGCACCACCACCACCACTGTAGCGAACGTGTACTGAGCAGACACCAAGTGCCAGGGATGGTTCCAAGTGCTTTACATGTATTAATCCATTTAGTTCCCACAACAATACTGTGAGGTGGATGCTATTTTAATATGCATTTTACAAATTATAATGCCAAAGTAGAAATAAGTTAAAGAAATGGCCCAAGGTCACAAGGGGGTAAGTAGTGAACCCAAGATTCTCACCCAGTCTGGGCTAGTGGCCTTCCTGTGCTGGCTGCCTCCCTGGTGTCTGGGCACCACCCTGGCCTTTTACCAGGAGCCCTACACTGAGTCACCAAGTGTTTGTGCCACTGCTGACACTTTGATTCCCACTCTGAGTTGCTGCTCACCTTCTGTGAGAGAGTAGCAGGGCAGAATTTTGGAATTCCTGAGTCTCTGGCCAAAAGCCTTCATCATCCCTTCAAACTATGCTCAACCATCAATGTCTTTATTGAACTTTTTCCACAGCCAGGCCTTATTCTCTTTTTAATCTTTCAAACAACACTTAAACTCAGAATTCCTACATACATATCACATGTGTAGAAATCAAGGTTTGCTGTAATTCTGTTTGCCTGAAACTCAATTTAAGTGGCTACCATGGGCTGCCAGGTGTGACGCAGAGTCCGGATGTGGTGCTCATCTTTGCTGACATCTCACTGACACACTGAAGCAGCAGAGCCCTGTGCCGGGTGCTGGAGGGTAAGGAGGAACCAGCCCCAGGCCTTGGTGCAAGGAGCTCATGGTCCGCAGAAGAACGAGCCAGGCAAGGGGCGGGAGGAGCAGGGCCTGCAGCAGGTGCAAGAGAAGGAGCCTAGAGCCCACAGGGCCTTCCAGAGCAGGTGAGGGATTTGCCACGTCACCCTAAGGGCATACGGGGAGTTGCCACAGAGTGTTCAGCCGGGAAGAAGTATGGTCAGATCAGTCTTTTAAAACAGCGGTCCCCAACTTTTTGGCACCAGGGACCAGTTTCATGAAAAATAATTTTTCCATGGACCGGGGGCAGGGGATGGTTTCAGGACGATTCAAGCACATTATATTTATTGTGCACTTTGTTTCTGTTGTCATTACATTGTAATGTGTAATGAAATAATTACACAGCTCACCATAATGCAGAATCTAACGCTGCCACCGATCTGACAGGAGGCGGAGCTCAGGCGGTGATGTGAGTGACGGGGAGCGGCTGTAAATACAGATGAAGCTTCGCTTGCCTGCCTGCCGCTCACCCGCCATGCAGCCTGGTCCCTAACAGACCGTGGACTGGGACTGGTCCACGGCCCGGGGGTGGCGGACCAAGCTGCAGAAGACAACTCTGGCTGCTGAGTGACCTCTGCCTGAAGGAGGGCAAACCTGGACAGCACGGCCAAGAGAGAAAAGGTGAGTGTGACACAGGCTGCAGGACGTGGCAGGACACGGGGGTAAGACCGTGGACTCTGGCCCTAGCGGAGGTTCAGCTCCCAGATCCGCCCCACCCACAACACAAGACCCTGGGTCTCCCTACCTCTGAGCTACAGTTTCCTCATCTGAATAATGACGATGAAAACAGTGCCTATGGTTCCTCGCTTAAGTTAAAAATAGTTATTATACAACCCAGCACTTTCACCTCTAAGCATATACCTAAAAGCATTAAACACAGGTGTTCGAACAAAAATCTGTGCCCAAACACTCACAGCAGCTCTATTCACAATAGCCAAAAAGTGGTGGGGGAAAAAACTCCAAATGTCCTGATGAAGAGAGAAACAAAACGTTGCACCCATACAATGGAATACTATTCAGCCATTAAAAAGAATGAAGCTCTGCTACATGCTACAACACGGAGGGACATTAGAAACATCACGCTAAGTGAAAGATGCCACACACAAAAGGACACATACTGCGCGATTCCACCCACGTGGGGTGTCCAGAGCCAGCAAGCACACAGACACAGAGGGCTGACCGTGGTTGCCAGGGGCTGCAGGGAGAAGGAAACGGGGAATAACTGCTTCATGGGCACCGAGTGTCCCTTTGCAGTGATTGAAATGTTCTGGAATGAGACAGTGGTGATGGCTGCACAACACTGTGAATGTACTAACTGTCAGTAACAGCAAATTTTGTGTTATGTGTATTTCACCACACACACACACACACACACACACGGTGCCTAATTTGCAGGGTGGCAGCAGCCCGACGTCAGTAAATCTGAGCTACTATTCCTATGAGTGTTGCTAAGCTGGAGGGAAGGACACAGACCAGAGGACATTCAGGACACACAGGCAATGGGCTACAGGGATTGAGTGCACGGACAGATGCCGGGGATGTCAGAGACAGCAGGAGCCAAAAACGTCCCTCAATGTCTACTTGGGAGGCTGGGTGCTGGTGGGACCCACTGCTGCAGTGACAGGTACAGAACTTGCAGCAGCTTAGAGCACCAGAGTCAGCCCAAGGTAATCACACTTTTCAGATTCCCCTAAAAATGTTGCCGCCACGGATCTTCCACTGATCATAACAAGTATAGACGCCAAAGAGCAAATTTACCTTAAACCTCATCGTCTAAGAACAAACCACCTGAGTCCTCACTGACTTTCCTACTTGTATCTGGAAAAGAATCATCTGTCATTACCACCCCTTTTATCATGCATTAGCCGGAGCATTGCCTTTGATGAATTCTATCACTGCATTTGTGAAGCGCCATGCTAGACAAAAAGGCTTTTCAGAGGAATGCTTTAAATGCTTGGAATCCAACATCAAGTTACAAAAGCACGATGAAGAATTGTTTACAGCGTTTGACTTCAATTATGTAATAAATATACTCATAGCCTGTGCAAGGCAAAAGCTAACATGCTAGCAATGGTTCTCTGGCGGTGGGATTATGAGGTCATGGTATTTTATTCTTCCAACTTTTCTGTATGTAGGGGCGGTTGTGTGGAGGGGGTGTTGCCTCACAAGAGTCATATATTCAATCCCACCCATTAACCTCCTCAAGAGCCCCTCCCTCCAGAAAAAGCTTGAAAACATGGGAGATCATGCAGAATGTTTTCCCTGGAACAAATCTAATGAATAATTCTGTTGAAATTCTTTACTTTGAGCTACAGATCCAAGAAATAGAGGGGTCAGTGGCTGCAGACACTTGTCCCACAGCCCGAGGGGCAGCCCTGACTGCACAGAGACTCTTGGCCTCTCAGCTGACAATACTGGCCAGAGCAAGAGCTCAGAAGTAACCCCAGGAGGGGACAACCACACTTTCTAATGCAGCTTTGCAAATTTAACAATCTAGTGCACAAAGCGTAGATTACCAGACACGTTGCACAGCATGACTCTGGAATGCAATGACCTTGGCCAGCTCCCAGAGACTCTCAGGACCTCAGTTTTTTTGTTATTGTTTTTCAAAATATTAAGGGCATGCTAATGTTTTATTACATGGACACTCTGTATAATGCTTAAGTCAGAGTTTTAACGTGCCTTTTTTAACGCGCCTGTCACCAGAATAGTGTTCATCATACCCAATAGGTAAGTTTTTATCCCTCATCCCCCTCCCACCCTCCCCCCATCTTGGTTTCCTGAGTTTTTTACTCTAAAATGAGAAAGTGGAACTAGATAACCTTCAAGGTCTCTCCCAGGCAAAAATTCTATTCCGATATAACAAAAATGTATTTAGTGTCATCTGGAGAAATAATCTCAACATCACAGAGTGCCAGGGGTTAACAGAGGTCCCAGCACCACGGAGCCCAGCAAAGGGTGCAGCCAGCTCGCCTGGGGCAGGCTGTGGAGTCCCGAGTGTAGACGTCAGGCAGGGCTCTGCAAGATGGCGATGGTTCTTTGAGTGGCCCAAAGAACAGGTGAGGAAAGAGGAGGATGTGCAAACCACAGCAACGTGGAGAACAAAGGGATAGTGGCACGGGGAGGCGGTTGACAGGGTCAGCTCTCCTGACGGACGCTGAATGGGGGCCCGCAAGAAGATAAAGCAGGTGGCTAGTGTTGCAGGGAAGATCGCTACAGAGCGGGCAATGGGCTCGCAGGAGCAAGCAGAACTGCAGGCTGAAGAGTCACCAAAACAGAGACGTGAACCAGATCAGGACAGTGGGTAGAGGGCTGGAAATGTCGTGGCACAGAGAAGGCAGCAGTGACAATGTGCGATGGTTTGTGCACCCCAGGCCTCTGGATTCAACTCAAAGCCACATGACTTTGCCAACAGAGCCACCCAGTCCCTCCAGTGCGCTCCAAGGGCACCTCGTAAACCCCATGCAGGGAAATTCTCACCGGGCAGACAGCTCTCTGTCGAGGCACTCCTCTCGCAAATTAACAGATGCTCTTCATGTGTTAGAGACATTGCTATTTCATCTCGCATGTGTATTAGAAATATTTCTCCAAGTTTCTTATTTATTTTTCTAAGTGCTATTTTTAAGTGTAAAGTTTCCAAATATTTATGTACTAAAAACCATGGTTTTCTTCAGCTCATATGATATTAGCCCATGTTTTTACAAATTGTTTTTATCTACTTAGATTTTAATCTGATTAAGAAATTCACCTTTATTTTTGTTCCAAAAGATCCAGTCAGTTGCCCTCAAATTCATGTATAATATATTCTTCTCTGACTGATTTAAAACACCACTGCATTATATATATGTATATATGCGTGCGTAGTTAATTCCCTTTTGTCACACTGGTCTGACTTTTCTTACGGCAGTTGCAGACTGCATTAACGTCATTTGACAATGTCTTTAATATCTGCAAGGGCAAATCCTCCCACATTGCTCTTCATTTACAAAACCTTCCCATCTAGCTTTATAATTTATATTTCGGGTGGAACTATGATTTGATCACATTCGCCTCAAAGTCCTACTAGAATTATTACTGGAATTGAGTGAATTGGGGTGCCATAACAATTGGTTTAAATGCCTCTCTCTGATTAGACCCGAGATCCTGGCAGCAAACATCATGACCTGTTCTCCCAGCGCCTGGCACAGTGCCCAGCCCTTCACAGGCACATGTGACGACCACAGAAACTAGAGGTCACATCTAGTACAATCTGCGGACTGCACTCAATATTAGGCACAGCGTAGTTCTTTCTTCCTCTTAAAAAGACTCTATTGTCCAGGCACGGTGACTCACACCTGTAATCCCAGCACTTTGAGAAACTGAAGCCGGAGGATCGTTTGAGGCCAGGAGTTCCAGACCAGCCTGAGCAACATAGTGAGACCTCGTCTCTACCAGAGAAAACACAAAAAAATTATGCAGGCGTGGTGGCACGCTCCTGTAGTCCCAGCTACTCGGGAGGCTGAGGCAAGAGCAGCGCATGAGCCCAGGAGTTGGAGGCTGCAGTGAGCTGTGATCGCACCACTGCACTCCGGCCTGGGTGACAGAGCCAGATCCTGCTTCTAAAAAAACCAAAAAACCCTCTCTTCATCCAGGAGCCAGAAAATGAAGCAACACTTCTTGACACAAAATGGGAAGCAATTTCTCAGGGCCTCATTTTCCTTGGCTGACACGTGTCAGTTTCACCCTCAGGAAAGCACCCGGAAACTGAGAAGACGGGGCCGCGCGAGCACTGCAGCCCCCGCTGCACTCTGGAAGCTCCACGTCTGTCCTGTGTTTTTAGCTGTGTGATGGAAACGCCAGAGGAGCTGCTACCCCTGCGGGCCAGCTCCCTGCCTGTCACCGCCACACTTTCCCAGTGTGACCCCGTGACCTCTGCAGGTGCCCAGGGCGGCTTTACGACTGCAAGGGCCATGCCCCGTCCCGCTGCGCGTCTCACCGCAGACCTGGGTTCGTGTCGGAGCCACAGTCAACAAGGGCTCAGCCTTGAAGTTGCATCTTCAGCTGCATATTTTAAAATGCCCCTTGCCCACCTCTAACTAAATCTTACTTTTAAGGCCCAACTGAATTCTTCCTCCTCCAGGCAGCCTGCCAGTGCCCCCAGGCCACATCGCGCTTTCTCTCCTGTCACTGTCCACAGTACAATCTGTAGTTCACATCACAAGCTCGCAAATTCACTCATAACTATGCAATCACGGTGTACACTGTTTGATCTTTCCTTCATCTAATGTCTTGGCGAGAGGGTGGGGATGGAGGTGACAGGTGGTGGGTCCCCAGGCTGTCCTCCAACTCCATTTACTCCCTAAAATCTCACACGGAGCCTGACACACACCTACAGCACGATGTGGCCCCCAGGGGCCTTTGCATGTGAGACCCTGATACAAAACATTTATTCGCAGTGATCACAGAGCCCTTGGCGTAGCTGTGTTGCTTCACGTGTACGTAATAATAACACCGATGACAACAGGTGACGTTTACGGAGAACTTACAAAACTCGAGGCACTGTGCTGAGTGCTTTACATGCATAGATCCACTTACCTCAACAACTCCTATGACGTGAATACTGCTGTTAGCCCCATTTTACATACAGCTGGAGAAAGTGAGGTTAGCACCAGGCCTGAGGTAACACAAGGGGCAGGGATTCGGAGCCAGGCCTCTGGGTCAAGAGTCTGCTGTGCCCACATCTTCCCTGTGGGGCTGCCACACCCCACCCCTGGTCTCCGGAAGGCCCATGTGGGTGGGGCTCATCTCCACCCACATGAGGAGCCTGGGGCCTGGAGGAGGTGCTTGTAAGTGCTCGATAAGTGAATGTCCCGCCTTTTGTTATGATACAGCCATGGGGGACAATCGGCTCAATCAGGGGTATTCACCTGCTGAGTGCCCCCTAATGTAACACTCGGTGGGGCGCAGGTGAACCAGACTTGCAGCGTCACCGCCAGAAGCCCACAGACCAGCGAGACTGTGCCCTGCGAGTCTGCGCTGCCCCGCTGAACCGCACTTGCTAGAGGCCAGGCTCAGCTTCATCTTCTCTGCATGACTTCGGCTCCCTGCTTGACAGGAAGGCTCTGGAGCAAAACCGCTTGGGTTCAAATCCTGGTTCTACCACTCACGAGACACACAGATGAGAGGTAACACATCCAGCCCAGGACTGCCACCCTCTGAGAGCCCTGCCGCAAGGCTGGGCCTCGGCTGCATCTGCAAACAGGGATGTGGGAGGGACCCATCGTTCTCTGATAAAAGTGGCTCTCTGTTCTCAGTCTGTACAAACAATGTGGTTTGTGCTGCACGCCAGCTTCTGGGAGTCTGGAATCTTGGTATGTGCCAAGCAGAGGGTGTCCACGTGGCCAGCCCCCAAGAAAACCCTGGCACTGAGTCTCTAAGGAGCTTCCCTGGCAGACAGGGAAGCTCATGTGATTCCGCTGGGAGAGGACTCTCAAAAGCTCACGGCTGATTTTCTCCAAACTTCTCCCTGTGCACCTTTCCCCTTTGCCGATTTAGCTTCGCGTCCTTTGGTTGTGATACGCACATCACGGCCACGAGGACAACTACTGGATGTGTAAGTCCTAGGGGTCGTGCTGGATCATCAAACCTGGAGCTGGTCTGGGACTCTGACATTCTAGCCACAGTATTTCGGGCAAACTACTTGACCTTAGTGTGCTTCGGTGTCTCCATCTATGAAATGCAGATGATTTGAAAATAGAATCTGTCTCGCAAGATTGTGGTGAAGACTACATGACTTGGCATATTTAAATCACTTAGAAAGCCTGGCTCCTAGCAGGTGCTTAAAAAACGTGAAGTGTTGTTACATAGTGAATCAACACTCACAGGCACGTGAATGAGTGAACGCACGAGCTGCCGAAGAGAAGCATGAACGGTGAACAGCAGAAGCTGGGACACCGCCCACAGACTAGCGTTCTGGGAAGATGTGGGAAGACAAAACGTCACCAGCAGCCAGCAGGGGCGCAGCCAAACAGCAGCACAGACTGGCAGTGGAGCCTCGGCCTGCTCCGCCAACGGCCAGCCCGTCCTGTCCAGGTGGAGGGCCACCCGGGAAACCAGCCAGACAGCCTCAGGCCACAGGGGGAGGACCCCACCCCACACACGCATTTCTGGTGGGCCAAGGCCAGCAGCGGCCCCTCCCCTTGGCTCTGAAGACAGGCAGGAGGCCAGCACGGCACAGGCCCACGAGGACACATGGGGACAGGTGGGGCGGGGTGTTTGAGTCATACAGTACAGTTTCTCTTACCGTTATCTTTTCTTCTACGGTTATGGTAAAAAGGGCTTTTAGCTGTGTTCTGTTCTAAAAAAGGAAAAAAGACAACGCCTTAGTCAACAGTGTCCAGGGTCTGACCTTTGGGGTAACATCCAGCACGATCTCCAATCTCCCACGAACGGAGCTACACTCGGCCCTGGCTGTCGGGTGGCTCGGAGCTTGCAGAGAGCTCACTTTCAGTGAGAGGGTCTGTGAGACTGTGGCCGCTCCTTCTGGCTGTGTGAGTCCAAACACCAGGTCCTCTAAGCCCAGAAAGTCGTGGCACCAAGCCCTTGCGTGACACACTTGGGGGTGGGGTCGGGCAGGCCTGGGACCAGCAGAGGCCACTGCCGCGCTCCCAGAGTCTGTCTCCTTGGCAAAGGTAGACAGAACCCTGGCTCTGGCAGGACTGCTCATGCTCACCTCTCGTTCACATGCACTCAACCCCCAAGCCCCAACTCCTCTCGGGCCCAGTCCCAATGCCCTCCAATATTCCCCTCTGAGAAGATACAGGAAACGGAAAAATGAAGGCAAGTGTTAACGCCTGTATCTCCAACCACACGGTGTCTGGGAAGACCCACCACGAGAACATACATCTTCCTGGGGGCAGAGGCAGAAGAGCTTGCAACTGAAAGGCAGTGTAGGCTGGTAGTTAGAACCAGGCTGCCTGAATTCATCCATCACTCACCAGCAGCCAGACCTTTAGCAAGGTAGTGACCTCTCTGTGCCTCAGTTTTCTCATCTGTCAAATGGGAATCAAATTCAACTCACAGTGTTGCTATGAAGATTAAATAATATAGAACCTAGAAGGGTAACCGGTACACAGTGCTGTAAAAGTGCCACTGTTGTTGGTGGTAGTGGCTAGCAGTAGTAGCAACAGCAATAGCAGTAGTATCGTCTTGGCCTTAGGCCTTGGAGCTTCGAGTCCAGGGAGCTATGCAACCTCTGTATAATTCTCATCACACACACTGCTGAGTCAGTCTTCCCTAACCTGACTTAGGGTCCGGCCAAGGTAGGAAAGGCCCTGACGCATGCCCTGCAGATGCTACAGAGGTGGCCCTTGGGAGACTGGGGAATCTCACCCCACCATGACTAGCAGGCAACCTGATGCAGGCTTCAAGGAAATGGAAATACTGAAAGCCCTCTTTTTTAGGAGGGCAATGGACTGCATTTAGAATATGATTCTTTAAAAAAGGGACAACTATGAGGCAATCACTTGTTTCTTTCTACTCTTGAGTTGCCTCTGCTTTGGAATACTTGTGCTGTCCTAAGTCTCAGGTTCTCCTGGGCTGGACGCCTGAGGCTAAATTCGGAGGCCTACATTCAACCACATTTTGCTGTGCTCTTCCCTTAGATCCTAGCATGAAATCAAAAACATGGACCAAGTGGGATATAGTGACAGTTTTATAAGGTAGACATAAAGTTTATATAATATGGTGTAAAGAACTTGAGATGAACATTCTAGCTTTTGGTCCTTTAGATCTAACTAACTCACATGGATTTGGTGGCTCCGTGTGCGTATGTGTGTGTCTCTGTGTGTTTGCGTGTGTAGAAGCAAGCAGTTTCCAGACACAAACGCAATGTATTTCTGATAGTACCTACCTCTTGCTCTGATCATTACATGTGCTTGGCTCAGAGTAGGCTCTTAATAAGTGATTAACTATTTTTATTGTCCCTCCAATACTCTCATACAGTTCTAAAATGGCAGAACTACAAGAGATTTGAGAAGAGGCTTCCTACTGCTCTCATTTTTTAGGTGGGGAAACAGAAGGCCAGAGAAGATACATTGCTTCTGAAAACACAGCTGGGGCAGTGGTTCCCAGCCTCTGAAACATCTACACTAATGTGAAGGACTTCATCCTGTGCACACACTGTATTCTAAAATATTTTCCCATTTGTAGTGTAAGACTCTTTATGACTGGCTGACAAGCAAAGCAAATGAGTGTTCTCACATGGAATTGATAAAAGCCTCACTCCGACTTTGTGTCTGATCATTTTCAGCCCCAAACACACATCGACCTTCTTAATATAACTTATAAAAGCCCAGGAGCTGGCCAGGCACAGTGGCTCACACCTGTGATCCTGGCACTTTGGGAGGCCAAGGCAGGAGGAACACTTGAGGCCAGGAGTTTGAGACCAGCCTGGGCAACATAGTGAGATCCTGTCTCTACACAAAATTTTTAAAAATTAGCCAGGTGCCGTGGGGTGCACCTGCAGTCCCAGCTACCTGGGAGGCTGAGGCAGCAGGATCGCTTGAGCCCAGGAGTTCAAGGTTATAGTGAGCTATGATGATGCCATTGTACAAAAAAAGCCAAAAGCCCAGGAGTCACCCAAAGGGACTTACAAGTCCAACCAGGTGAAAGTATTTGAGAACTAGGCACGGGAGGTTCTTGCCAACTTCCATTACTTATTCACTCAGCAAACACTGGCTGAGTGCCTTCTGCAACTCGTTTCTACGGCATGGTCTGGGTAGGGTGAAACTAGTGGTCTAAGAGCAGGCCCTAGAACTCCAGCTAGCGAAGCCTGGAACTCCGGAATCTTCAGGTGGGCAGGTGAGCCTTGCTCTCTGCACTTTACTCTCTGACCATGGAACTGCCCAGAGAGTCTTAAAGGCTCAGAGAAAGAAGGAAACTTCAGGCCATTTGTATATATACATCATTTTCTTTAACCCTATAGAAGAATGGAGACATTAATAGAACAATCTCCTTTTTACAGATGAGAAGCCTGAGGCTCAAAGAAGTTTTAATAAAAGTTGCCCAAGATTCATTAGTTCACTGATGTGTTCATTCATTTATTCAATAAATAGTTAGTTAGCACCTGTTAAGCACAGGACTCTCGTTTTGCCACTGGGGACACAGCTGCAAACAGGACAGACGAGGTCCCTGGTCTCGTGGAGCTGACGTTCTAGGGGTAGGGGTTACTGGGGGGCAGAGTCAATATCACAGACAAGGAACCAAGCAAAGTAGCAGACAGGACTACTCCAGGTGGGGCAGAGTGAGGAAGGTCACCCTGGCGTGTGTGGGAGAGCCACCTCCATGCCCCAGACCTCTCGCTGGAACCCCGGTGCTTCACAGCTTGGGGGGACAGAAGCTTTGGCTTCATTTTGCTCTGAGTTTCTGACTTGCTTTCTGACTCTTGCCGTATCTGAAATTTTGATCTTAACTGACTTGGCTTTGCGGCCTCTGAGGTTGTTGATGGTATTATATTTATTCTGGGACATTTTATCCCTATCTTTTTAAATCTTTCTTTGTCCTCTGTTTTTTGACTTTATACTCAGTTTTTATTTCCGAGAGCCGTCATTTCCAACAGCCTTATGTACTTTCTTGTGTCTGGTTTTTACCTTTTAGCATCTTTTGCTCTAGCTAAGTGGTCCTTCCCTTACTGCAGCAGGAACACCACACGGGCCCCAGAGCTGCAGGGTCGCCAGGAGCCCCCAGGAAGGGCCAGTGGCCTGGTGGCTGCAGGGCCAGATTTTGATTGTCACGTGACCTGGGGCAGTCACAGCCATGCTCTGAGCTGCATTTTCCACATCAGGGAAATGGGCCTTTCTCCAGAGGCTGACGCCAGAATAAACGGACGGACAAAAGGAAGCCGAGGACCGGACTCCTCCAGCCTGCGCCAGGGTGCGCAGGCCGAGTGTCACACGAGCAGCCGGCACTCCCTGCACACACAGAGAGGTGAGTGGGACATGGCGAGACTAACAGCGTGGTGTCAGGGACTAGGTGGTGTCCTCAAACTCACAGGCTAAAGTTCCAAACCTCAGTGCCTCGGAACGTGACTGTCTTTGGAGCTGGGGCCTCATAAGAGGTAACAAAGGTAAATGAGGTCACTGGGTGGGCCCTGATCGAATCTGCCTGGTGTCCTGCTACGAAGAGGGGATCAGGACACAGACACTCAGAGGGCGTGAGGACTCAGGGAAAAGACACTGTCTACAAGCTAAGAGAGAGGCCTCAGCGGGGACCAGCTCTGATGACACCTTGATTTCGGGGTTCCAGCCTCCCGGACTGTGAGACAGCAAATCTCCATTGTTTTTAAGCCCCCCAGCCTGGGGCGTCTGCCGCGGCAGCCTGGAGAGCTAGTGCTAACGAGAACTACTGGCCAGGTGCTGCAGTGTGCAAGACATGGAGATGAGAGATCAGCACGTATCCGTATCCGGTACTTACTCTTATCAGAACCCCGTGTGAGGCCCAGAGGGGTTTAGTAACTTACTGAAGGTCACATGGGTGTTAGTTACTAAGGTCCGTGGCAACCTCAGACTCCAGGGCCTAGAGCCTGGTGCCCTAAGTGTAAGTGTTTCTAGAACAATCTCACATGGCAGTGACAAGACAGAAATCCAAGGAACAAGGGAATACCAGTGATGAGCTCTGAAAGGAGAGCTGGGCAGGAAGCGTCAGGCTCTCCCCGGTCCCGAGGCCTCCGGGCTGCAGACAGGCTGTGTAGCTGACCTCGTAGGCGTCTCCCACTGCTCAGAGAGAAGCAGGGCGTCAGGGAGGGGTTTGGCCCCACCTCAACCCGCCTCCAGCCCCACCCTGGCCCCACCCCCAGCCTCTGCGCCCCCGCCCCCCCACATAGCCTGGCATCTTGCTTTGGAGGTTCCAAGGGAGGCCACCATCAGAGTGATACCTGCAGCAAGGGAGCCCTTCGTCTTGCACGCACCTGTGAGCAGGGCAAGGGGAGACTTCTCTGAGTGGGAAACTGGGGGAAGCTGGGCGTGTTTGCTCCGGGACTCCCTGTCCCTGTCACCATGCAGCAAACCTCATCTGACTAGCAAGTTCGGGCGGGCAGTGCACTGAGCACGACCTGCTCATGGGGGCTCCTCCCGAACTGGGGGCTGTGGTGGCCAGTGGTGGGCCAAGGAATCCTGCCCAACTGTGCCAGTCCTTGTTCTCACCTAAGCTTGTGCTCCAACTTTACCTTCCTCTGTGACAGGGGTTACATTTTAGCCCCACTATGCTTCATTTCTCAATGTATGGAGACCTCAAAAATATATATATTAAAGAACAAAGGAGAATGAGCACTGAGCCTAAGGAATCACTGGAATTTTTGTTTTAAAATTCCTCAGCATTTTAATTTAAAAAAAATTTTTTTTAAAGATGGGGGTCTTACTATGTTGCCCAGGCTGGCCTCCAACTCCTGAGCTCAAGCAATCCTCCCACCTCAGCCTCCCAAGTAGCTGAGTTTATGGACAAATGCCACTGTGCCCAGCTGATTTTATATAAGGATAAAATGGCTCACGCCTGTAATCCTAGCACTCTGGGAGGCCGAGGCGGGTGGATAGC
>VBSM01001118.1:4364744-4375583 GCA_008086735.1 Cheirogaleus medius
AAAAAAAATATATAAGGATAAAAGCTGAAATAATGAAGGTAAGGTGATTAAGATAAGATACAGTAATGAAAATGATAACATGGGGGAAGGTAATCGTAGCCAGACCTCCCCACACACAGTAATTTGACTGCTGTCCATGCGGCTGCACGTACATTAACACAGCTGACCACACACAGTGCCCTGAGGATGGAGAACATGCTACCTCCTACAACACACGGAAGAAGAATCTGAGACTGAGAGAGGAAGAGGGGCTTGGGATCACCCAGCTGATAGGTTGGAACCGCCCGAGCCTCCTGGTGCCATCACCTTTCCCCTAAACAACACTGCCTCTCATCAGAGACATGCACCAAGTAATAGTAATAAGAGTGACAAGATCAGAATGTCAATGAACTCAGGTCTCACTGGTCATCTGATTTCACAGTTATTTGCTTTATAGTTACCTACTTATTCTTTGAGGAAAAATGTCACCTGTGCCCCAAGGTGAAAATCAATGACACATCCCTTGGCAGAGTGGCGTCCACAGATACTCGTGGCTTGGGCGCTGCCCGCAGGGAATGGGGAGCCTCACAGGCAGAGCTAGCTAAGGCAGGGGCATAAATAGCAAAAAGAACATAGCAACAAGAATAAAAATAACAGAACACTGACTAGCACCCGGAGCACTTCCCACAGGCCAGGCCACGTTGTCACTGATGCTTCAGCTCCCTCGTCCCCACGACACCTTTGCAGGTAGGTACTACCACTGTGCTCAGGGCAGTGGTGGAGAGCTGAGGTTCAGAGACGCGCGGCGTGCATGTGCTGGGGCAGAATTCCGCGAGTTCATGTGTGGACAGTGCTTAGAATGGCACGCGGCCCTCAGCAGGGAAGCCCCGGTGGGGGCAGGGAGGCAAGAGGGTGACGTTGGGGTGGGGGACTAGATAGGGCTTCCTAGAAAAGGGGACACCAGGCCAGGCCCTGGAAAGCAGAGATCTGTGTGCACAGAGTCAGAGGTAAGCAACCACCACGCGGGCATGAGCGGACGCTGACAGGGAGAGCCAGCCAGCTGGGCGTGGCGGGAGCCTGGACTAAGGGCTGGCACAGCGGGGCCACGGGCTGGGGCGGGCGTGGGGCACCTTCCCTCCACCAGCACAGTGCCAGGTGACATTATCTCACCGATTCCATCTCTATGACTCTACCAGGCACTGCTGTACACACAGGACATGTGAAGTTCAGAGCAGTGAGGAGCTTTCTAGAAGCCAGGGTGTGAGGGGGCCAGGATGCTTGAGTGTGAACCTCAGCCTTGCCTGCAGCCCCCGGGCCTGGGGCAAACATCCCAGCCACTTTGGTCTCTTCATCTGTAAATGAGGGACCTACTAAGACTAAAGGAAGTCTCTGACCTCCTAGGGAACTAGCCAGTTCTGAAGCCGCGGTAACAACTGAATCCCACAATTGGTTTCAAACCTGCTTAATTAACCAATGACAGCTCACTTCAGGAACCGAAACTCTGAAAGCCAACCAGTGACGGTGGCACGTTCTACAAGCAGCCCACTAGCATTGGGGTGGCCCCAATGAAGACGCCTGACCGTGCTTGAACACATGTGAACACACCTGAACATCTCATGAACATGCTTCATGAGAACGACCCACCCCACCTCCTGGTCCAGCACAGCCCAAAACAAACTCTTCATCCTGCTGATGACGCTGCTTCTGGCCACCAGCGAGACAGCTGCGCCGCAGCTCACCGTGAGCACCTCCTTCGTGTATGCTGCAAATGCTTCGTCGTAAAATGAATATATGTTTTTAAAACCCACAACTCTTTCCCCAAATCCAACCTCTCTCTAACATAAATGGGAAATTCGGCTTTGGGGTCACAGATACTGAGTGGTGGTCTCCTCCTTTGAGGCCCTGACGGTGAGATCGATGCGGGGGTTAACTGCGAGAACACATGTGAGGCATTTAAGAAGGCGCCGGATACAAAGCACATCACCTGCAATATCTGTAAGCACTCCCATCACCTGCCGTCCCTGACCTGAGAACACTCTGCTGTTACCTTGCAGAAACTTCCTTCTGAAAGCCTGGAGTCCGCCTGAGGTCTTATTTCCGATCGACTCCCTCACGGTGAGCCCAGTGATGTTGTCCAGCAAGAGCAGGTCGGAGAGGTTGGCTGACAGGCCTGTCTTGGTGTTGTTAACAAACAGCCACACGCGGGCCGTCTGCGACTCGCTCTGCCCCGACACCTAGGACGGAGGAGACGGAATGAGGGCAGATCTGCTGACAAGTCCAGCTTCTTAAATGACGCACGTCAGGTCTCCGGGAAGAGGGAGAGTGGTTCTGAGAATTTCTCCGGCTCTGTCTGATTTCAAAGGCCCCTGGAGGGTTTTGACCCACATTTGCCAAGCTGTTGCTTGGAGACAATTTCAAAGAAACTGAGACCCTGAAACGTAGTGACATCATTCCTGCGGAGCATCTTAGACGAGAAGACACCCACGTGCAGAACCACAGTCAGACTGGGACAATCACTGTCACGCAGAAAAGCAAACAATGGCTCTTCGGGACTCAGGAATTTTTAGGATTCAGCCCCAGCCCCAGAGCACTGCCCAGGGTCTCTGATGGCCACACGATCCCCAGGAGCAAGCAGGCCGCTCGCTGGCCTCTGGCTCTGCCTTGCGTGGAAACGGCTCCGTGGCTGGAAGCCCCCAGCAGCCCACGTGGCAGCATCGCCGCCTGGGTCTGCTCCCTTGGCCCACTCCCCTCTCCAGCTTATCTCCCACCAGCCCTGCACCCCTTCTCCCCAGCTCTGCTGAAACAGACGCAGGAGCTGAAGAGAACAGAAGGAAGCAACGTGTGTTCCAAGACAAGTGAGCTCCGGAATATCAGAAGTGAAAAATGTAAGTTTCAGAACTGTATGTGTGGTATGCTGTCAACCATGTAAAAAGGGAGGGAGGAAGGTACATGTATGTATACACACACACGTACACACATTCATAACTGCATGCATATGGCAGAAAACATCTCTAGAAGGACATATGAGAAACTGCTAACACTGACTGCATCCAGGAAGGAAAGCAGGGTAGCTGAGGGCCTGCGGTGACACGGGTGGCACAGTGAAGAATTAGCTCAGCAGACTTGGGCTGCCCAAACCCTCCACACTCCGGTAAGGGACTGGCCCTTGACCAGGCCCTAGGAGAGAACCTCTGAAGCTGGCAGAATATCCTGCCTAGTTAAAGTGTTTTTGCGTATCTGGGGACTTGGACCTCACCAGATAGTTGACGTCAACAACGTGAGCTGTGGGGCATGGCCTGGACTGCGCTATGCCCGTACGTCCTCTAGGAGCTGCACAGCGAGCAGTCTCACAGGTGCTTCGTGCCCACGGGACAGACCCTGAGAAAAGCCTTGGACACCCAGGCCTGGGCGACCTTCCCTGGCTGACCAGGTCCACACGTGCTGTCGCATGTCACTGCTGGGAAGGCACGGCAGGAAGCTTGAGCCTGGTCTCTCCTGGGCTCTGCCACACTTGCCTCTGTCCGCTGCTGACTTTAATCTGTACCCTTTCACCGTGATGAACCCTCACTGTAAGCATCACGGCTCTTCTGAGTTCTGTGCATCCCAAAAGCAAATCGCCAAGCCCGAGGGTGGTGTCAGGGACTCCCTACGTGAGGATGATGTGAACGACCATCTCACAGGATTAGTAAGATTAAAGACCTAAAAGACCTTCAACAAAATTTTTAAATTGCCAGGGACCATATTAATGTTCATAATCTGAAAGAAAATATATCATACTTTCTTTCTCATTCTAAATAATCCCTGTGGATTTTCATTACTTGTTACAAAAACAAAAAATCTCAGTCCTAGCATTGTGACGTAAGATACCAGATCCCTTGTTGTTTATTTCATCATTCATGCGTCTAGACATGGGTCGGTGAGCCCATGACTTGCCAGCTCTTAAATATGTGACTCTACTAACATGATTTGGGCAAAATCCAATTATTTTCTCTTCAAGTACAAGCCACCTACAGAAACTTACCAGTGCACATTTCTGAAAAATTACTCCATTCTCAGAAGTCCCTTGAACTTCTCTCGAAAGGTCTCTATCCTACAATAAAATATAGAAATTATTAGAAAATGAAAAATAGTTCATGCTATCCATATTTTTTAAAAAGTACAGTATGATGAACTTTTAATAGGAGGGTAGAGTACTTTTCTGTTAATCCATAAGTAATCCTGATTTATTGTAAAAAAGAGCATTGAAAGATTGGACATTAAAACCATGAGAAAAGAACAATGTGGCATAAGATCACCCCGCAGGGTGTCCCTGGCACACGTGAGGACACCTGTTGTTACGGGGACTCGGCAAAGCAGAGCTGAAGCAGACGAACGTGAGCGGGGCTGTGCGGAAATTGTTGGGTGATGGATGGGAGCACATACCCTGTCCTCCCGGATGTGGGCTGACTCGGTACAGCGGCCACACCACAGGGGGACAGAGTGAACAAAGGGCAGGGTGCTGGCAGCGGCCCCTCTGTGGGCGGCACCCACCTCCAAGACAGAGAACCCGCCCTGCTCCGGCCCCTGTGGCCTTGCAACGGCCGAGGACAAGCAGCGGAGGGAGGCCGGGCTCGCCCGTCCCAGGCAAGCCTTCTGCAGGCCTGGACGCCCCAGGCTTCCGCTCCCGAGAAATCGCAACCAGTGTCTGTTCATTCTGCCCCCGCCAACACCCCGAGCCCAGGGCCCTGGCCCCCGCGGTATCAACACGCACCCTTTAAACCAAACTGGACGCTTACCCTGTGGAGGAGGCGTTCCCAGGCTCTCCTGGCTGGGATGATGCGCTGGCCGCTCTCTGCCTCGCCGCCTGCAGTGGGACAAGCTGGCCCGAGTCAGCCCAGGGCAGCCTCGGCGACGCTCGCCATCGTAACAATGGCTGTCACTTCCCAGTGCTGGCATCAGACCCATCTCTTTACACACGTGAACCCTATCGCTCCCATTTGAGAGATGAGGAAACTAAGGCTCAGAAAGGTTAACTCACTTGCCCAAGGTCACACAGGCAGGAAGCCTGAGACTCTACCCAGGCCTGTGCCTGCAAATCCCACCACCCTTCTACAACACATCCCCTCTCCTCAGCGCAGCTCTCTCCTGTGCAGAACATCAGCAAGGACAGAGAGGACGCTGACGACGGGCAGCAGCACGAGCCGACTCAGGCCTGCGAACCGGTCAGCCTTCTGTCCACTACACCTGCCCTAACGCCTCTCTCACGCCAGGGCCCTAAGGAGTCTTAGCCAGAGCCCTCAAGCAGAGACCTGGCCTCCATCCTGACCCTCAGAGAGCAGCTTGTCAACAATAATTGATAAATACAATTAGTTGAGCAATAAATGCAGAGGAGGAAACTGAGTATGGAGGATGCTGCCATGTGAGGTGACAAGTGACCTGCTATCTGAGAGGACAGGAAAGAATAAGCATCCCCGTAGTGGGTTCAATGTGGCCCCCAAGAGGATATATCCACATCCTGATCTCCAGAACCTATGAATGTGACCTTATTTGGAAAAGGGATCTCTGAAGAAGTGATGAAGCTAAGGGCCTCACAATAGGATTGTCCTGGATTACCCAGGGGCCCTGCCTGCAATGACAAGCATCCTTTTAAGTGACACACATAGCAGAAGACACAGACACAGAGGAAAGGCCAAGTGCAGATGGAGCACAGCGTGGAGCGACACAGCCAGGCCTGGAGCTTCTGGGCCCTGGAAGAGCAGGAAGGACCCTCCCCTAGAGTCTTCGGGGGGGTCTGACCTGCCAACTCCTTGATTTCAGACTCCTGGCCTCCGGAACAGCGAGGGAATGCACTTCTGTCGCTTTAAGCCACCGAGTTTGCGTTAATTTGTTCCAGCAGCCCCAGAAAACTAATATAACCACTTAGGAAGGGGCCAAGAAGGGGTTCATGGCCATCATAGCCCACTGGCCGAGCTCAATGGTTCTCATACCATTTTAAGCCTTTAAACCTTACGTTGAAAGATAGTCATATGAGGAACCAACATATAAGACAGAACATAAAACAACAGCAACAGCACGCAGGAGCAGGTAAGAGTAGGGGCTTCAAGGACGGGCGCGGTGGCTCACGCCTGTAATCCTAGCACTCTGGGAGGCCGAGGCAGGAGGATTGCTCGAGTTAATCCTAGCACTCTGGGAGGCCGAGGCAAGAGGATTGCTCGAGGTCAGGAGTTCGAAACCAGCCTGAGCAAGAGTGAGACTCTTTCGCTACTAAAAATAGAAATTAATTGGCCAACTAAAAATATATAGAAAAAATTAGCTGGGCATGGTGGCGCATGCCTGTAGTCCCAGCTACTCGGGAGGCTGAGGCAGGAAGATCGCTTGAGCCCAAGAGTTTGAGGTTGCTGTGATCTAGGCTGATGCCATGGCACTCTAGCCCGGGCAACAGAGTGAGACTCTGTCTCAAAAAAAAAAGAGTAGGGGCTTCAAATCTAGGCTCTGCCACTTCTACTTGTACATCCTGGAACAAGCTTCTTAATTTCTCTAATCCTCAATTTCCTGTCTGTAAAATGGGATAATAACACTACGTATTTACAAAACTCAGCATGAGACTCAAATGAGATTATGCCTTTAAAGTGCTAAGCGCAGCTCTGGGTACCTGGTAGCGTGTGTTCGGTGCTCTCTGCCGTTATGGGCAGCAGCATCTTTTAACAGCCGGGGATGAATTGGTCTGGTTAACGCAGACCCCGCCCTGCTTTAGAGACCCCAGACGAGGCAGCCTAATGCTCTGACTCAAACCTCCTAGCCAACCAAATACTGTCTGTTGTACAGCAGAAATGACACTTCAGGAAAATAGATGGATTTGCTTCCCAATGATAACTCTATTTAGTGAAAGAGGAGGAATGGGCTTTTTTGAGGAATAAAAGCCTGTGACATTTTATACACGGTTGACTCAAAATTGGTTTCTTTCCAACTTGTGGTATCTTGTTAAAGTATTGAGTGTGTTACTTACTAGGTGGCGTGTTACAGGAGACTCTCTTTTAATTAAGGTCTTCTTAGGCCACGAAGGTATAAAAGCAAATAAGGAATGAGTCCACGGCCCACTGGGGGCTGCAGAAGTCGGGAGTGGGATAAAGACTTCAATTTTCTTGTTGAATTTCGTTCCAAGTGGTGCTTCTGCTGCAAAACAGCAACACACATGTCATACGATACAGAGGACAGCCAAGACCCGGTGGCCAAACCCAGAGCAGATGGCGTGGACACGCAAGGCAGCTGGAAATGCTTGCTGAACAAGTGACTGAGCTAATGAATGAATGAATGAATGGCTTTTCTATAATTTCTTTGCCAGGAAAATGACACATGCTCTTCAGGAAGCTACAGAGCCTAAGAAGAGTGTTTCTCAAAGTGTGGTCGCCCCATCCGGAGTGTGGGGCCCCGCCCAGGAGTCAGAGGCACTGGGCAAGGGTAGTCCCTGGACGATTCTCACACGCGTGGCAGCAGACAGCGCTGTGTGTGAATCCCGGTGCTGCCCCTCCAGCTACGAGTCCTTGGGCGTAACCCCAACCTCTCTGTGCCCCACTTTCCTTAACTCTGATGTGACAGAGTTAGCCTTAGCCCATTGGGTCTTTCCAAGCACCTGCCTACCGCAGAGTGAGCTCTCAGCGAACGTTGCCAACCTCCCCTTTAAGGAGGATCCATGCATGGCCAGGCACAGATGCCCAATGAGCCATCCAGCGTGAAATGGCTCTCTCTAGAATATATTGATCTACATCAACATATTTGGAAAATTCATAAGCACTATGCGTAAAGCACAGAAATATCACTTAAAAGGTACTGGCTGGGCCATCAGTTCTCCTGAGTGAACACTGCTTGGTGGCTGATCAGCTGCAGGAGCCTGGACAGGTGAGCTAAGTTCTTGGAGCCTCCGTTCCCCTGGCCTGGGAACATGGTCAGGATTCCAATCAGACAGGGCTGTCTGAGGGGCCAGTTAAATGCCACGCTGCAGCCATGGGCAGTGACACACCTGGCCAAGCCGCACAGCCTGCGTTTTACTCACCTGGTTCCTCCAGAGGTGATCAAGGCAGGCCCACCTAGCCTGGGCACTACACTCCAGCCAGCTTTGGGGATGGGACAGGCCACCCTAGGTTTGAAAGGTCAGGGAACAACCTATTTGCCCACAGTAGAGAGACACTGAAAGGTCAGGGGGTGGGGGGGAGGCTTTCATGGTCAAAACAAGGAAAAATCAACCAGAAGAAAAATTTACCTGCAGTCTTAAAGTGAGAACTTTCCACACTGGACCAAATCATGCAGGGCAAGTCCTAAAAAATTCAAAGGGCACAAAATCATTAACTGAAAAACATACTTATAGGAAGTGGTTGAAAGTAATTTTTGTAAATGGCTCACACAGAGAGGAATTGCACTTTTATCCGGAAGTCTAAAGTGTACTACTCTACCTCAACCATCCCACCAGCTTTGAGCACGGGATAACCTCCTCTTTCCCACGAGAAGTGCCAGCTCAGTCTCACCTGCGCTCCTGGGAGCTGTCTAGGAGGCAGCACTGCATGGCTGAAATGTCTCACAGTCAGACAGACCTGGGTTTGAATCTCACATCTGCTTTTCATGAACCCTGTGACCCTGGATGAACCAGAGCCTTGGAATTCCCAAGACCCTGCAAGTTTCCGGAGTGGCAAATAAAACACTAGACAGGGAGTGGGGAGGACCAGGTTCTAGCTGGAACTACTCACTTGCTGTGTGTCCTTGGCTAAGTCTCTCAGCCTCTCTGAGACAGATCCGTCTTCTGAAAAGTGATCTCAAAGCCTCCCCCCAGCCTGCTTAGCCTCATTTAGTGACGAAAATGTGTCCAAACTGAGCCCAGCCAAACCCTTCCACTTTATCAATGTGAAATACTGGGCCCTAGAGAGTCCCAGATCTCCCTACTGAACAATAACAGTAACAGTAACACCAGCTGCCCTGGAAGGAGTCCTCTCCACGTGCCAGGCCCTGCGCTGTGCGTTCCACGCGAACTGCGTGCGTGGTCCACGTAACCCAGCGAAGTGTTACCCTTACTTTACAGTAACACCCCAGGCCCTGGGTAACGAGGCAACTCACTCTGGTCCCTCAGGTGTGCAGGGTAGAGCCGAGCTCTGCACGCAGGCAGCCCGGCGCTGGTTGGCTCACCCTGGGTGCGCTCGCTGGCGTCTGTGCCATGGGAGGAGAAGGATGTGCATGAGAGCTGAGCGGACACTCAGCCTGGCTGTGGGGGCCAGTTCCGACGGCTAGTTCACATGGCCACGGTCCACACAGCCCTCACGTGGAAAGGCATGGGATTAGACGGCGCAGATAGGACACAGTTGTGGCGACTGTCTTTGTTCACTTGGAGAGCTCTCCCTGTGTCCTTTTTGCGGACTTACTTGGAGAATAAGCCCATCCCCGTGGGCACAGGAGTGACCGCGTGTTTTAGGCCCAGTCCTTCTAGACCTCCAGGCCCCTGGACACAGCTCTGGCCAGGGCAACTCTGCTGGGGTGATGGAAGCCCACCCACGCTGGGGGTCAGCTTCCCTCGGGCACGGAGGAGGCCCACCCACAGGGACAGAACACACACCTACTCATGCGGAGACGCAGATGTCGTGATGGGAATGCAGACGGATGAGGAGACAGGCAGAAGGCGAGAGAGTGAGGGGAACTGGCACAGCTAGATCCAGCCAGTCTCACCGCCCCGCCCCTAAATCCCTAGTCTATGAAGCCAGCTTTTTGGCCTCAGCTTGTTCATGCGGGGCTTATGTCACAGGCTGTTTGAAGAATCCTGTTAGAAACAATAAATTGTGGTACAAACATTCTACAAGTACTATGCAGCCATTAAAAAGAAGGAAGCAATATGGTTCAGCAATTCCACCTCCAAAATAAGTGAAAGCAGGGCCTTGAAGAGGTATTTGCACACCCGCCTTCACAGCAGCATGATTCTCAGCAATGAAGTGCAGCAGCCCAGTGTCCATCAGTGGAGGAATGAATAAGCAAAACGCGGCCCATCCATACAGTGGAATCACCCTGGGAAAGAAAGGAAATTCTGACATGTGCTACTACATGGATGACCTTGAGAGCATTATGCCAAGTGAAATAAACCAGTCACAAAAGGACAAATCCTGTGTGATTCCACTCATATGAGGTCCCTAAAGCAGTTAAATTCATAGAGACAAAAAGTATAACCGTGGTTACCAGGGGTTGGGGGAGGGAGTGGAGAATTGTTTAATGGGACAGAGTTTTACTTTTGCAAGAGGAAAGGCGTTCTGGAGATTGGATGTTCAACTATGTAAATGTACTTAACATTGTAAACCACATACTTAAAAATAGCTAAGATGCTAAATTCTGTTATGTGCATTTTACTATAATTAAAAACAAAATTAAATAAATAATTAACGAAGCTGATCTATTTACCTAGAACGAACTCTAAGACATATCAAGTGAAATCTCCAAGTCACAAAATTATAAATAATATGATCTCATTTAATAAAAATAGGATGTTTACATATTTGGTTGTATTTAATAATTATGTTTATCTTACATATATTTATATCTTCAATATATTTACATATTCTGCAATTTATTTAATACTAATCTTTATAAATTTAATCTACAATTATATATTTAGTAATATAATGGAAATATAACACTACACTGTTTTTTAAAGCCTAGAAATGGACGCAGTGAAGTGTTCACACTGGCCACTTGGGGAGAGGTGTGGTGTGGGTGGAGGCAGGAGAGGAAGACTGAACGTGGCCCGATTACAGGACGGGGGAGGAACACAGAACATAAAGAACGACACAAACACACATACAGACTTCACATGACTCGAGTGCCCAATGCACCAGCCGCTTTATTTTTATACCCCCC
>VBSM01001118.1:4375683-4408941 GCA_008086735.1 Cheirogaleus medius
CAAGGGAACAATTTCCCATGATCTCAGACCTCGGAACGGTTACTTGAGGCACCATTGCCAGACATAACTCAAAAATCGAGGCCGAAATAAGCAACATTAAACAATGCAGCCATCAGAAGAACTTCTTGTGCTCTCTCCCAGTCAGCGGCAGGCCCCACGGTTGTGCCTGTCTTAGGTCGTCCTCCCTGTGGGAGATCTTACCCATCTTTGACTACCAACCATCTTACAGGGCCAGACCTTGGAAATGTTCTTCTTATCTTTATGGCCTCCAGACTCCCACCACGGGGGCCCACCGTGTGGGAGCTGGGCAACATTTGCTTACGTGCAGAAACTCAGGCCTCTTGTTATGTCCCAAGGCAGTAACCGTGTCTGAAGAGAATACTGGTTACCGCTGCGTCATGCAGCACCGTACATTACAGGCAATAGTGAATGATTAGTATAAGGCATAATGCCAGAATCAGCCCCCTACAGAAGACTATTTTGCATGCCATCCATGCTGCTTCATTTCTTGTCATGAGGAGCACATGCCCAGTGTCACTACAACAACAGTAACAAGCACCCAACAACGGGGGCCCAGCCACAGGGCTGCTTTGTGGGCTTGTTCCTTTGGAGTTTTGGCTTCCCTTGCGCCTGACATCAACACCATCCCCAGAAGCGTCCTTAAACAGATGGGTGTGCCTGGGACAACTGCTAGCCCATGAAGTGTCTTCTACAAGGCAGAGAAAAGCACCTTCCCCAAGAGGATAAATCCATCTATCAGAAACTGCTGTAACATGTTCACATCGACTAAGTCTCTACTGCCACCTGGCAGGAAAAAATGTCATGATACAAACACACACCCGGGCTGCGCACAGCAACTTCCCTCCAGCAAGTATAGCACAAGCAGGTATTGCCTAACACCAGGACACCTTCTGAGACATGCACTGTTACACAATACTGTCATCATATGAACAGCACAGAGTGTACTTGACACAAACTTGGATGGTACAGCCCACTACACACCGAGGCTTTGTGTTACAGTCTGTTGCTCCTCTGCTACAAACCTGTACTATGGTGAATATGTTACCGTACTGAATACTGTAGGCAGTTGTAACACGGTGGTGAGTATTTGCATATCTAAACAAATCTAAACATAGAAAACGTACAGTAAAGGGCGCAGTGGCTCATGCCTGTAATCCTAGCACTCTGGGAGGCCAAGGCAGGAGGATCACTTGAGCCCAGGAGTTTGAGGTTGCTGTGAGCTATGCTGACACCATGGCACTCTAGCCAGGCGACAAAGCAAGACTATCTCAAAAAAAAAGTAAAAGAAAGAAAATGTACGGTAAAAATATGCTATTATTAATATAATCTTACGGAGCCACCTTTGTGTATGCAATCCATCATCGACTGAAACGTCACTATGCAGTGCGGGGCGGTATAGAAGGGGCAGAAATGGTACCTTCTCTACGGGGAAGCCCAACAAACACTGCTCCGGCCAGGTGACCCTGGTCAACACCAACAGCAGTGAGTCACGTTGACAGCATGCACCCAGACAGACTCCAAGAATGGGATATCCTACAGAGTACCTGAGAGGTCTTCCTCAGGTCAAGGTCAAGGGCACCAAATACAAAGGAAGCGTGAGAAACCCTCACAGCCAAGAGGAGCCCAGGGAGACATGACAACCAAATGCAAGGTGGGATCCAGGATGGGATCCTAGGACAGAAAAAGGATATTAGGTAAAAACTAAGGAAATCTGAATGAACTATGGACTTTAATAGTAATTTATCAATACTGGTCCATTAACTGCACCAAATGTACCATACTCATACATGTTTAATGACAGTGGAAACCGTGGGTGGGGAGGAGATATATGTGAACTTTCTGAACTATATGGTCAGTTTTTCTATAAATCTAAACCTGTTCTAAAAAATAAAGTCTATGAGTTAAGAACAAATACATCTGTGAGGTTCTCTGATGTGGACAGTGGTGTTTAGATATGGTGCCATGTGCATCCAACACCACACAAATGCACGTCCGTACTGCACCCTGGAACTGTCCATCCGTTCTTCCAGCCAGCACCTGCTGCATGCCACGCACTGTGCTAGGCACCCCGCGTCTGGCAAAGCAGACCTGGTCCCCGACATCACCCAGGAATGAAGTTCTCCTTACAGTGACACTGTCACTCAGGAGGAAGGGGCAGGCTCCCAGGGAGCAAGGGACCCAGGCTGACGGTCATGGGGAAGCCTCGCCGTGGCTCCCAGGGCAGCCTCAGCTCCACACCTCCTGGGCGTCTCCCATTCGTGTCCTTTTTGCAGTCCCCAGACTGGGGTGGGGCCTCTCTGGGGGCTCTGAGCAGCCTGCTTCTGCAGGGACCATGCCAGGTGCCAGCTGACATCACCTTCCCATGCTACCCTGTCCTTCCCTGCTATCCCTCTCTCCAAGGTGACACAGCTCCCAGCAAGGTCACCACAGCCACCCTAAGGCCCCACTGAACGGCCAGCTCCCCTTCCCACTGCACACACGGCAGCATTTGACATGTGCCTGTGCTAGTTTCCCACACTATAGCAAATTGCCACCAATCTAGTGGCTTAAAACAACACAAATTCATTCCCTGACGGCTCTAGAGGTCAGATGTCCGGCACAAGCCTCATCAGACTAAAGTCAAGGTGCCAGCGTAACTGTGTCCTATCCGAGGCTCCAGGGGGATCTGTTTCCTGGCCTTTTTAAGCTTCTACAGGCACGAAGTCCCTGCTGGTGGCTGAAGCACCATCTCCAAGGCCAGCAGCAGCAGGCGGAGTCCTCACTGCGTCTCCCGGACCTTCTTCCAACGTCTCCCCCGGCTCTCTCCTCTGCCTCCTTCCTCCACACTTAAAGGCCCTTGTGACTACATTGGGACCAGCCGGATTGTCCCAGATACACTCCTGTGTTAAGGTCAGCTGATTAACCACTTGAATCCCACGTACAATGACAAATCCCCATTGTCTGCAACCTAACATACCCACGGGTCCTGGGGTCAGGATGTGGACATCTGTGAGGCCGTTATTCTGCTGCCCATGGTGAGCCCTTTCTCCTTTCCTGAAACACTCTCCTCCCTCGACCTTTCAGTCACAGTCCTGGTTCTCTTTGCTCTGGCCACACATTCCCTACCTCCTTCCCCGATCCCTTCATCTTCCTGGCCACGAGTCCTGGGACTGCTCCAGGGCTGGGCCCTAGGATCTCACTCCTTCCAATCAAGATTCACGTCCAAGGTGAGCTCCTCTGGGCCATTCACACACTGACCACTCCCCAGTGAAAATCTCGAGCTCAGATTTCTACCCACAGATCCAGACTTACCCATCCAGCACTCTACTGTGCATCAGAACTGGATGCCCAAGACAGTGGTCTCCAACTTTTTTGGCACCAGGGACCAGTCTCATGGAAGACAGTTTTTCCAATGACCAGTGGGGGTAGGGGGGTGTCCTTGGGTGGGGAGCAGGGTGCAGAGCTCAGGGGATGCTCAGCCCGTTTCCTAAGAGGCCACAGACCAGTCCTGGGCCATGGCCCAGGGCGCTGGGGACTGCAGGTCCAAGAGACATGTCCAACTCAACAAGACAGAAACACCCCTGATTTCCTCCGAGGCTCGTGTACATCAGCCAGTGGCATCTCTGTTCCTCCATGTGCTCAGGCCGAACTCCTTGGCTTTGCCGCTGATTCCTCTCTTCTCTCCCCCAACCCGCAACCAACCCCAGCAAATTCCATAGGCTCACATCCCCCATCCAGGTCCCTCCATGATCCGCCCGGCCTTGCCCCTACCTCTCGCTGGCTGGCTTTCCTACTTACACCTCTGCTGTTCTCACACCTGCCAGGGGTGCTTGGCAAGGCCAAGAGTGGGTCACTTTCCTGGTCAATGCCCACCCACAGCATCCCATCTTACACGGAACAAAGCCAGGGTCCTGGCCAGAAAGCTCTTCCCAGATGTGACCGTGCCCGTCTCACGTTCCATGCAGGGCCCCACTCAGCTGTCACCTCCTTAGGCACCTTCCCTACACACCTGCCCAGGTAGCGAGCACCCCCGCCACCCTTCCCAGTCCACTGCACACTAGCACTGAGAAGGCCCTCCACAGCCACTGTGAATGACTGACTCAGGCTTCGTCCTCGCTCACCACTTCACTGCCTCCTCCTCGTCCAGGGAACTTCCAGTAGAACTGTCTCCAGTGATGGAAACATTCTAGACTCTGGGCTGTCCAATATGGTAGCCACTAGCCACTTGGGGCCATTGAGCACATGAAAGATTTACATTTAAGTGGCCACATATGGCTTGTGAGTAGTGTAGTGTAGTGGACAGCGCCCTTTTAGACCATCTGGGAAACGATTGTAATTGCCTATTGGTTCACCGTAACATCTATGCTCAAGTTTACAAAGAATTTTCTTGTAGAACCTGGTCACTGAGTGCTTTGGGGTGAAGAATCTGGGTGGGCAACCTCACCCCCCTGGAACCACTGTGGCCTCAGTTTCCTCATCTGTAAAATGGGGATATTATACCTTGCTCATAAGGATTTTTAAAGGATTAAACTAGATAATATATATAAAGCATTTAGCATAGTGCCCAGCACATAGTATTGCAAATATGTAGTAAATATAATACTATTGTTATTATATGTTGCTACTGTTACTATATATCACTGTAACTATCATCACTGCTATCATTACTATATCATTGCTATTACTACTATCATCTCTGCAATAATGCTGAGAAGTTAACACTTTGCAGATGAACAAAGTGAGGCTCAGAGCTGGCCTGAGCCCTGGCTTTATGAGTGCAGGGACTGCTTCGTGTTCACTGCTATACTCCAGGGCCGGAACAGAAGCATCAAAGGTACACAATAAATATTTAGAAATTGATGCATGAAATGGCCAAGTGTCCACAGCTAGTAACAGTAGGGCTAAGACTAGAAGTCACATGTTCCAGATTCCCAGCCCAGTGTCCCACCCTCAGCCACAGCCTAGCCTAGCCACTTCGCACCAGCCTGCTACCTCACTTTCACTCATCATTCAACAGTGTTTTTGATGACCTACTAGGTGCTATTTTGAAAAAGGGGATACATCACCAAATGAGACACAAAAATGTCCTACTCTCAGGACACCAATTAGGAAAATTATAAACAAAATAGTACATACTGTAAATAGCATACCAGAAGGTAACAGGAGCAGCAGAGAGAAACAGAGAACAAAAGGAAGGCAGAGAGAACTGGGGGCTGCCATTTTAAACAGAGTGGTACGGAAAGAGGGGCCACGGGGACGCCGGGGGAAGAGCATTCCGCCAGGCAGCGGGAACTGCTCGTGCAAAGGCCCCGAGGTGGGGGTGTGCTGAGAGTGTCCAAGGAACAGCAAGCAGGCCGGGGAATCTGAGCAGAGTGTGTGAGGGGGACAGACACAAGAGATGCAGTCAGAGTGGTAACAGGGTGATGTAGGGACTTCTAGGTCACAGCAGGAACTTAGGTTTCTGCTCTGAGTACAACGGGAAATCACCTACCCCATGAGGAGTTGCATGAGGTGGCTGTGTTAAACGGGACACTCTGGCGGCTCTGCTAAGAAGTGGACGAGGGCGGAAGCAGGGAGGGCAGTCGGAGGCTCCACAGTGGCCCCAGAGAGAAGGTGGTACTTGGACCAGGATGGTGGCTGCAGAGACAGGGAGAACTGTGTTGGTTCTGGATATGTTTGGAAAATAGAACCCCCACAACTGGCAGACTGACAGAATGTGAGGTGTAGAGAAAGGAGGTGAGGATGGTGCCAAGCCTTTCGGGCCCAGCAAAAGGAAAGGCAGAGGTGCCACTGGCAGGAAGGGAGGACTGAGGTGGGATCCAGGCCCTGCGCTGGGGCATGACCTCTGGGTGCCTGTGAGCCTCCAGGGCCCATGTCGGGCAGGCAGGCAGATCTGCACAGGAGCTCTGAAAAGACCTCTGCGGGGATTGAAATTTGGGAGCTGTCAGTGGGTAGACCACCAAGGCTGTGAGTGTTGACAGAGGAGGGAAGAGAGCCCAGCACTGAGCCCTGGGTGCTCCAGCAGTGAAAAGACAAGGGGAAGCAGAGAAGCCCCCGAAGACCCTTATCTTTCCTGACCAAGTCTCATAAAGTGTTTCAGGATTGGTTTCCTCAACTTGGAATTCCAAGGCTGTAGTTCTGAATCTATAGTAAGTATGCAATATATCAGATAATATCACGTGGTATCTGGCTGGTTTTATTATTATTACTTTGGTTATTTTCTATAAATTCACCCAACTTGAGACACATTCAATACACTAAACTTGCCATCACAACCAACCTGAATTACTGTTGTTTGGTATTTCAAGTAAAAGAACAATAAAATGATGCTATGAGCACTATAAAGTGATGCAAATTATGAAAGGACCTTATTCTGAAATATGTATTTATCTTTCAAAGATGCAGGGTGGTTTCTTTCATCTCCAAATCCCAGGGGCATCAGACAGCCCTTGCTACAGAGCAGTGATTCTTCAACTTGCTGGTCTCAGGACTCATTTACATGCTTAACAGTTACTGAGGACTCCAAAGAGCTTTTGTTTGTGTAGATTATATTTACCAATATATACTGTATTTAAATTAGATAAATTATTTTTAAATGTCTATTAGTTCATTTTAAGAATAACACCATTGTATATTAATATAAATAGCACATTTTATGAAAAATAACATTTTCCAAAATAAAAAAATAGAAGATTGACATTGCTTTGCAAATCTCATCTATGTCTGAATTAATGGAAGAGGCTGGATTCTCAGGTCTGCTTCTACATTAAATCTGCGGCAATATCACACTCATGTCACCTCTGGAAACCCCACTGCACACTCGTAAGAAAATGAAAGTGGAAAGGTAAATAATGTCTCAGCATTACTATGAAAATGTCACTGACTGACTCCGTGGACCCCTGAAATGGTCCAGTGACTCCAGAAGTCCACAGACCCCACTCCAAGAACCCTTGTGGAATAGGAGGTATTCTCAGTAAGCATCAAATGAAGAAATGAAAGAAGACAAAAACCCTGCCCACAGGAACTCAGCAAAGGAGACAGACAGCCCGAGCAACGTGGTGACGTTCTCACCAAGAGCTGTCCCAGCAGCACCAGGCCAGAGACCCGGAACACGCCAAGCCCAGCACACCTGGGATGTCCTCTCCCCACTCTTTCCCTGCCTAAACCCACTCACCCTTCAAGTCTCCACCGAATTTTCTTCCTCCTGACCTCCCAAATTAAGTGACTCCCCCATCTTACGGCTCCCATCCTCCTCCTCACAGCACCCAGTCACCATGTAGAGTCAGGCATTTCACTCAGCACTGGACTTAGCAAAAGGTGCAATAAATAGGTAGAATAAATTGAATGAATAAATAAATGAAGGAGGGAGACATGAGTGAAGGCTTCAAATCACATAGGAACACCTAACAAGTGGGCTAGAAATTGGTCTTACACCATTGTTCAGAAGGGCAAGTAAGGCCCTGAGGGCTGTGACTTGCCCCAGGTGGCAAGGAGAGCAAGTGGCCATAGCAGGGGCCCACAAGGCCCAAACCGTATCCCGACACAGAACGATCGTCTGAGACAGCCCCAAAGTGAGGAGCGAGGCTTGGCCCCTGGACAAGAGCAGGTGTGGGCAGGGCCTGGGCCCAGGTGAGGTGCTCATTCTTGGGTTCCTGCAAGGGCAAGGGTGGCCCTTGAAAGTGAGGTGCCCTGGGCTCACCTGGGTCCTAGATGGCTTCAGGCCCTTCCCAGTAGGCACTGTCCCTATTAAATGCCCCTGTCAAATGTCAGCCGGGATGTGCCAGCATGGCTTCCAGAGGGAAGAGCATGTTCGAAGCAGATAAGGCCAGGAGAGCGTGCTCTCAACGTGGGCACAGGACAGGCCTGGGGACACAGCTCCCTGAGCCTTGCTTTTGCCACCTGCAAAACAGGCCAGAGGCTTCCCACCTCACAGGGCAGATGCAAGTAAAAAGACCCTGTGCAAATGGTCTCTCATGGGCCTTTTTAAAGCTCAGTGTACTGACGCAGTATTTCTCTAGACAATACATGACAGAAAGGGAGCAGTCTCCCTTAAGAGGACCCCAAGTTTGGGACCATAGACAGAGGGCCAGGGTGAGGTGGGCAGTGGCTAAATTCATCAGCCAGGAGAATGAATGCAATTACGTAAAAGGCTAGCCGATAACCCTGTCAACGGAAAATAAAAGACCAAACTCTGTAAAATAATTTTAAAGAGATTTACTCTGAGCCAAATTTGAGGACCATAACCGGGAGTCACACCCAAGAAGCCTTGAGCAGGTGGACTCGCGGTGGCTGGGTTACAGTTTGGTTTCATACATTTCAGGGAGATAGGAGTTATAGGTAAAGTCATAAATCGATACGCGGCGGGTGTACATTGGTTTGGCCTGAAAAGGTGGGCCATCTCAAGGGGGGGGGGCTTGTGGGTTATAGGTGGGTTTAAAGATTCTTTGACTTGTAATTGGTTAAAGACATGAAGCTTTGTCTAAAGGCCTGCAATGTTTTAACATAAGGAGCTATTATTATCAGAGATAAACCACCAGACATATATTTGTTGTGTAAATTGAGGACCTGCAGGTTTGTCTTGAATACCCTTAGGCCTGTCAATGGGTTACAAGGGATGTCCCCAAGAAGGGAAGGGGAATGATGAGGCAGGTCTGACCTCCCTCCTCCTGGTAGGCAATTCAGTTTTGGGATATCCCTTCCGCCACTAGGAGAACCATTCAGTCACCCGGTGGGGGGTGAGCCTTAAAATTTTATTTTAGTTCACAACCCCAACTCTTCTTTTCACAGCCACTAGCCTCTGGCCCACGGCTTGCCTAGTGCTCTGCGCACAGTAACACACCTAACCCACTCGGACCCCCGTGGACGGACGCTGCAATGGCTAGGTTTTACAGACCAGGAACCCGAGGCACGCGAACTGAAGTGGTCTGCCCTAGGTCACAGAGCTTGCAGGACAGGATGCAGAGTGGATTCAAATCTGGGCAGCGGGTCAAGTCCAAGCCCGCAGACGCCACAGGAGAAGAAAGTCTCCACCTTTTCTGGAAGTTCTCTGGACACAAGCAGGATACACCTAAGGACCACGACACATCCTTTTCAGATCCTGCCCTCCTTTCTTCCTTCTTTGCCCCAAGGGGCCTCCTCGCCCCCAGAGTAGACAAAGCCAAGCCACTGAGTCAGACCCGAGACTGGGGGCGGGCCCTCCTTACCTGAGCGGTCTCCTGGGGCCCCGCCCCACTCGGCCCAGGAGGGGTCCTCGGGCTTGCCCCAGGCACGGGAGCCGCGGGAGGATCCGGGGGCGGCTGCTTGACGAGGGGGCCCCTGAGGGGACCCGGGCCCGCGGGAAGACAGCCTCTGTCCCCCAGCGCCAGGGCCACGGCCACGGCCAGGAGGCCCCCGGCCAGCACCCACATGGCGCGCCCCCGAGAGCCAGCGGGGCTCATCGCCTGCCGGGACGCCGACCTCCAAAGTGGCTGGCGGCAGACTCTCCGGAGCTTCCGGACCCCAGGCCCGCCCCGCCGCCGAGCATGCTCAGTGCGAGCCGCCTGGGAAAGTTTTCTGGAACAAACACCCGCATCTGGGGCTTGGCGGGCTGGGAGGCGCCCGGGACGGACGTGGGAGGAGGGAGCCGAGGGAGCTGGCTGCGCCAGGCCGAGCGCCGGGGTTTGCGCCGTACCGCGGGCTAGGCACTTCCCAAGTCAGATCGGGTCACGCCCCAGCTCCCAAAGAGTACCAGGGCCCTGGGGCCCCTCCAGTATGGCCCTGTCGGGCTCTCCACCTCCTCTGGGAAGTCTTTCCCGACACCGACTGAATTGGAGTTTCCCTCCAATCCTTGGCAGCCCCTGTTAGAAAATGGAGAAGCATTTGGAGAGACGGGGCCATGCATTCTGGAGAGCCCAGAGGGGACAGGACGGCACAGAGGGGCGGGGCCATGCATTCTGGAGAGCCCAGAGGGGACAGGACGGCACAGAGAGGCAGGGAGGGGGCAGAGAAGGAAAAGCGTCTCTCGCTTCCTGTGGGGTTCAGTCTAGCCTGGTGGAGCACCACTGCCTGAGCCCTTGCTGTGGATTAGCTCCTGGACCTGCCCAGGTGCCCTTCACATTCCCAGTGGGAGGCAGGTAGTCAGGCCAGCCACTGTGCCACTCTGGGGAACCAGAAAGGGGAGAGTTGGTGTCTGAAGCCAGGCAGCAGCCAGCAAGCTCTCCTTGAACTCTCCATGGGGGGAGGGGGGTTGATTTGCCAAAGGAGGTAGGAGAAGGGGGAGAAAGAGACAGAGAGGAGGGACAGGAGCTTGGAAGGGCATTTGTTTCCTCAACCCCTTCTGAGCCCCTGGGTGACAGCTTACACCTATTCATTGGGGAGAGGGCTCCTCTCCTGCCAGCCTGTCTGTCTGCAGCCTCAGGCTAGGGAGCCTGGCACTTGGAAGACCCTTCTGCCCTCGCTTTCTTGAGCTGACCTGGACAAGACAATGGGTTTTGAAAACCTGGGAATTTATTGGCCAAGCTTCCCTGCACCAGAGGTCATCAGCAGCCTTTGGGGGCAGGGGTCGGGGGGGAACAAGGCCAAAGGCTAAATGCCAGGCATCTTGCTGGATCATCGGTGTTATTTGACAGTGCATAATTTAAAGGATGATTTTATCATTCAAACGTTTTTATGATAAAGTAAAATGCAAAGGATTTTAACATTGTTAAAACTGAAGCCAAAGCACCCAAAGAAATATCTAGTGTAAAGCCAAGAACTCCAGGTTATTGCCCCCATAGGCGCTCCTAGGAACCTTGGACATGCTTCTAAGGAAACATTTAAGAGCTCCGCATAGCAGAGTTTGAGCCCTGAAGCCAGACAGACAGCTGCAACTATATTCTGCCCCACTCCTTAATTGCAAAACCTTGAAAGTGTCTGTTTCTTTATCTACAAAAAGGATAAAGAATTTGGATAATAGTTCCCATCTTGCCATGAAGAAATGATGAAACAAACTAGAACCATGGGCTGGGCATCCAGGCTGAAAGGACAAAAGTTCTTCTCTGAAGGAGATCCCCATGGTACCCCACCCCTGCCCTCAGGGAAGTACACTCCCTGAGGAGAGTGTGTGTGTATCCCCAGCACTGAGGGCAGGAGAGTGTGTGTGTATCCCCAGCACCGAGGACAATACCGTGTGTGTGTGTGTGTGTGTGTGTTCTCGTGTGTGCGTGTGCACCCAGCACCCAGTACAATACCGTGTGTGTGTGTGCATTCTCATGTGGGTGTGTGCACGTGGCCCCAGCACATGGGACAACACCAAGCATCCAGCAGCTGCTCAGTAAATATTTGCTCAGAGATAAAACAGGTGATGGATCATCCGATTGTTTTGTCTCCCACAGCTGTGAGAGCCTCCACCACTGGGACCTGGCCTGGCTCTTCGCTGGCCTGTCCCCTACCCTCCCAGGCACACAAAAGATTCTGTCCAAGTGCTGAGTGAATGAATGACCATGCGGAGTCTGGGTCCTAGTGGGAACTGGGTGTAACAATCTCACTGTCCTGGAGAAAAGCTTGGACCATTGTGGCAGATTTAGGATTAAAGACGGAGCCTTGGGGCAAACAAGGTCAGAGGCAGTGGTAGGCTGAGTGGCCCCAGGAAGGTTGACGGTACAGGTTAGGAATGAGGACAGGAGTCAGGCCTGCATTTGGTCACTTCCTGGCTCTGTGATCTTCCTTCTCAGGAGGACTGGGGAAAACGGTGCCCATGGTAGAGGTTGTTGAGAAAGTTTATGAGATCATTGGCTAAGTGCTTAGCATGTCCTACACACTCAGTACAAGTAAAGGCGAACACCTTCCTGGGTGGCCGGGGGCGCCCTTCCCGCCCAGTAGCCCAGGGGCGGGTGAAAATGGAGCCTGCTCGCAGGGGGTCCTTTCTGGGCATGCTCAGTGCGAGGGCAGGGCCCGGCGCGGTGGCCCCAAGTTCTGGGCGGCGATCGGCTCCTCCCTCGGCGCGGAGGGGCAGCGAAGGGGAGCGGCGCGGGAGCTAGGAGGCCTAGCAGGCCTGAAAGTCGCCGGAGCGCGCCACGCCCCAGGCCCACCCAGGCTCGGAGCCCCGTCGCCGTCTTGGCGGGGCCGCGGTTGCCTGAGCGCCCCCATGGCTCGCGGCGCGGCGGCCTGCACCGGCGACGTGCAGCTGCTGCTCGGCCGGGACGCGCTGAGGCCGGCGCCCGCGCTGCTGGCCCCCGCCTTGCTGCTGGGCGCCGTGATCGGCGTGAGCCTGGGCCTCTGGCTCGGCTGCCGCGCTGGCCGTCCGCGCCCGCGGCACCAGGTAGGTGGCCAAGCGGGCAGCCTCGGTGGGGAGCGGACTCCGTGCTCCTGGGTCCTGGGCTCAGGGGACCGGCCGACCCTGAGCTCTGTGACCACTTGGGCGGGATCACGCCCACAGGCCCCTGGAGGGAAGTGGCGGAGTGACTAAAGGGCACTGGCCTGGGGACCACCACAAGTGCCTGCTCTCTCCTACTGCGCTGTGCGATCCTGGACAGCCGCCAAACCCCTACTGGCCTCGGGCTCCTCATCTGTAGCACCAAAGGCTTGGGCACCATGCCGGCAGAAAGGCCCAGCTCAGAGTGCTGAACAGGAGGGCTGGGGACGCCCACCCTTGGGCGTCCGTTCCTGCCCTGCCTCTTGCCTCCTTGCTGCGCAGGTTGCCACTCTGTGCTTGAGTCCCAGCTGCTCGATTGGCGTGCATTGGTTCATTCGCCCCGTAGGAAAAGTTTGCAGGGTACCTTCTACTTCTCTGCACATTCGTGAGCAGGACAGATCCTGGCTTGAGGTTCACAACCTCAAGAAGAGGACCACATTACAAGTAAACCTGAGGGGATTAAAGTCCGCTTCACATGGCAGCTGTCCAGATGGGTTGGATGGCCATGGAAATGCCTGGCCCATGGCGGACATGGCCATCAGTAGTGGTATGACCACTATTTTAGGTCCTTGCAGCCTCCACCTCTTTGAGGAAGAAATCTAGTAAGATCAGCGCTAAGGTGGGTGGTCTTGCTCCCCGCTTCCTGGCCCACCTGGAAAGGATATAAGTCCAGCAGGGCTCCAGGGAAGCAGCGCTCTTTCACAATGCAGGTGACTCATGCAGAGTGTGTGCTGCAAAAGGCTCGAACTAGATGCACGATGCTCGCAGGCCCGGTGGGGACTGTCAAATCCTGCTGGTGATTAAGGGACAGTAAGAGAGGCTGGCTTCTGTGAAGCAGGAAGGGCAGTAACATGCAGAGAGTTGCTGGGCGCCCCGTGCAGTGTTTATGGACATTGGGTTCCTCCTCGCTTGAAGCCTGTGAGGCAGGGGAACTATCATTGTCCCCACTTCACAATGAGGCAGCTGAGGCTTTGCAAGGTGGTTGTTTATCCAGGGTCACATGATGAGTGAACAGTGCAGGTAGATTTCAGCTCAAG
This sequence comes from Cheirogaleus medius, assembly GCA_008086735.1. Classification (NCBI taxonomy): domain Eukaryota; kingdom Metazoa; phylum Chordata; class Mammalia; order Primates; family Cheirogaleidae; genus Cheirogaleus; species Cheirogaleus medius. Next base: position 4,389,091 of record VBSM01001118.1, read on the forward strand.
TCTGAATGCCAAAGCTAGAGCTGTAATCATCTGCTACCTGGCAAAGTGAGTCAGCTGTGGTTTACAGGGGTGAACCAAGCTGTCTGTGTCCACACTTCTGGTCAGCTGAGAGTGATGGTGGCTCAGACCAGGGTGGCAGTCGTGGAGGGGGCTGTGGCTCAAAGGTAGAGCTGACAAGATTTTCTTATGGTTTCATGTCATCTTTGCAGCAGCCTTCTTTCTTTCTTTCTTTCTTTTTTTTTTTTTTTTGAGACAGAGTCTCACTCTGTCACCCTTGGTAGAGTGCAGGGGCATCATCATAGCTCACTGCAACCTCAAACTCCTGGGCTCAAACAATCCTCCTGTCTTGGCCTCCCCAGTAGCTGGGACTACAGGTGCACACCATTACACCTTGCTAATTTTTTCTATTTTTTCATAGAGATGGGGTCTCACTCTTGCTGAGGCTGGTCTCAAACTCCTGAGCTCAAGCTGCTCTCCTGCCTCAGCCTCCCAGAGTGTCAGGATTACAGGAGCAAGCCACCTTGCCCAGCAGCAACATCCTTCTCTCTAGTGAGACTCCTTTCCTCCTGTCTCCTCCCTCTCATTCCTGTTTCTAAAATGTACTTCTGACAATTTGACTCTCCTGATGAAAAAGTTCCAGGGACTCCTTGTTACCTACAAAAGATAATGCCCGATTTCCTAGCATGGTACATAAGGCAGCTTACATTCCTGGAGCACCAGCCAAAAACACAGGTGCCCAGGCACCCGCCCCATCCTGGTCCAGCCACAAGACATCTCACTGTTCCCTAAACGCCCTGTGCTTCTACACGTGCATTCTCTCTCCATGCTGTGGCCTTTCTCCTCCTCTGTACTCAGCCTCAGGACCCAGAGAGATCACCTGGGGACACCTTCTTGACTCTCCCAGCCAGGTCAGGCACTTCCTCCTTCAGTGCCTCCTGGGTACTCTTTGTTGTCCTCTGGTCCAAGTCATAATTTTATCTCACACCACCTTCCTTTTGTTGTTTTTGTTGTATTTTATTATTTTTTCTTATTTCATAATTAAAACTTTTTTATTTGTATCAAAGTTATTCGTGCATGTAATTTAAAGTATGAGTTCAAAAGCAGCAACATCACTGCCAATTTTCCACTTCTTAGAAGCCACCTTGTTCAACTCTTTCAGCTGGAGAATTTACTTCCCATTTTAAAATAACTTGCCTCCATTGCTGCTGCTTGCTGTCCTCGGACCGGTGACTCCCCTGGTGGAAGGGAAGAGGATCTAGTTATCTTTCCTCCCCTTTCCAGCAGTGTGCCCCCCCCCTCCCAGTACTACCAACTCTACCTCTGTGGTTACAGGGTAATTTGGGTTAAATCAGTACTCAGTGTTTCCATTATTATGATTTTATAAACAGTCTCTGTAAATCAAGGATCAGTTATGATTATGAATACCTACCTTTCTTGCACATTTTGTTTTCCCTGAAATTAAGCTACTCAGTTTTTTTTCATTTGCTTAAATTCTATGTACTTATTCATTTAACATTAACCTCTCCTCTATTTATGTACCTTTCCTTTCAAGACATTTGAATATGTTAGATATTTGATCCATTTTTTCTTTGTGAGAAAACCGTCTCTCCCAGAAACATTGTGACATGCTCTGATTTGAGCTGCTTGTTCTCTAGACCACAGCACTCTAAAGTGTGGACCCGACCAGGAGCATCAACATCACTTGATAAAAATGCAAATTCCTAGGTCCCCAGACTCACTGAATTACAAGCTTTAGGCTTGAGGCCAGCAAACCGTGTTTAACAAGTCCTCCCAGTGATTTACATATTTTTAAAGTTTGAGAAACAGCCACTCTGGGCTTTCACTGTGGCCATTGAGACCTCTCAGGACCATCCTGCTGGGACCTCCTTATCTCTTTCCCGAGCTGGATCGGGTATCAGGGACCCTCCTGCATGCATCTTTTTTTGACTCATTTCTTTGTGTGGCCGGAGCACATCCTTCAGTATTTTTCTGAGAAAGGGATGGCTATAACTCTTGAGAATTTGTATGTCTAAAAATATCTATATTCTTCTATCTTTGTACTTAATTTGGTTAGGTTAGTTAGGTGTATCATTCTGGATTGGAAATAATTTCCCCACAGCATTTTGAAGGCATTTTTCTATTGTCTTCTAACTTATATTGTTGATGTTGAGAAAATTGATTCTATTCGGATCCTTGATATTTTGCAGAAAGTATCTTTTGTTCCTCTATAGAATCTTAAAGAATCTTTTCTTTGCCTCCAGTATATGAAATTGCACCAGAATAGTTCTTGGTGGGAATCTGTTGTCATCCATTGTATAAGACATTTGGAATGCCCTCTCAATCTAGAAACTCATTTTCTTATTTCTTTGATGATTCTTTTCCTTTTGTGTTCTCTTTTTCAAGAACTCCTATCATTTTTAGATTGAATTGGGCCTCTTATTCTTTCTCTCCAATTTCTCATTTCTTTGTCTTTTCATACTACTTTCTGGGAGACTTTTCTCAACTTTATACGTATATTGAGTTTTTCATATTTTTAATTTTTAAGAGTTCTTTTTTGTTCTCAGAATATTCTATGTTTTACCATCCTATTCTTATTTTGTGAATGAAATATCTTCTTCGATTTCTCTCAGGACAATACAGGTGTGTGTTTGTTTGAATTTTCCCTGTGTTGTATCTGTTTCCTGCTTGCTTTTTCTTTTTGTCTTAGGTTTTGTCTTTTATATTAGAGTCTGTCCTCAAATGGCTAGTGACTCTTGTGGTCATTTTTAAATAGGGAACTAAAAAATTGTTGCTCCCTCTGTGGGATGGATGAGGTTTTTCTCCTGGGGTCTTTACTGTAAGATGATCTCGTTGGGTACTTCCTTGCAGAACCCTTGCAGCGGCCAGCTATGGCTGCTAAAGAAACAACCAGAAAAATCTCTGGCTTCATCATCTACCCTGAAACCCACCTCAGACTGCTTCACCTACACAGGCTTCCCTGGACATGCCTAGCATGAGCCTGCCTCAGGGCCTTTGCACTTGCTATTCCCGCTCTTGCAATGCTCTATCCTGGGATATCTCAGTGGCTCGCTCCTTCACTTCCTTCACATTTCTTCTCAAATAGCATCTTGTCCAAGAGACTTTCCCCTCCCATCATTCTCTATTACCCCTCCCTCCATTATTTTTCTCTATAACATGCCACCCCTGGCATACTATATATTTATTTGTTGGTTTGTTTATGTCTTCTCTCACTAGAATATAAGTTCCACAAAGGAAGAAGCTTTGTGTCTTTTGTTCTTTGCTCTATTCCCAGTGCTCAGAAAAACGTTTGGCACATAGTAGGTGCTCAGTTCAGTTGCTGACTAACTCAGTGACAAGCTGGTGATATTTCCTCAGAGATGATATTTGCGAGCAGCTAGTGGTCACTGAGGCAGTTGATAAGCGTCTCTGGCGTACCAGAATTTTAAAGACGGTCTTTTCTCCTCATCCGCTGTGCAGTCACTGAGAGCATCCCTGTGGCAGGCACTGAGCCATCACTCCCAGCGGAGATGCGGGTGAGGTTCCTACAAACCTCTGGTCACAAAGTTTCCATTAACTGATCAATACTAACCTTGTTTTATGTGTGTTTCTGTTTAAAGACATCTAATTTGATACTCATTTTTGATTCATTGACATTGGGCTCACAGATGACAGCACTGTAACCAGGCCTGAGCAAAATTTCTCCAACGCACGTTTTCTCCCTGAGCCTCATCACGGCCTTCCTGTGCTTAGGCACACTCGACAGCTCCTCAGCACTGGGTTTGGAGCCATTTTAAAAAGATTCACCAAGAAAAAGCACAAAAATACAAAAAGCATGGCACTAACTAGCCTGAGAAAAGGACACTAGTTTGCACCATGACAGCTGACATGAGAAGGCAGAGCATCACCTTGTTCTAAGTTCAGCTGAGAACATGTGTGTCGGATGACTCAGAATTTTCACACTCTGTACATGTCCAGGAATGACTCTGAAATTGCCATGAGAACTGGTTGGGGGTAACAAATTAATTTTAGCAAGTAAGGGAATTTGCAAATACAGAATCCACAAATTATGAGCATCAAGGGTAGTTTACAACCACTGTGTAATTTAAGGTTACCTAAGATATTTTCTTAGAAACCATCCAATGACATTATTGAAAACAACAGGAAAATTAATATTTATGTACCATTTCCCATGCTTAGCTGTTACCCCCCAAAATCTCACAGTCTAATGGGGGCCACCAACCCAGAAGGAAAATGGAATGAGCTTTTCTCCAAGTCCTGAGGGCGCACTAAAATAGGGCGTGTCAGGGCCCTGAGGCTTCTCAGGAAGGTGGCTGGGCCAGTCTTGAGGGATGTGTGGCAGACCCCAGGTGCAGTGGGAGGTGTGACCTTGCACATACGCGTTGTGCACGTGCAGAAGCACAGAGCTGGGCGGAAGTGGCACTGGGCGTGGGGGGATTGACTGGCAAAGTCATGGGGGACCAGGCTGATTGACTCAGTGTTTCTACCCGCCCCCCATCCCTGGCCTTGACGTTTTAGAAAGGCGACGCTCAAAGTCTGCTCAAGAATTTGGAGTCTAACCTGCAGACCCCCTCGGAAACTGGCTCCCCGTCAAGGAGGCGGAAGAGAGAAGCACGGACGTCAAGGGATGAGGATGCTCTGGACGTAAGCCTAGTGTTGGTGTCCGCTCGCCCGGCCGCACGTGGGGGGTGGGGGTCCCACCTGGCAGCCCAGGTGCCGTGCAGAGGAGCCTCTAACAGTGGCATTTTCCCAATTAGGCTGCTTTTCTTGAGGTATAATTTACATGCAAAAAAGTGCAGATTTTAGGTTTACAGTTTGATGAGTTTTGTCAACTGCACACACACTTGGAAACCGATACCCCCGTCAAGGATGTTTTCGTCACCCCAGAAAGTTCCCTAGTGCCCCCTCTCATGGCGCTCCAGAGGCAGCCCGGAGGCGCTTTCCGTCCTGGCACTCGGCTTGCCGCTGGGAGCTGTGTGTCAGCGGAGCCGTGTGCTCTTTGTGCCTGTGTCCCACAGCAGAGCGCTTTTGCGGGGGAGAGTAGTTGAGGCAGGCCCGTGAGGAGATCAGCTGCTTCTCCCCACAGAGCCAAGTCCCTGAGATAGGGGTTGCCACAGAGGATAAGGAGATTGATAGGAAATAGAATAAAAGAATACACAGAGACTAAGGTATGGCTTATAGTTTTATATAAAAAGATCAGATATAACAGCGGGGTATTCAGGAGACTGGACAGATCCCCATGAACGTCCAGCCCTATATGGTTAGATTCATACAGGTTTTTATAATCACAGACATCAATTACCAGTTGTCAGGGTGACATATTTGCATGTCAGGGAATGCAGTTGCTAGGGGAAACAGGTAGTGGGTTAGGGTCAAAAGTCCTCTCAAGGGGCTTCTAATCTATCTAGGTGAACAAACAGGTACAAAGTCTTTCAGGGGCTAGCTTCTAAGTTTTAAGAGGTAGTTGTCAATTAACAGAGGTAAAACAAAAGAGTTATAATGACTCTATACTTCTTTGATTAGTTATGGTGGACTTAAAGGTAGACAGATAGGAGAGAGCAGGAAGCCCATCTCTAATAAAACAGGTGTTTATAACCACCTGGGCGCTTCTCTGGGCAAAGCGCACTCATTGTCTCTGGCTCCCATCCTGTGGGCCATGTTTACCTTGTCTTGTCTTTCAAGACACAGGGAAGGTCACAGATTTTGAGATATCGGGAAACCTTCCTGGAAAACATCCCCACTGGAGATTTGAGAGCTCTCCCATGATAGCAGCCTCTAATAAGTGAACCATTGAGTCCACACATTCCTTCAGGGAAATACCCTGCAAGCTCCTGTTTCTGTCTTTAACATAGTAATATAGGGTATACAATACAATAATGGTCTTATGAGCCACACATCTCATTAATTCCTCAATCATATTTTCCCAACACGCTTTCGAGACTATCCATGTTGTTGCGCATATCAATAATTCACCCCTGGGTAGTGCCCGATGGCCGCCCACCGTGTGGACGTGCCAGTCTGTGCAGCGCTCACCGTGTGGCGGGCGCTGGGTTGGCACGCCGGGTCGCTTCAGTGTTTGGCCGCGGTGAACAAGGCTGCAGAGAGCTCGTGTGCGAGTTTGTTTTCGTTTCATTTTGTTTGCGTACGTATCTAGGGGGCGGGCGTGCTGAGCCTTTGGCGGGGACGGACAGAGATGAATTCTCCCTGTTCCTTCCTGGGGCCCTCTGCTCATGGAGCATTGTGTCCCAGGGATCCCCGTGCGTGGAGAGCGTATGACATTCCTAGTCACCTCCTGGCCCCCTAGAAAGTGCCACCGACTTCGTCTCCTGGAGAAAGGGTGAAAGATTGTGCTAAAATTGTTTGGCACCTATTCGTGCCAGGCAATTTTACATTTATCATTATCTCATCTAACTCAGCAGCCCTGAGGCAGATTTTGCATACCCATTGACCAGATGCAGAAACTGAGGACCGAGGAGATAGGCTGCTCTCCTGAGTCACACCGCCGGGAGTAGCCAAGCCGAGACGCATCCCTGGACCTGGCCAGCCCCTGCTCGGGGAGGGCTGCACCCTACGCCCTCTGCCACTTTCTTTCCCCTTCCGCTGTGTTCCACAGCCACAGTTGACCACAGAAGAAAGCGGGCTGGCTGCTTTAAAACAAATGTCACCAAAGGTTTGAAATCAACAGAGCTTGGCTTCTATTTATGCTGAAAATCAGCTTTTGAGAGTTAGCTCTGCCCCTCTCCCGCCCAGACGGCAGGAGCCTGTGGGAGGAGGAGCCGCCCACCCTGCGCTGAGGCAGGTGAGGCGAGAAGGGGAGGGCGGCTGCTGCTGGCCCAGGCGGGGCTTGAGGGACAGGTCTCCCCTCCTGCTCCTGCCCCCGGGTCTCTGTGCTAGTCTTCCCACATGTCTGTGTGTGCCGATGTACCTCTCTGCATCCTCCTTCCGCCTCTGTCGCAGCGTCTCTGTGACACTGTGTGTGAGCCTGCAGGTGTGCGCATCTCCCTGTCTCGCTGCCCCTCTCTTCCCTGGTCTGTCTCTCTCTACCCCCTGCCCCTCCATACTGAGACCCCTGATCACAGAAATGAAAACAAACGTCCACACAAAAACGTGTACACACTGAAATTAACACTCTTCACAGTAGCCAAAACATGGAAACATCCCAATGGCCATCAACTGACAAATGAAAAAATAAAATGTGATATATCCGTACAATGGACTATTATTGGCCATAAAATGATCGAGGCCGGGCACAGTGGCTCACGCCTGTCATCCTAACACTCGGAGGCTGAGGCGGGAGGATCGCTTGAGCTCAGGAATCTGAGACCAGCCTGAGCAGGAGTAAGACCCCATCTCTATTAAAAATACAAAAATTATCTGTGTGTGGTGGTGAGCACCTGTAGTCCCAGCTACTCAGGAGGCTGAGGCAGGAGGATTGCTTGAGCCCAGGAGTTGGAGGCTGCAGTGAGCTGTGATGATGCCACTGCACTCCAGCCTGGGGGACAGAGTGAGACTCAGTCCCTAAAGAAAAGATTGAAGCACTGATACATGCCACAACGTGGGTGAACCTTGAAAACATGATGCTGAAGGAAAGAATGAAAGAAGCCAGTCACAAAGGATCACACGTTACAGGACTCCATTCATGCGAAGTATCCAGAACGGGGAAATTTATAGACGGAAGGTAGATTAGTGGTCACCAGGGGCCGGACAGAGGGCCAGAAGGGATGGGGGTGATAGCTAAAGGGGTTTCTCTTTGACGCCATGAAAATGTCGTAAAATCGACTGGTGATGACTGTGCTTATCTGTGAAGATGAAAACCACTACGTTGTGTACTTTACATGAGGGAATTGTAGCATGTGTGAATTAAATCTCAGTAAAGCTGTTTAAAAAAAACAACCAACCCTGCTCACACATAGGGCAGCTTTGGACGTGATGGAAACAACACTGGCTTTTGGGTCTAGCATCCCAGAACCAGTCCCAACTCTGCCATGCGTTTGCTGCCTGTCTGAGTCTCAGGCCACCGCGTCACCGTGGTGGTGATGGTGTTGCCCTCCCGCCCCCCAGGTCACCCAGGGCTGAGTTAACTCGTGTCAACATTCCTGCCACAGAATATGCGCCCAATCAGTGTTCGCAGAGGGGCCACGTCTTTCTACCTCCTTGGATGGCGAATTCCTTTTCCTTCTGCTTAGTGATGTCTTACCTGTTCACTGTTTAGCTAGCCCTGGCAGAGGCCCATTATCAAGCTAACAATTGCCAAGAGTTAAGTTAAAGATCTGCCTGTTCCACTGACTGGCTTTTCAGAATGCCGTTGCCTGTTTCAGACTCAGCTTGTCGCAAGTATGTGGCCAGGACTGCTCTGGCTGTGGGAGTTGACCTATGACCTCTCTCATCCTCCAGTGCACAGCCAACCAAGGCATTGTGGGCCATGCCACTCCTTGGATGAACTCTGTTTAATGAATAGCTCATCTCAGCCAAAACAAACAAAATTCCAGAATGCTCTGAGGCATGCTAGACACAGGCTAGTCTCTCCTTCCATTTGTTTGCCTTGGAGGGAGGGAGGGGGATAGACCCTTACAGATGCATTTATGTGTTTGCAGAAAAAAATGTGTTTACGTTGGTGAATGGAATGCTTTTCTTTTCCTGCAGTTACGCTTTAACCAATTTTCTGAATAATTGCATTGCTTCAGCTGAAGGAGTTTTACGTTGTACATTTGTGCTACATCCAATTTTCTAAATAATTGTATTCCTTTTTCGGCTGGGGAGAACAGCAGAACTTGGAGGACATTTGAACCTAATAAGGAGAGCTTTAAAAAACTGAAGAGAGTGGCACCTGTTTGGGTAGCAGATAGAAGGCTGATCACTCCTTGATTGTGGGTGCCAAGGGCTTCCGGGTCCTGCATCTCCTGGCAGAGGCCATGACAGTCTTTAGGCCACCCTCCGGGGGGTGAAGTCTACAAGTGGATGGGACAGGTGAAGCCTCCGCACCGCTGCGATTGTGTTTCTGATGCACAAGCCGCAGCTCCCCCATGTCCAGGTGCTGCTCCCAAGTGTCTCGGGTGGACCCTGCTCCAACATCCTTTTCTTCTTATAATTGTGTTTTTGCTTTGCATCTCGCCTCTTGAAGATGAGCTTTTGGCAGGAGAGACTATGCCTTCCTCTCATGCTCACCCCATTCTCTCTGTCCTTCCTTTTCACCTACATGTGGGACAAGTTTAAACATGCAGAGTTCCCTTTTGATTTTGCGTCTCTCCCGTGAGCAAATGTGCCTCCCCTGGATGGTCAGGCAGGGCAGGTGTCCTGGGCCTACAACCTATGCAGTCACCCAGGGCCGTGCTCGGAGGGGCCCTGCCCTTGGCTGCTAGACTCTGCTGTCGCTATCTCAAAATCCCGAATCACTTTAATGAGACCCCCTCCCCCTGCATTTCCACTTTGCAATGGGCCTCAAAGATTTTGTAACTTGTCCTGAGTTCAGCCTTTTTAATCTCACTGCCATTCTTGGCTTTTATAACAGTTCACCAGCAAGTCTTCAAGCAGAGAGTGGGCAGGATGCTGGAGGTTGAGAGCAGGCCAGGCCTTGTACCCTCAGGTCAAAGGGAAGCTGCGAAGGTTCTAAGATGAGCAGTGATGGGAATTGCATATTTAAAAGATCATTTGCTTCCCACACAGAGAATGAATTAGAAGGCCTTAACCTCTGAGTCTTAGTTTGCCCCTCCGTAAGGTGGGCATGATAATTATTAAACAGGCCTCCTCAAGCTGACTGTTGTGTGATAATTAAATGAGCAAATATGCACAAAGTGGCCAGCACGTAGTAGGAGCTTAATACACAAATGAGCCAGTGAGGAAGCTATTGCAGCCCTTCAGGGTAGACATGGTGGAGGCTTAGTCTGGGGCCATGGATTTGGGAGCTATTTAGGAGGTTAGGGTGGTGGGATTTGTGGTTAATTGGACGTGGGAGTTGGAGTGATGAGGTGCTTCCATATCTGACATGGGTTCCTGGGCAGGTGAGCCAAGCTCGGGGGCCTTCTCTACTGAACCCCACTTTAAACTTCACGGCTCCTCTTCCTCTTATTTGTACCATGTTGGTGTCAGCTGAAGAGGATGGGCCTGGAGCCAGCAAAACTGAGTTCAGATCCTGGTTCTGGCATTTCCTAGCTGTGTGTAACCTCTCAGTGCTCCCGTCTGGGAGAAGTGGAGACAGTAACTCTCTGGCAGCGCTTGGAGGGCCGTGTGTCGCAGGTCTCCCCCATTCCTGCCATCTGAGCCTGTTTTTGTGATCCGTGTGATACAGAGAGAAATCGTGAAAGCTGGGCCCTCAACACGTGGCTTCCGTCCTGCGCTCCTCACAGGACGCCACAGTGACACTCTCTGGATGCGTACATAGGCCCGAGTGCCGGCTCAGTTAGGGGGTGCTCAACACCCCAAGTTACGAGCAAGCGATCAATCCTTCTGATTCCCGCAGCAGGGTGTCTTATTCCAAGGTGGACTTAGCAATTGGAGATCCGTCATTCATTGTGGAGCTCTTTCTTCGAGATGTAGCTGAAAAGCATTGAAATAGATGTGGGTGTAGTTTTCTTCAGCTAGACTGTTCCAGATTGTTCAGCAGCGATGTCTCGAGGCCTGCAGCGCTGGCTCCTGGCTCGCCTGTCTGCCTTCGTGCACTTGCCATTGTTTCCAAGCCGTGGATTCAGCACTGACTCTGCAACCCACGGCGCGGGGTGTGGGCGCCAACAGGAGAGGGTGTCGGGATGCAGGGCAGGCTATTTATTGTCAGTGGCGAGTCAGGGGAGGCTATTCCTTCGCAGGGCTGGCGCAGTTCACCACGCCACTGCACAGAGCAGCCCGTGGCTTGGCTTCTCCTCTGCACCTGCCGCTCAGCTGGGCTTTGTCTGTGTGGACTTGGGGGCAGATACTCTATATTTACTGCCTGGGAGTAAGCCTGAGACCAAGGCTCAGAGAGGTTGAAAGATTTGCCCAACCACTTCTATTTATTTAAGGGCATAATTTAAAATTTTTATGTGAACATTGATTGCCACGTGTGTTTATACCCCTGGCGGTGCTAAAATTATTTTTTGTGTTTGCTTTTTCCACTTAAAGATGACTCACAATTCTTTAGGAGGCTCCTATTGATTCTTTTCAAGTTACTCAAATCCTTACTTATTCCAAAGCTGAAGACTTAGAATTAAATGAAGAATGTGCCATTCTCTGTTGATAGCATCTGTTTTTCTGTTCATCTGTCCATGTACCCATCTATCTGCCCATTATACATCTGTCTGTCTGTCCACCTGTTCATCCACCCGTCCGTCTCTCCACATTTCCATCCATCCATCCACCCTTCTAGCAAGTGAGCCCTTGGGTATGAGTGTGCCGCTGTGGGCCCTGCCCAAGGCTGCTGTCACAAATGGGACGTGCCACTGTGGGAGCTCCTGGCAGTTTGTCCCTCATTTTACAGAGTCCTCACGTGCCGTTGGTTTCTTTCCTTCCTAGGAATGTGAGCCTCCTTCCCACAGCAACGTCGCTGCGTTCGCACTGAGGGCAAAGGTCGTCTACCCCATCAACCAGAAGTTCCGGGTGAGTGTTCTGAGCTTTATCGTAGAAATGCAGTTAACTCGGTCATGTACTAGAGTTTGGGGGGCCCGTGGGGGGATTAAACGGCAATCTTTGGTCCTATTCAAGGGTTTTATAGGGGTAATTTGGGGACTTTGAAGTGGAACAAAACTTCAGTTAATTCATTTTATGGCAGCATTGTCAGGAACAAAGTATATCCAAGATATATCAAGGTAAGGAATAGCCCAGGGGCCCCAGGGGACAGCACAGTAGGACAACATCTACCCTGCCCTTTTAGCATTAATAAAGATGCTGATACTGACCCAGTTTGCAGAATTCATCCTCATTCACAGACCCCTGGGCTAATGCTGGCAGCTACTGAACACTTACTGTGGGGCTGGCGTCGTGCTCGGCGTCTGTCGTGCACTAGGTGTTGCAGCTTGGCAATATGCCTGTCAGGTGACTAATATCGTCTTCATGCTACACATAAGGAAACTGAGGCCCAGAGAGGCTAATGGCCTGCCCAAGGCCACGTGGCAAGAAGCAGCTGAGCCAGAGTCAAGCCCCGATACCTGGCCACAGATCTCATACCTGTAGCCAGGAGCTCCCACCTGCGCTGGGCCTGCTGCAGAGAGTGGTTCCATGGTGCTTCAGGGAGCCCTCGGCCTGGAAGGTGCTTTGTGCAAAGAGTTTCCTGGTGGAGTAAGTTCGGGAAAATGCTGCCTGCGCTTTTGGTGGTTGGGAAAATGAGCTCTGGAGTCACACCAGCTCCGTCCTAACTCCCGTCTCAGCCACCTACTGCGTGACCATCTCCTGACTTCCCTGTGTCTCAGTTTCTTCCTCTAAAAAATGGGAATAACAGGTCCACCTCATTATCCTCACTGAGGATAACAGAGAACATACACAGGGACTTAGAACAGTGTGTAACATCTGAGTATTTGATACATGTTAGGTTTTTGAAATTATTATTTACTTTGGAAGACAGCCAGGGCATATCAAGGGTCTGAGAATTGCTGCACCAAAGAAATTATTCCGTCTTATTTAACGAGCCTTCCCCAAACTAATTTTCTTGTGAAATCCTTGTGGTGAGCAGTAATTGGTCATAGTTCAGGGAACTGTCCCCAAAGCACATTGGGAACCAAGTCCTGCACATAGCTGTCTGGCGGGTGGATGGGGCCTCTCTGCACCGTCAGCACTGGTTGCCCGGCCCCGTCATACACACCCCTGCCCAGGGCATCCAGCTAGGCCTTCCTGCGAGCCACCGTTGGACGCCACCCGGAAGCCCTACAGTGAATCTGTGAGACGTCACGTGGGGTAACAGCGATCTGCCTTCTGCCACCGCAGCCTCTGGCCGACGGGTCCTCCAACCCATCTCTGCATGAGAACTTAAAGCAAGCTGTCTTGCCCCACCAGCCGGTGGAGGCCTCCCCTCCCAGCAGCCTGGGAAGCCTGAGCCAGGCTGAGAAGGACGACTGCAGTTCCTCGTCCAGCCTCCACTCGGCCACCAGCGACGACAGGTTTCTCAGCCGCACCTTCCTCCGGGTGAACACCTTCCCGGAGGTGCTGGCCTCTGAGAGGTAAGGAAGGGGCGGAATGGAGGATGAGGCCTCCGGTCCTCTCAGAGTGGGCCAATGGGTCGCACATTGTCAGGGGAGGAAACAGAGGCCCAGAGAGGTCAAGTGACTCAACCAGGGACACACAGCGACCCAGTCAGAGCTGGGGCCCCAGATGCATTTGTCACTTACCACAGTGTTGGACAGCATGGGGGTTATAGAGTCAGGCCTGAGCCCTGCACACGGAGGACAAGGGGACCTCATTTAATCAGTGACGTGCGTTGCAGCACAGCGCAGCAGCTGTCCAGACTGAGTGCCTTCTGAGCACTGGGCAGAGTGCTAAGTGCTTTACCGGGACTGGTCATCTCCCAAGCACATTGCCCAGTGGGAGGGAGCCTGGGTTTGGTGATCAATAAATATTAATCAATGAATTAATTAATTCCTCCTAACTGCCCTATAGGTAGATGCTATTATTCCCCTATTTCTCAAAGAACAGAGTGGGACAGAGAGAGGCTGGGTAACTTGCCCAAGGTCACACAGTGGTGAGTGAAGGGGCGATTGGACCCAGCCTAGAGCAGGGCCCAGCATGGGGCAGGTTTGCGCCCTGGTCCTCAGGCCTCTCTCTGCTCTGAAATTCCGTGACTCCAAGGGCTGGCATGAGCTAGGGCACGGTTCAGCTCAGAGCTGCGGAAAGCATGGGCTCGGTCCTTGCACTCGCCATTGACCCCGAAGGTGCCAGGGAGGGAGGAGCATTACTGAACAGGGGTCTCCTCGGTCGGCCGGCGCTGGCTCAGAGCGGCTGTCACGCAGCACTCGGACTGGAGCATTTGAAACCGTCTGTGTGGGAGTGTTGTCGTTCATTACTGAAATGCACTTGCCTGTGAGGGGAGACACAGTCAGAGACATTCATGCTCTGCCACGATGCTCTGCCATCGGTCATCTGCCCGATGACCCTGTGACAGCCACTGGCTTTCTCTGATCCTCTACTTCCTGAGTCGGTTTCCTCGTCTGTAGAATGTGCATATGGCACTGAGGAAAGATGACCGGTGGTGACAGACGTGAAAACGTGCAAAAGAGACGTCATTTTTGTTTCTCCTTCCCTCTCTCCATGGGTTTGCCTCAGATGTCCCAGGCAGCCGTGTCTCTGACACCAACTGTTCCCTCCTGGTCATTGGTGGGTTTCCAGCAGCTCATTTGATTCCTTACAAACCCCGGGTGGGTGCTGGCGACACTGCTCAACAGGACCTGGGGTGGGGGCCGGACGCAATGTGCCTCGTGCGGAGCAGGGATGTGCTAACTTCGTTTCAGATGCTCGGAAGGTCTTTTCTCTTTTTATTTTTCAGTGCAGACATCGACCTATGTGTGTACCACCTTCACCTGAAAGATCTGCTGCGTGTGGACACAGCGCTGAGACAGGAAAAGCACACGGTGGGTGGAGATATTCCCTTTCTCTCCCTTGTACAGGGACAGAAACTGGGACACAAGGCCCTCCGTGTCCACTGCGTCCCAGAGGCTCTTGAGAAGGGGCGTCAGTGAAAACGGAGCAGCCGCAAGGGCGGAGCGGCCGAGTCAGGTGCGGCCACAGCGTGGGAAAGCAGCGGGTGCTGGGGCCCAGCAGAAAGGTGAGGGGGCGCAGGTGCTTCCCGCTGGAGATGGAGCAGAGACAGTTAAAAGGGAACAATATTTTCAAAGGAATGATAATGGCGATGATAGCATTTATGAGTGTGGATTTTATTGAGTGCTTACTGTGTACTAGGTCCTGGGAATATTAAACAGGCGATCACGTTTAAACCCGTCCGCAGCCCAGAGCGGCGGGTGCCACTGCCGTCTCCACTCTGAGGCGCAGAGCGGAGGACTTGCCCAGAGCCACAAAGCTGCAGGGGCGGCGCTGAGATGGGGCCTTCAGTCCCTTTGCGCAGGCACGTTTTCTGCGGACGAGTGTTAGGGAAGCCAGTGCGGTGCGCCTCTGCTGGACGCTCAGTCTCTGATCGACTGCACGGTGGTTCTGAGCCTCGGGGAGCAGAGCCTTGAGCCCCACTGTGGCCACAGAACCCCGACAGGTTAAGCCAGGCTTGGAGGCCGCAGGGGTTGACAAGGGGAATTATCGCTCCCTGAGGCACATTCTCTGAATCGCTGAATGCGGATGAGACCAACAGAGAGGGTGGAGGAGAGAGAAAGGTAGATAGCGACAGAGAGAGAGAAACAGAGGCACTCAGACACATGCGCCCATAGGGCACCCGTTATAAACTGGGAAAGTGCAAGAATATGAAACTGGGATGCTCCTGAGAGAAACCTGGCCTCTGTATGAGCAGGACTGGCCTTATACACTGGTGACAGTATTGAAAACCGGAGATCATGCTGAGATCCAAGACACAGAGCATGGCCCTGCACTCCCGCCACCACACCCCTGAGCAAGAGTGAGACCCCTGTCTCTGCTAAAAATAGAAAAAGTTAGCGAAGCATGGTGGTGGCACCTATAGTCCCAGCTACTCAGGAGGCTGTGGCAGGAGGATCACTTGAACCCAGGAGTTTGAGGTTGCTATGAGTTATGATGATGCCACTGCACTCTAGCCCCGGTGACAGAGCAAGACCCTGTCTAAAAAAGAAAGAAAGAAAGAAAGAAAGAAAGAAAGAAAGAAAGAAAGAAAGAAAAGAAAGAAAGACATTTCCTAAGCCTGTAGCTGCTAGTGATTCCTCTGATAGATCTGGGCAAAGTAAACCTGAAAACCTTCTGAAAAGGACTCACCATTCTAGATGCCATTGAGAGCATTCATGAGGAGGTCAAAATATCAACATCATCAGGAGCTTAAAAGTTGATTCCAACCCTCATGGGTGACTTTGAGGGGTTCAGGACTTGAGTGCAGGAAGTCACTGCAGATGTGGTGGAAACAGCGAGAGAACTAGAATTAGATGTGGAGCCTGAAGATGTGACTGAATTGCTGCAATCTCATGATAAAACTTTAATGCATAAGAAGTTGCTTCTTATGGATGGGCAGAGAAAGTGGTTTCTAGAGGTGGAATCTATTCCTGGTGAAGATGCTGTGAAGATAGTCGAAATGACAACAAAGGATTTAGAATATGACATTTAGTTGATAAAGCAGTGGCAGGATTTGAAAGGATTGACTCCAATTTTTAAAGAAGTTCTACTGGGGGTAAAATGTCATCAAATAGCATCTCATGCTACAGAGAAATCTTTTGTGAAAAAAGAGTCAGTCAATGTGGCAAATTTTACTGTTGTCTTCTATTAAGAAATTGCCAACCTTTAGCCACCCCAACCTTCAGCCCCCAGCACCCTGGTCAGCCAGCACCGTCAATGTGGAGGTGAGACCCTCCACCTCCACCTGCAAAAAGATTACAGCTCGCTGATGGCTCAGATGATCATTAGCCTTTTTTAACAATAAAGTATTTTTAAATTAAGGGATGCACATTTTTTAGACATAATACCCGCAATATGTATTTTTGCACCCTCATTTGAGTCTATAATTATTTCAAAATTATTCTATAATTATTCCAAAATTATTTCAAAATCACTGAAAGGGGTCGGATGGGGACTGTAAATGTTACTGATCCAGTTTGGGTCACAAAAAAGGTGGATTTGAGATGAGCATCTTGAGAAAAGAATGTTATCTGCCACCACCTCAGGCTTCAGTGGGTAGAAGGGTGGGACACCACGTTCTTAAGTGGCCGTTAGCATTGGCAGATATAATGAAGGGTGGTGCAGAGAGTTCTGGGTTTGAGTCTCTGCTCCATCCCTCGTGGCTGTGTGACAGGAGGCAAGTTGCACAGCTTTCTCAGCCAAGGGGTTCATTATCTGTACAATGGGGAAGGTTATACCAGCCTCCCCACATGGAGATCAACTGATGGTATATATGCTACATATGTCAGCCTGTCAGCACGGAAGAATGCCTAACAAACCCGAACCCATTAAAACAGGATAGAAAACTGTGGCCCTTGAGCCAAATCTGTCCACACCCGTCTGTTTCCCTAGTGCCATAGCAGCCTTCAGGCTCCAACAGCAGAACTGAGCGTCGCAAAACTAGCCTGCAATGCCAAAAGATGTTTGCTGTGTGGCCCTTACTGAAAAGTTTGCTAACTGCTGCATGAAAAAGTGTCTTACCACGAAATTATGTCTAATGGCCTTTGGCAAAGGAGAACTTCATTGGAGGAATGAGAAGGTTTTCAATAAATGGTACTGGAGCAATTGGACATCCATAAGCAAAACAATAAATAAATAAAGTGAACTTCAACCTAAACCTCACACTTTATATAAAAATTGACTCAAAATAGATCATGTACTTAAATGTAAACAATAAAACTATAAATCTTTTAGAAAAAAATGTGAGGGAAAATCTTCAGGATCTAGACCTAGGCAAAGAGGTTTTAGACTTGACATCAAAAGCATGACCCATAGGGGAAAATTTGATTAATTGGACTTCATCAAAATTAAAAAGCTTTTGCTTTGCAAAGGACCTTATTAAGAGGATGAAAAGACAAGTTACAGAGTGAGAGAAAATATTTGCAAACCACATATCTACCAAAGAAAGTACTTGTACCTGGAGACGTAAAGAACTCTCAGAACTCATCTGAAAAAAGAAAACAATCTAGGTAGAAAATGGGCAAAAGACATGAACAGATGTTTTACCAAAAAAGATACACAGATCGTGACATAATATAAAAGATGGTCAACATCATTAAGCCATTAGGGAAATGCAAGTTAAAACCACTATGAGATATTACGACACACCTATCAGAATGACTAAAATAAAAAATAATGACAACACCACGTGCTGGTGAACATGTGAAGAAATGATCACTCAGACATTGCTAGGGGGAATGGAAAATAGTACAGCCACCTTGGAAAACATTTTGGCAATTTCTCGTAACACCTAACATGTACTTACTGGAAGACCCAGCAATTGTACTCTTGGGCATCTATCCCAGAGAAACTTATGTTCGCACAAAAACCTGCACATGAGTGTTCTTAAGAGCATTATTTGTAATAATCAAAACTGGAAACAATCCAAATATCCTACAATGGGTAAATGGGTGGGCAAATTGTAGAGACAGCATCGTCTGGACTCTCTTAGGTGTCCCCACGTATGGGAGAGTCCGTGGTTTAAGGGATGTCTCCATCTGTTGAGGCAAGGTGGATGACTTTACGTATCCCAGTTGCACACAGTTGTCCCCCTGACTCTTTCCAGGGAAACAGCCCCCTTTGCCTCCTATATTTCCTTGATCCGTATGGAAATGGGTGTGGAGGCCTTGCACAGCATAGGCACCTAGTGGTGGTTAAATAAATGAGTGAAGAACAAAACGAAGCATTCTTTAGAAGATTCATGAAAATGTAGTCCATTATAGGCCATCATCATGATTTATAGTATGAGGTCCTTTCCTATCCAAAAAAGATGTGTGTGAGAGAGAGAGACAGCAAGCAGAGAAGGAGCAGGGGAGAGAGGGAGGAGAGACAGAAGAGACAGGGAGAGTGACGCCGTTGTTTAAACCTTTCTCTTGTTACTGTTCCTGTTTTGGCAACAGATGTTTATTCAGATTTTTAAAATGTGCCTCCTTGACCTTTTTCCTAAAAAGAAGTCTGATGATGAATTATACCAGAAGATTCTTTCAAAACAAGAAAACGTAAGTAAGTCTTCAACCTGTATTTCAAGGTAACTTAAAAAACAGTTTATTATAATGTATAAAACTTAGGCTATGAAAGTATGTTTGCTTTCATGTATAAAATAGTTTATTATTAATATAATATACATTTTAACACAATATAATGAAATATAAAAATATTTGTACAAATATAAAAATAACAATGTGTATTATTAAACTTTGGAAAAATGTTTAAAGCAACAAAGAGAAAAATGTTGGTCATAGCCACCACTCAAAAACAATCTTAGTTAACGTTATTTTCTGCACAAGTTAGGGTATTTTTAGATATATCTTGTTTATTGGCTCAAGCTGTTTGTCCTTCTTTGTATTCTACTCTTCTCAGTCTTTTATAGAAAGTTTATATTGTTTCAAATGCAGCAAAGAGTCAGGGCTTGGAATCAAACTGGTCCCAGTTGGTGTCCTACTTCTTTTACAAGCTCTCAGAATCCTAATTTCTTTCTTTGTGCAATGGCGTAATTCTGATCCTGTGGGGTGCAGAACGGATGAGAGAAATAAATGTGTATGATGCACCTTGGCAAAGGAATAGCCTGACGGTGGGTATGTGGCGCTGTCATCATTGTCACTGCAGCCACCACCGCGGTCACCGTTGTCATCATCATGATCATCGTTGCCACCATTCTCTTTTATTACCACCATCGCCACTGTGGCCCTCATCACCCTCCCCATCACAACACGCTGTCATTGGCACCACCGCCACCACGGTCACCGTTGTCATCATCACCCTGGTTGCCAGCATTCTTGTCACTGTCATCACCACCACATCGCCATATCCATCAACAGCTTTGCTGTCATCCTCATGACCCCCATCATGCCTACCCATCCTCTTCCTCCTCCTCCTCATCCCCTCAACACAGCCCAGCACCTTCATCGTCATCATTGTTGTGGTCATCACTGCCATCATCATCATCATCATAGTGCCGAAATCATCCTCACTGCACCACACAGTCATCACCACCATCTTCCTCACCACCACTACGGCCATCATCCTCCTCCTCATCGTCGTTATCATCGCCATCACTACAGTCACCACCCTCTTCATCCTCCTCCTCCACCACCACCACTACCA
>VBSM01001118.1:4409041-4441412 GCA_008086735.1 Cheirogaleus medius
CTCCTCCTCCTCATCATCGTCATCATCACTACAGTCACCACCCTCTTCATCCTCTTCCTCCACCACTGCCACTTCTATCCTCTTCCCATCGTCGTCATCACCCTCTTCATCCTCTACCACCACTAGCATCAACATCATCATCATCATCATTGCTATGATGTCACTTCCCTCACTGCCATCACCACCACCCTCATCTTCTGCATCTTTGTCACGATCATCTTCATCACCACAACCATCTCCACCATCATCTTCCTCACCCTCTTTGCTCTACTGCTACCCTTGCCTTCATTATCATTGTCATTGTCATCCTCATCCTTCTTACCACCACCATGACCCCGGTGTTTGGGCGGGAGTGTCTCTCCCATACTCTTCCGGATTCCGTGAGGAAGGATTACTCACTTCATTCTGCTGGGGGAGGAGGTGCCCCTCACCTCTACTTCTATCCTCAGTGCCAGTCCTGCAGTGGCCTCCCAGGAGGCAGTGCACAGGGCGCTTGCCATGCGTTATTTTATTTACCTTCTCCACAGCCCTAGGAGTGGCCATTATTACTTCTGTCCTACAGCTGAGGAAACTGAGACTCAATGAGTTGTAATGACTATCCAATAGTAAAAATAATAATAATGGTGATAGTATTCATAAGTGCACTATTACAGTGATAATGAAACAGTACTCTTTGCTATAATGGAAAGAGTAAGCTTTGGAGTCCACAGACCTCATCAAATCCCACCTCTACCATTTATAGGGCCATTTGGCTTTGGATGAGAATGTTATTAATAATTATAACAGTGGCTACTGCTTATTGAGACAGTCTAGCCAAGTGCTTTATTTTATTTTATTTTATTTTATTTTATTTTATTTTTTGAGACAGCGTCTCACTCTGTTGCCCAGGCAAGAGTGCTGTGGCGTCAGCCTAGCTCACAGCAACCTCAAACTCCTGGGCTCAAGCAATCCTTCTGCCTCAGCCTCCCAAGTAGCTGGGACTACAGGCATGTGCCACCATCCCTGCCTAATTTTTTTTCTATATATTTTTAGCTGTCCAAGTAATTTCTTTCTATTTTTAGTAGAGAAAGGGTCTTGCTCTTGGTCAGGCTGGTCTCGAACTCCTGAGTTCAAACGATCCACCCACCTCGGCCTCCCAGAGTGCCGGGATTACAGGTGTGAGCCAGCGCGCCCAGCCCTAGCCAAGTGCTTTAAATGCATAATTTCATTTAATGTTTGCAACAACCTTCAAACTACTAGAAGAGGACAAGAGGTGCTCAGAAGTTGGAAGAGTAGGGACAAGCCTGGCATTGCCACTTCTGCCTGGGAGACTTTGGACAAAATATCTTAACTTCCCATATACCAGTTTTCTCATCAGGAAAAGAACCTTAGTTTCTCTCTTGTGGAGCTGCTGTGAGAATTAGAAATCACATATGGCCTTAGCTTGGGTCCTCAATAGTAGTTTGTACCAATGTTATTTTTCCTAATGAACCTGAACGCACACCAGTATTGGTTACATGGCAGCAAACACAGCTCTGGAGGAAATGGACTCCGTGTTGGGGTTCGACAGACTCCATACATACGACTCCCCTTTCGCCCCCTGAGTTCAGAATCAATTGAGAGAGAGTCAGGGAGACAGATATCAAAATGTAGCTTTATTGCCGATGCGAGGCCAGCTTGGAGGATGTGGCTCAGGTGCGCAGCAATCATGGGTCCCTAACACTGAGCCCCAGAATCAGCTCAGTTTCCTGCCTAGCCACCAGCAAGGCTGGGCCACCTCAGGCTTCCCCACATGGAAGCAGGGCCTTTGCTGCCCAGCTTATTCTAGGCTGAGACCACACCAGAGCAGTGGCCTCCCTGAATGGTCCATCCAAAGAGGAAGGGGCTGGGCAAGCTAAGCTGCCATGCCCACTTCTTGCTCTTGAACCCGCCAATCAAATACATATCACTTTCTCCCCTGGATTGCAGTAAGTAATCTTTCCTCAGGGAAAACAAAAGAGGAAGGAAGAAATGTTCCCTTCTGACCCCCAGATGTCATGCATTTTCTAGGAATTCATAGTGATTGAAGGACACTATTTCATCATTTCTAAAGTATGGTCTATTATTTGGGGGTGGGGGTAGCAGGGGGATATAGAAGAAAACAATTTAATGGGAAAATAATTTAATGTGAAAAATAGACTTTTATTATCAAGCCTTAAGTAGGACAACGCCCAGAGCATTTAATTATTGTTAAAAACTATTTCATGAACATGTGGTGAAAAAAGCATTTATTTCTCTAGAATTTAAGACACATAACATTTTTTCTTAGTTTATTTGCTTTCTCTTTTTCCTCCAGGATTTGGAGGAGTTAGAAAAGGGACTTCAGGTCAAGCTGTCAAACATGGAGGTGTTGGGTGCCGGTGACTCGGAATACCTCTCCCTGGCAGACGAGGAAAGGAAGGAGAGAGAGTGTTCGGAGCAGCTGATGGATAATGTGCGTGGTAGACTTTCTTCCTGTACAGAGACCCTGGTTCCGGGACAGTTGGGTTGGCCAGATTAAACAGGTGACACTCAGGAGCGTGTGTAGTACTTGAATTCCCTGTCGAGGCCTGCCACGAGGGTGAGATCCAGCTTGTGTAAGTGCTAGAGAAGGTGTCATTATGGAGCAAAGCTTTACAAAGGGAGGATTACTTTTTATATAATGAACTCCCTCTTTTAAATCTTAGATTGACCTTTTAATCATTCAAAGTGAAGATTGCTGTGACCCTTGATGTCACTCTGCCCTCTGGGGTGGCGTAGACGCAGGTGCTAGACATCGCTCACAAAAGCATGTTTTAAATTCCAAAGAGAATGGCTTTCCCAAAATCTCTCTCTTTTTTTTCTTTTGGGTTCCACTACCCCCTGTTCATTTATGTATTAAACATTTCCTTGGTGCTCGATCTTTGCCAGGCATTGTGCAGGGCACTGGAAATTCAAAATTCATTCAGACGTGGCTCTGCTTGAGAGATGCCAGGAGAGACCCACAGGGGAGCAGACGATGGCTTCGTGGGTAGCACGTGTCATGATGGAGGGACACAGAGGGGAAGGCGAGGCAGGCACAGTGGAGGCAGAGCCTGTTTTACCACAGGCTTGGGAAGGTCTCCAAAGAAGAAGGGACCCCGAAGAGGCTAGCTGGGGGAGGTGTGGGTGTGCCTGGTGCGTGTGCAGAGGCCAGGGTGGGCTGGGCGGCAGGTAGCGACAAGATAAGGCTGCAGAGATCTGGCCAGAGGGTTTGCATCTTATGCCAGGGAGGTGGGAGTCAGTGAAGGTTCAAAGCAGGGGATGGCCTGGCTCGGTTTCTGTTGTAGAAGCACCACTCAGGCTGCTGAGCGGAGGGTAGTGAAGAGCTATTGGGCTAGTTTAGTAGGAACGTCATTAAGGCAACTGCAGTAGGGATGGAGAGGTGAGAAAAAGTACGAGAGCTGATGCAGGCTGTGTTACAGGGTGGCACGTGGGGAGGAAGGGGGTGCAGAGGGCCCGCTCTGCTGAGATAAGGATCCCAGAAAGAGAAGCAAGTTGGTAAGTCCACCTTAGATGTCTCGAGTGGAGAAGCCTGCCAGCGTAGGTCTTCATGGGAGCCCAGGTTGCAGAACCGGAAGGGTAGGAATATTCTTAGACCTGTGGGCCAGGATGAGACAGCTGCAGAAGAGGGACTCTGCCTGGACTCCCAAGGTCCACAGACTCCCCGCGCTGTGTACGACACCTTGTCTGTGTCTGCATTGTTCAAGGAGAAGGCTTATCGTTTTCATAAGATTCTACAAAGTACTGGTGACCTCCAAAAATGGAGAGGCCTCTGGCCTGGGAATGCGTGTGTAAAATGGGAAGGAAAGGAGCCTGGTGCCCACTCTTGGATCCTGCCAGTATTTGAGGAGGGGCCATCAGGGAATATCAGGACATGAAAGCAGGAGAGACTGGAGGGCGCTTTGAGGAAGCAGGAGAAAAGCATGTCACAGGCTGCAATGATGCAAATTAAACTTCTCAGCCAGTTGGTGGTTCCCAGCTAGACTCCTGATAAGAGGGGGAGGAAGGAAAAAGATTTTAAAGCAAAATGTTTTCATAGTCAGCATCATCTCTGCCATGTTGTACTTTTGCACTTTTAGGACAATAATTCTTATGTATTTATTTAGTTAGTTAGTTGGAGACAGAGTCTCGCTCTGTTGCCCGGGCTAGAGTGCCATGGCGTCAGCCTAGCTCACAGCAACCTCAAACTCCCGGGCTCAAGCAATCCTTCTGCCTCAGCCTCCCGAGTAGCTGGGACTATAGGCATGCGCCACCATGCCTGGCTATTTTTTTCTATATATATTTTTAGTTGTTCAGCTAATTTCTTTCTATTTTTAGTAGAGACAGGGTCTTGCTCTTGCTCAGGCTGGTCTCAAACTCCTGACCTCGAGCAATCCTCCTGCCTCAGCCTCCCAGAGTGCTAGGAATAATTCATATTTAAATGGCAGTGGGTGCTTTTATTTCCAGGACACGTTTACTCCCGTTTAAAGATCCCGAAGCTTCCAGGAGCACATTGTCACGTTTCATGTGCCTCCTGGGTGGCAATCACGACCTGCGTAAGGGTCTGTAAGCTGGGCTAGCTCATGATTTTCCTTCCTTATCTGCAGGACGTCGGTGTTTGCCGAAAAGCCATCTCAAAACTGACTGGCACCTACAATGGAACCAGGAGGGACCTCTCTATAGAATGTGATTGTTGCCAAGACAATCACATTCATAAACTCTCTGGAATTGCAGAATTGTTTAGAATCTCTGTCTGCAATAAGGAGTGAATTATAATTCCCAAGCATGAACCATTTCGCTTTCTTAAATAAGTTTTCTCCTCCACTTCTTGCTTCTCCTGCTCCTTTCACAGATGGAAGCTTTCTGGAAACAGATGGAAAACATCCAGCACTTTCTTGTGGACCAATTGAAGTGTACCAGCTCCAAAGCCCGACAGCTCACAATGACGCTCATGGAAAGAATGATCGCAGCCAAAGGGCTGTTGCGCGACTCCCAGGATCTGCTGGCGCTGGTAATGCTGGAGGGCGTGGGAAGGGAACATGAAGATATTCACACCAGAGACTGGACTCACAGCCCTGAAGCACCTTAGGGATCATTAAGTGGAGCACCTTCATGCTGTGGCTGGGCATATAGATCCCTGGACAAATAGCAGTGGATCCACCCATCCATCCACCCAGCAAGTGGGGATTCTGGCCAGCTCGGCGTTCCTGCAGCCCAGCGCACTTGTTCTCAAACCTGAAATTACACATTGAAATTATCTGAGGAGCTTTAAAAAGTATGATCCTTGGGCCCTAGATAAGTCCCTACCCCAGAGATTCTGGCTTAATCAGGCTGGAGTGCAACCCAGGCTCTGAGGGTTTTGGAGCTCCCAGATGATGATGGCGAGTGCCCAGTTGACAGTGTAGATGGAGCATCAGTTTGTTCTCCTGACTGTCCCATGTGCCACCTGGGGAGTTTTAAAAAATGCCAGTGCCTGGGTCTCTCCCCTGAGATTCCAATCAGAGTGGTCTGGAGCCGAGGCCCTGGCGTTGTGGGTTTTAAAACTCCCCAGATGGTTCTGATGGGAGGCCAGGGCTACAAGCCACTGGCCCGGAGGAATCTGGGAGTCCGGCTATGAATCTGGGCTCTGCTGCTTGGAGCTGTGTGATCTTGAACACATTACTTAATCTCTCTGAGCTTCTATTATTCTAGTTATAAAATAGTGGTCCTAAGAGTTGCCATAGACAGGGAGGGCCCCGGTAAATGCTGAGTTACTGCTAACACCCTCATCACCATGGGTTTCTCTGTTCAGACTTTGGGCTTATCCTGTGTGTGCAAGGCCAGTGTGTACAAGGCCCATGGAACATGCCCTCTGAGGGTGCTCCGCACCCAGTTCCCTGTCCTGTGCACCAGCCCAAGGGACAGCCCAGCTCAGAGCCCTCCAGTGGCCACCCTGCCCTCAGCCCAGACCCAGCTCCTGAGACCGGTGGAAAAGCCAAGCCCAGCAGGCCCCGCTGCCCCTCCACACTGCAGGCCCGTCCTGGTGCGGTGCACAGAGCCCGCAGCATCGGCAGCTCTGGGAGCTGCTTAGAGATGCAGAGTCTCCCCCGCTCTGCTGAGATAAGGATCCCAGAAAGAGAAGCGAGTTGGTAAGTCCACCTTAGATGTCTCGAGTGGAGAAGCCTGCCAGCGTAGGTCTTCATGGGAGCCCAGGTTGCAGAACCGGAAGGGTAGGAATATTCTTAGACCTGCGGGCCAGGATGAGACAGCTGCAGAAGGTGAAAGACTTTTCTTCTTTTTCCTTTTGCTGTCAATAGGGCATTGATGCAGAAAAAAAAAGAAAGAAAAGAAAAGCCATCCTTAGCTGACTCTGGCCAGAGTATCAGCCATTAACTTCCAAATAAGGAGAAGGAAAGGGATTATCCCGTTTAACAGCACCACTGCCCTTCAAGCTGACATTTAATGAGCACCTCCTATGTGCCACATGCTGTTAATGGAAACAGAATTGCAGAGGTTAAGATTGGAGACTTTAGGAAGAAACCTGAACTCTAAGTAAGTGGCTGTGATCTTGCCACTTACTAGCTGTGTGTTCTTGGGCAGGTTACTTAACCTCTCTGTGACTCAGCTTCATCATCTGTGAAATGGAGACCATATTAGCACCTGCTGTCTCACAGCATAGTGGAGAGTGTTGAAGAGTTGATGACATGTCGAGTCCTTAGAGCAGATGCTGGCACATAGGCCGTGCTCGGTATGTGTCA
Source organism: Cheirogaleus medius (assembly GCA_008086735.1). Lineage (NCBI taxonomy): Eukaryota > Metazoa > Chordata > Mammalia > Primates > Cheirogaleidae > Cheirogaleus > Cheirogaleus medius. Next base: position 4,415,776 of record VBSM01001118.1, read on the forward strand.
GTCAGCAGAGTTCTGCAGGCCGCGTGTCAGCAGGCAAAACAGACACGAGAGCAAGTGGTTGCAATGATGGGTGTCAAGGCCTACAGTCTGTTTGCACAGAGAGGGAGGGATCAGCTCTGCCTGCATCCTGTGTGCCGAAGAGAGAAAATGTAGCTTCCGTATCTCAGAACAGATTAACTCTGTGTTCTGAGATACCACGTCCTGATAAATTCTCGGGACAGCGTGGGATCTTTCTGGCCTGGGCGGTTGGACGTGGAATGTGTCACATAGCATCCCTGAATATCAACACTGGAAGCTCCCTTAAAAGGCACCCTTTTAAGGTCATCAGATTTAGTCTCTCGAGATCTCTTTTCCCAGAGATCTACTGGGAAACAGAGATGTGGCACCTGCTGTTGGTAATGATGGACACAGCCAACGTTCATGGAGCATTCCCTGCGCCCTGGCCACTGTTCTAAACGTTTTATGTATTTTAACTTATTCACCTTCACAGCAAATCTGTGCATCGGAGCAGGTGAGCAGCCCGTGCCCAGGTCACGCAGCTTTGAAGGCTGGAGCCAAGCCCGAGCCCGGCATGTCTGGGACTCTGCTGCCCTCCAGCAAGGGGGCCCACTCCCCCTTCCCATGCCCTAATTTGCGGGCACCTTCTCCACTGCACCCTCCTTGAACATAGGCCCTAGATCGCACGGTCACTGCTGAGCCCAGCAGTCCAGCGTTGGGTCCAGCGTCCTCTGCTTCCCTGGTGGTGGCTGCAACCCTGCCCTGGCAGCCGCCTTGCCCGCCCCACCCCACCCGGCACCTCCACTTATCCTCTCACACCCCCTAGGGGTCACGGGCACCAAGATGGTCGGGCCTGTTGACTGGGAGGAGGGGCGGGCTCAGAGCAAGGGTGAGCCTTCTGCAGGAGACTTCAACATCCCGCCTGTCACTGGGGATTGTTCTTGCCCAGGTCTTACACGCTGGAACCCAGACCCAGGAGGCCCCGGGCTGGGCAGGGCACTAGGGTGACTCAGGCCCAACCCTTGTCCTCAGGGCTCTCAGTCCAGCCTGAGACTGTCCCTTGCAGTCAGCTCCCAAAGACAGAAGCACTGGCACCGTCAGCTTGGAGTAGGGGCCTGTGAGCACAGGGGCATGCAGGGAAGGGTACCAGAGCCCGAGCGGCTAAGCAGGACTTGGCGAGGCAGGGAGGTGTCCTGGGAGGGGCCTGTGTGTGCAGAAGCTGGGAGGCGAGGAGCAGGCGGGTGTGTGGGACAACGCCCCCAAGGCCTTGGTGCGCTGTGCCCAGCGCCTTGGGCTTGACCCGAGGGCTCGCGGCTGACAGACAGGGTGTCAGCGTCTCTGAAGGGCCCCGTCTGCCACGCGCAGGCAGAGCGCATGGGGAGGGCGGAGGCTGTGAGCAGGACCGGCTGTGGCTGTGGTGAGGAAAGCGGTGACCAGGCCGGAGCTGGGTGTTCTGTGCCAAGGGAGGTGCTAAGGCCCCGCCGCTCCGTCCACTCAGGCCCCGGTGCCTCCGCTCGACATCTCCTCCCCTCTTATGCAGGAGTCGTGTCCATGAGTTGGCATCGCCGAGCCTGGGCCCCAAGCTTCCCGGTTTGCCACCAGGAACCAGCGAGCGAGAGGGCCTGCTCCGAACCTGCCTGCCAGGGAAGCTGCGCTGGAAGCCAGCCTTTCCCTTGAAATTCTCGTGTGTCCCCAGGAGTCAGCTCCGAGGCTGGACAGCCAAGCACTGCGGTCACTTTGCTGGCTGTTCCTGTGTGTCCTCTCCGGGGCAGGGAGGCCTAGGGGCCAGATCTGCTGGGGGAGACTGGCAAGAAAGTGGATTTCCTTCCCTCTTACGCTATGTTGGATTCCTTCCCACAGGGCGGCCCCTGTGCGTGCTCACGAGGGACTAAGCGCCTTGCGTGTGTGGCCGAGTGTCAGCCTGCGGCACCCTGGGACAGGCATTATTATCCCACCCGAGGGGCGGACACGGAGCTCTCAGAAGGAGAGTTCACTCCTCTGTGTCCCGGAGCTGGAGCCCGGGGCCTTGTCCGTGCCGTAGTTAAGAGTCCCTGGTGGCAGACTGGCCTTGGACGCCCCAGCCACAGTCCCATATGTTTCTCCCGGCAGGATACCCTGGAGAGGACGATGGGGCGGGCACACACGGCAAAAGCGATCGAGTCCCTGCGGCTGCAGATCCAGGAGGAGACCAGGTGCCGCCTGGCCGCCATTTCCCGCAGCCTGGAGCAGCTGACAGCGGAGGGGAAGCTGTCCGGGCGGCAGAAGGAGGAGCTGCTGGCGCAGCAGCACAAGTCCTTCTGGCAGGAGGCAGAGCACTTCAGCAGGGGTGAGCTGGCAGCGGGGGCCGGACGCCTGGGCTGGGGTGGCGCTGGGTCAGGAGACTGGAGCAGCATGCCCATCACGCCTGGCATGGCTGCCCTCCCGCCGCTACCCTGCGGACCGGGCCACTCACTTCTCTGGGCCTCGCTTCCCTACTCCGTGCAGCAGAGTCAGTGAGGGCCACGGCCGAGGGCGTGAGCCACCTGCTCCCTGTGCTCACCAGGGATTCAGGCCCACGGAGCCCCTACGTCCTGCAGCACAGCCACCTGGAACATGCAGAGAGGCAGAGGAGGGAGGGTCTCCCACTAGAAATTAACACAGAAAAGACCAGAAGGGACCTGTGTCACCCAGTAGCAGCCTTGGTACTGCCAGAGTCACATGGCCCTGCTCAGCTGCAGGGTGGGTGAGGGCGGGTCATGGGCAGGAAGGGAGCCCAGTGTGGCTGAGCCGTGTGCATGTCCCGCACACACTCCTGCCCTGGGGCCAACCCTGGGACGGCTCAACTTAGAGGGTATTTGGGACTTAGTCAAAGTCACACTGTTGGAGGAAACCCAGGTATGTCACCTGCAGGGCAGGTACCAGCCTCCTTATCTCCTTGGCAGGAGAGCACAGGAGAGTCCCACTGAAAGTCTTGCTAGGAGAGTCACTTGCTGTCCTGTGGCTTCTTTCAATTTCAGAGTTTGTCCAGCAAGGCAAAGACCTGGTCCAGGCGTCTCTGGCTCACCAGGCGGAGGGGACGGCAAAGCTCACGCTGGCTCAAAAAGAGGAACAGAGAAGCTTCCTGGCTAAGGCCCAGCTGACCACTGACCCAGAGAAGTTCCTCAAGGTGATCCACACCCCAGTCTTAGAGCACACATGGGTGAGCCGGGTGGTGGCTCAGTCCCGGTGCACAGGAAACCAGAGGCATCCGTCAGACACGAGGTCAGCTCCCTGCCTCCCAGTGTCAGCCCAGTGACTGCAGCCCAATCCCCTAACCCCTGAGCCCCCAGCTTCCTGGTCTGCAAACTAATGATGAGAGCCACAGAGCTCCCAGGGCTACTGGGAAGAGGAGGAGGGAGAACTTGGCAGAGCACAGGGGCTCCACCGAGGGCAACCCATGCCAGGTGCAAAGGGCATGTTGTGTGGGCCAGAGGGCACAAGCATGTCCCCAAGAGTGAGACAGACTCACGCACCCAGGGACAGCCCACTATGGGTTGGCTGCAAGGCTGCCTCAGCCCTGTGTGTGGGGTTGAGTGGACAGGACCAGGAGGTGGCCAGGCTGGAAGATGCCGGTGGTCTTGCCTGGCATTGGGCCACGGAGACCTGATTGAGGACAGGAAGCAAGATGTCATCCTCCTGGAGGGAAGGGGACTCAGCAATGCCAGCATAGGCTGGAAAGGGCCAGGCTTGCCAATTCTTAGCAGAAGAAAACAGAGCTCTGTTTCTGCTCTTCATATTTCCCCAGGAATGGGTAGGGTTCTAGGGAGGGACTGCTTGTCTGCAACCCTCTTGCATGGGGGTTAAGCGCTGGGCTCTGGGGCCAGCACACCTGGGTCTGGGTGCTGACTCTGCTTCTGAACAGCTGAGTGACCTTGGGCACATGGCTTAACCTTCTGGCCCTCAGCTTTCTCGTCTGTGAAATGGGCTTGATAGCGCCTACGTCATAGGATTCAGTGAGACCATGTAGCCACAGTGTGACTGTTTCTCTGGGTCCTTCTGTCCTACGTTAGCACCTGGTGCATCTTAGCTCTGCCGGGGGGGACAGTGGGACCGTGTCTGGGTCCAGCCTCAGCCCAGAGTGTAGGCCTTGGGGCCCTCCTGGTGGCGGCAGCAGCACTCCATTAAGAAGCCAACAAAGGAGAATCCTCTAGATCCCTGGTCCAGCTGCCCCTCACCCAGGGAGCACCTTCCAGGGCCCTCGCCCAGGGCTGCTGTGCTTGCCACAAAGGGGTGGGGGCTGTCCGTTTGCAATGAGGAAGATGCGATTATTCAGCTTGCTGTTCCTCTGAGATTTCTGGGCCCCTGTCCTTGCCATCAGGTTGCTCAGTGTGAGTCCGGAGTGACCTCTGTGTCCCAGGGCCTCAGCATCGGCCGGGCACATGCCGCAGGTGCTGAGGACATGTGTGCTGTCGGTGGCGGGCAGAACAAATGCGCACAGGAAGGAGTGAGGGACGAAGGACGAAGCACTGGCTGCGTGCGCGGGCAGCCGGTGGGACCCGAGCTCTCCGGCACAAGTGGGCCCTCCCTTCTCTTCTCCTGCCTGCCCTCTCATCTCACCTCTAGCCGTGGGACCCCAGAGGCCAGGCGGGGTCCTTCCCCTGTCTTCGCAGCTGCTGTACCTTGAGCTGGCTCCCGCTGCCCTCCAAGGAACGCTTTCTTGTCCTTCAAGACCTGGCTGAGACATTTCCCCACGGGGTTTCCCTGGGCTCCTTCCTGAGAGGGGTCTGCCTCTCCCACTGTGGGGCCTCTGAGGCCGCCCTGTGCGGCTCCTCAGCTTAAGTCAGAAAAGGATGACTGGGCAGCTGGTGGCCAGGACAGAGGGATGACAGGGTGACCCAGTGGCCCTACTCACACTGGGTTGAACAAAAGCACAGTCTGTGGTTTTTCTGGAAATCAGGTTTGCAGGTCCTGGCCTCACTGTGACGGCCCTGTGGCTCAGTTTCCTTATGTGCAACACAGGGGCAAGCATCCTCCTTTCTGATCTGAGAGGCAGGGGTTGGTTGGGGAGAATTTTCTGAAAAAATATTCTGCATTTTTCTACTAGACTCAGCTCCTGTTTTATTCACAGGCTTTCCACGAGGTCCTGGAGAGGCAGAGGCTGACTCTGTGGGACCTGGAGTTGGAAGAGGACATCAGAACCACTGAAGCCCTGGCTGCACTCTGTCAGGTACGCGGACCTACCAGGAGTGGCAGAGAAACCTCCGGGTCTGCATGTACGTGAGAGCCTCACATCTCCTACATCCTCTGGCCAGGGACCCGAGAGCCAGGCTAGTGCTTACCCCAGCATTCATCAGCTGGGTGACCCAGACAGGCCACATCCCCTCCATGGGGTCCTCCCTGTTCCTATCAGAGACCAAGGAGTTTGGCCAGGGCCCTATCTGAGGCTCCTTCCATTTCTGGGGTACTTAGACTCTCACCTCCAAATGTCCCTGTAGGCAAAGGTCTCTGGAAGTCAATTCTCCCAGAAGGAGAAATAGGCCCAGCGTTTGGAGGTGTTATCTGTGCAGAGTGGTGATTAGGAAGGAACACTGGGCTTGGAGTCAGAGGCCTGGGTTCACGTGCCAGCACCACCTATTTCTCCCTATGCAACCTCGTGTAGGTCTGGAATGGGGAGGTGAAGCCTGCCGCGCTTGCCCTGCAGGCTGGCTTTAGAGAGAACAAGAGAGCACACCTGAGCCTTCCGAAGGGGTGGGGGCCACTGGGAAAGGATGCTGAGCAAGACAGAGCTCCTGCCTCGGCAGCACTTACAGCTGGCAGAAAGGCGGAAGCCTGGTCTTCTGGCTGCCCAGGAGTTGACAAGCACCAGGGTGGTAGGTAGTGCCACGGAGGGGGGTTGACTCTGGACCCCAAGTGCCTGGGTCTGTGTCCTGGCTCTTCCCCTTCCTCGCTGTATGGCCACAAGAACACCACCTGGCCTCTAGTTCTCAGTTTCTCCACCTGTGAAAAAGGCATGGTGACAATCCTTCTTCATAGTGGTGTCTTGAAGACTGAATGCATGTGAGGCCCTGAGACAGCAGCTGGCACTTGGGACGTGCCCCATCCACATTGGCTCCCGTTGTAGCATCCCTGCTCGTGAGTCCAGAGAAGCAGGCAGGGCCCCTGGGGCACGGTGCAGTGAAGAGGGGCAGTCTGCAGGAAGCCGTGCTTGAGTCGGGCTTTGGAGGAGCCAGGCCCAAGTGGACAAGGAGTCAGAGGCGTTCCAGGCAGGGAGAAACACGTGCCAAGGCAGAAAGTGCAAACCGTCACCATGCTGGTGGCTGTACCGGTTTGAATAGTGTCGGTATTTGTTAGGGCTGCCGGGACAAAATGCCACCGACTGATGGATTAGACGACAGGAATGTATTTTCTCACCACTCTGGAGGCTGGGTGTGTAGACCACGGTGCCAGCAGAGTTGATTCCTGGTTTGGCCTCTCTTCCTGGCTTGCAGACGACGGCTGCCTTCTCTGGCCTCATGTGGCCTCTGCACTGCGCTTGTGAGAGTGGGGGAAGGGGCACACAGAGCCCTCTATTCCTCTTCTTATGAAGACTCCAGTACCGCCACATCCAGGCCCACCCCATGACCTCATTTCACTTTATCTCCTTAAAGGCCCTGTATGCAAATGCAGTCACTGGGGGTTAGGGTGTCAACGTGAGAATTTAGGGGGAACACAATGCAGTCCAAACACAGGTCCCTTATGCCCTCGCCATGGTTACTTTCTTCTGACCAGAGTCAGGCTTGGCTTTGTAGACCGTGGCATTCATTGGGTTTACTTACCACTGATTGGAATTCAATTTAACTTATATTCATTGAGCACACGACGTATGGCCTAGGTACATACACCATACCAGAATATGTTTATTTTTCTTTCAAAAAACCAATTATCCACGTAGCATACTGGTTAAGAGCCCAAGAGTCCAACAGCCAGGACCTACTGTTTGTAAACTATTACCTTTTCTGTGCCTCAGTTTCCTCGCCTGTAAAATGATGGAAATTATAATACAACATCTTGATTGGACTGTTGTAAGGATTGAGTGATATTACACAAGAACAGTGTTTATGACGCTCTGGCAGCGGCAAGAATTAATAATTCTTACCCATTTCAATTACTGTCCCTGCCATTTGCCAGGCCCCCTGCTAGGCCCTCAAAGTCCAGTCCATGAGAGGGACAGTCACACAACCAGTGACTGCATCGGTGGTGAGCGCTGCCGGGGTAGCAGCAAAGGAGGGGTGCCTCTGTGGGCGTCCCCAAGACACCAGGACCGTGACTGGCTAGGGCAGCCCAGGGTGCTCCATGTGCAGGGGTGGCCATGACTCAGGTTTATTACAGTGAAAGGATTCTGAGCAAGATCAGCAAAGGGAAAAGACTTGTAGGTAAAATGTGGAGGAAACCAGGCACAAACTTCCAGAGTCCTCACCCCATGGGGTCACACAGGGTGCACTTAATCCCCCCAGCAATGAGCCGTGACAGCTTGTGTGAAACGTCGTCTACCAGGAAAGCTGGCCTGAGCTTTGGAGTGCAGGGCTGTTGTTGGGGTCGGTCACGTGCCCAGCACGTGCTGAGACCCCAGAACTCAGCAAGGAAGCCGGTGTTCAGCTGCACCACGCCGCACCCAGCCCAGCCCCATGGTCAGGGCCTTGCCAGAGAAGGACCTCGGCTGAGTTTGAGAACAGTGTGGAGAGTTCCTAGACAGAGTGGGGCAGCCGCCTTCTGATCACATTGGCCCCGATGCAGCGAGGAGCAGTAGTCAGGTGCGAGGCTGGGGAGGAGGTCGGGTGCGGGTGCAGGCCCGGCACAGTGCAGCCTCCGCTCTCAGGGCGCTGTGGGCCAGGGGATGACATGTAGACTGTGGTCAGATGCCCTGGTGGGCTGACCGAAGAGCTGTCGGAGCCACAGTCAGAAACGCCCAGGTCAGTCAGAGTGGCCCAGGAAAGGCTTCTGAGAAGGGGTTGTTTTGTGTGTGGGGGGGTGCAGGATGAGGAGAAGGCCATTCCGCCCTACCCTGCAAAGTAACTAGAAATGGGGCAAAGGCTTGAAAGAGCTTCTTCATAATAAAACATGCGATGAGATGCCATATATGTGTTAATGAACACACACGCCGAAAGCCACATTTATGAACACCATGTACGGTGAAAGTGTAGGAAGGTAAACTGGGACGAGACCCTGAGTTCACAGGGACGGGCAGAGGGGAAGAACTGCCGGGTACATGAAGGAGTCCAGCTTAACCCGCAAGGTTTGGTGTTTTAAAGGCAAAAATCCCCAAAACATCCAAGTCATGGATCCACAGGTGTTTAATATTATCATCTATCTATGGTGTGGGATTTTTTTCATAGTTTAAAGAAAGAGACTAGGGTTGGGCAGGTGGGACTGAGGTGACAGGACAATGAGGTGGGAGGCAGGACAGCAGAGGCCAGACTTGGGGCTGCCTGGAATCCCTGCCAGGTGACCTTCCCCGGGAGGGGTTCCGGGGTTGTCCAGATTACCCGAGCAGGCGGGGGAGGGGTCACGGTAAGAGCTGAGGCTTACACAAATAACTCACCCAAGTGTGGACGGTGGACAGGGAGACGGAGAGACCATGGGGGTTGGGAAAACGGCCCAGATGGTGACACAGAGGCGATGCCAGCAGTCAGAGCTCACTGGGGCCAGTGGGTCCACTGGCGCAGGGCATGGCTGGAGCTCGCCGGCTGAGGCAAGAGGGCTTGAAGGCAGCAGATGCTTCCCAAGACTCTGAATGTGTGTGTGTGCAAGTGTGTATGAGTTTATGTGTTCATGCGTGTATATGTGCCTGTGTCTGTGCATTCATAAGTGTATGTGTGTGCATGTCTGTGTGTGTGTTCAAGTCTATGTGTGTGTGCACATGTGCGTCTGTGCGTGTGAGAGAGACTGCGTGTCTGTGTGTACATGCACACGTGTGATCTGAGAGTTCCCATCTCTGGAACTCCGCCGTGTCTTGCGGCAGGTGTGGGGGGAGGGGCAGAGGGAGGCGCAGGCCCTCCTCGGGGTCCTGCCATCACCATGACCCCACTGTGGTTCTCGGCTTCAGGAACTGTACTGCAGCACCATAGACACTTTCCAGAAGTTTGCGGACATCCTGTTCCTTGAGAGGCTCCCGGGCGTGACTGGCCTCCCCCAGGTGGAGTGCGACTACTTGAGACAGGAGGTGCGGGAGGACGCCGCCCGGCTGCTGCGGAAGTCGGACGGTTCCCGGAGGCAGCAGTGGCAGCTCTTCCAGGAGCTCCTGCAGCAGGAACAGCAGGTGCGTGCGAGTCGCAGCCAGGGCATCTGGGAAGCTTGGGGCAGATGACAAGACGCTGCGTTGGCTCCAAAGAGAGTGCCGCCGCCAGTCTTGCACAGCATCCGGCCGGGGCGGGATAAGAGAGCAGGGCCATCGTCTCGCGTGGTAGGAAGTCAGGAGATGATGCCTTATGTCGATCAAGAAAGCGCAGCAAAGCATGGTTTTAGAACAAGAGACATACATAGCAAACAAATGGCGGCAGAAAGGAAGGTTGTCAGGGGAGGGGGCGCCTGTTTTTCAGCGACAGTCATTTGCTTATTAAGACCCTGGATCTATGCTGTGGACAGAATGGTGGTCCCTCACAGATGTCCACGTCCTAATCCCCAGACCCTGGGCACATGTCCCCACACATGGCAAAAGGCCCTTTGCAGATGGGATTAAGTTAAGGATCTCGAGACAGGGAGAAGATGCTGGGTTATCCAGGCGAGCCCGGTGTAATCACAGGGTTCTTATGAAAGTAGGGCAGGAGGCTCAGAGTTGGGGAGGGATGCTATCAGCAGAGTGGTGTGGCCAGGAGCCTGGGCATTCGGCTGTGCCCAGAAGCTGGAAAAGGCAAGGACAGATTTCACCTAGAGCACCGCCCAGCTCACACCTTGACTTTAACCCATTAAGACCCATTTCAGACTTCTGATCTCCAGAACTCTAAGATGATAAATTTGTGCTGTTTTAAGCTATAGTTTGTGGCAATGTGTTACAGTAGGAATGGGAAACTACTATAATACTCATTGATTTTATTTTTAAAAAATCAAAAACCATGAAATAAAAGAAAGGACTCCCAAATTCCACATCCACCAACACTGCCCACGTTTCCTCTCTCCCTCACCTCTGAGCTCCAGAGGCCATAAAACTAACATACTCAGTCACCAAGCATCCTTTGCAAATAGCAGTGGCTGACTGACACAGCTCTGGCCTATGAGACAGGGCGTGGCACCTGCAAGGGGCTTCTCTTTCCTAATGCAAACGCCAGGTCTTGCTCGGAGCAACCCCGTTCTTCCTGCCTTTCTCTGCCTGACAGACAGCCCACCTGAGGACAGAGCCTGGTGTGCTCAGACAGTGGAACAAAGTCCTGGATGGCCTGAGTTCCTGGTGGTGGCACTGGATTTTCTAGAATGTTTTGGTTTCCCAAGCACTTTGATAGATTATGGAGTCAGAGGCTGACTTTACCCAAATGTGCCAGGTGACAGTGTGGTTTTGTGAGATTGCGTGTACATGTGACTCATCACAATGCCCCAGAGGGCTCAGTCCCGGGACGAGTCCTTCCCTCCAGGCCGCGGTTCTCTCGTATTCTAGGGGCAGCAGCGCCACCGCCGGGCGAACGGAGGCATAGCCTTTCCACACAAGCTCAGGAAGAGGGAGGGCTCCCGCCCTGGTGATGGGAGCGTCAGGAACGTGGTGCAGCCAGGGAGAGCTGAGCTTTGGAGACAGACAGACGTAGATTTCAGTCCCTGCTCTACTATTTATTGGCTGTGCAGCCCTGGACCTAATAGGATTTTCACAGACAAAGCCTCGTTGAAGATGAGCTAACATCCGAAATCACAGAACACACAGGGCACAGTCCACCGTAAGGATTCGCACACACAGCCAGCACGTGTTCAGACCACAGCAGGCTCCAAGGAATTCAGATGAAGGCATTATTAGAAGTGCGTAAAAAGTAAGCTTTTTAGAACAATAGAAAAAGAACAAATAGCCCCCAAAACAAGACACTATGAAAAGAAGACAAGACAGATGAAAAAACATATACTTTTATGAATAAAAATTCTAGGCATGAAAACAGCAATTTAATGGATGAGTTATACAGCAGATTAAATGTGGCTAAAAACACTGTGCGAACTAGAATATAAATGTGAGAAACTGGAGCTCAGAGATTTAAAGACATGGAAAATAGGAAAGAAGGTTAGAGACATGTAGAATGAGAAGTCCTATAGAAATAGAATATGTCTATAATTCTACGGAAATAGAATATGGCATTTTCAAGACAGTAAAGGAGAACAGAGGGAGTAAGGATAAAGGAAATAAATAATACCGTGAGAAGGAGCATTGCTGATTCAAACAACAAAGACTTTAGCAACAGGACGGAGCCGAAGCCACGGAGCAGCGCCACACACTGTGGGGAGAACGCTGGAGTAGCACCCTGCTCTTCTGGGGCAGAAGTGTCAGCGTTATTCCTACAAAGCAAGTGTGCAACTGGAAAAATGAAGAGTAGCCGTGGGGGGAGAACAGAGCAGCCCCCCCTCCGGGAGCTGCCTGGTGCTCCCAGCTGGGCCTGGTGCCTCCTACTGAACAGTGCCACAGAAGGTCAGCATCGGACAAGGCCACTCTGTGACTGACCGTGGCAGAGGGAGACACAAGCGAGACCACTGCGCAACCATGTCTGAACACAGACCAGATGTGAACACTGCCCAAGCCCACAGGTGACCAGACACCCCGTCCTGGCTGAGACGAGAGAGGTGGCTTTAGCCCCCCCAAGATGCCCCTTCCTCTGGATAAGACTGACCGAGGTGCGGGCAGGACCCACCTCCCGACAGCACCGCCCAGAGCCCAGCAGCTTCCTCAAGCCTCCCGGGGTCCCCTCCCATGGCCACACCCGACCATCGGGCCACAACCCCCCTCACCCAGACACCGGGTTCCCCAGAGTGCACGTCCCCCACCTGCTGAGCACAGGTGCACGCCTGGTGATGTGTGGAGTGTGCCGACAGAGTGAAGTCAGTGGAAGGTACAGCTTTCAAGGTAGAGAAGAAAACACGCAATGAAGAACAATCAAGCCAATGAGCGCAGGCAGCAGGGGCAATGAGAGGTAAAGCACGGTAACTAGAGAACACTGGATCAGTGTTTTGGGTGAGTCCAAGCACGCCATCAGTCACAGTGAGCTGTAGAAAACTCACCTAGATTGCGGACATCAGTCACAGTGAGCTGTAGAAAACTCACCTAGATTGCGGAAAAAGGATCTAAATCTAAATATGTAGTATTACAAGAGACTCAACTAAGTCACCGTGACACCAAAAGTGAGAAAGCCAAAGAAAGGAAAGGGACATACCAGGCAAATATTAACCAAAAGAAAGGTGTTGAGCGAAGCAGACGTCCACCGGACAAAAAGCATCCTTTAGGGGCGAGAGGCCCATCCTGCAGTGTGAAAGGTTCGCTGCGTCTGGAAGATCCGACAGTTCAGCCTCCAGATACATAAAGCAAACTTTGATGGAATTGAAAGATGTACAAATTGAAATCGTAATCCCATCTCACAGAAAATCAGATAAACCAATCAGACCGTAAGTCAGGCCATGAAAATAAGATCTGCACCGCACGGCAAGGTGGAGCTGATGCGCCTCTGTAGGATTCTTGTGCGCCATGTGTGGAGAATGTGAGTGGCTCTACTGAAAAGCCAAAGAAGGAACCAACAGATAAGCTGTCACATTACGATTGCCCAGCAGGGTTGCCAAAATCAGGGTTGTACAAAATCAATATTCCAAACCAGTAGATTTCCTCCAAACCAGCAACACCCTCGATAACATAAAGAACGTCTGCAGAATAAAAGCTATAGGGTGCCTAAAAATAAATCTGACCAATATGTAAAAGACCTCAGTGGAAAAGTTTAGAAAATGTTTTTGAAGACATAAAGATGAAAGAAATGCCACGTTCTTGGGTAGGAAACTCAATTTTGCAAAGATGGCAGTCCTCTCCAAATTAATCTATAAAATCAACCCAATGACAAGAGATTTTTTAAAAAAAATTTATTTCCTAAACTTGATCAACTTATCCTAAAAGTCACATGAAAAGAAAAACACCCAGTCTTACAGTTTTGAACAAAAGAATAACGAAGGACTTGCCCCAGCAGCTATGATGTTTAATTGCTATAACCTCAGCAGTCAAAGCAGTGTGCAGAACTAAACAACCAACAGAACAAAAAATCCTGGAACAAGCTGTGTGAGTATATATTAATTACATAAGACAAAGTGGCATTATAGGAAAGCCAGAAAAAAAATAAATTATTTAATAAACACTGTGGGACAATTAGTTGTCCATTGATCCAGAGAAAATTAGATCTCTTCCTCACTCCACAAAAAACAAATTTTAGATACTTTAAGACCTAAATGCAAATATTAATAGGAAAAATTTAAATTTTTAAAGAAAACATGGGAGAAAATCTTAATGACGTCAGGAGATAAGAGGATTTTTTAAACAAGAAACATAAGGCGCAGTCCAGCACGGCAAGGCTGATGAAATGAACTCCAGACGAGTGACCACCTGCATGCTTTGTCCTCTGTCCTGGGGTTTAGGTGTGGATGGAGGAGTGTGCTCTGTCTGATGTGCTGCAGACACACCTGCGGGAAGACCACCAGAGCACTGTGCACGGAGCCTTGGGCCGACTTGGTGGCCTCACTGAAGAGTGAGTACAGCTTTCTGAGGGCTTGGGGCTTGGAGTCCCCGTGGTACATACTCTGTGCTCCTCAGCCCCCATCCTTAAGGTGGACGCACTGACTGCCCCTGCCTGCCTGCCTGTGAATGTAAATGGCTTCACATTTCTCAGCCTCACTTTCCTCATCTGTAAAGTGGGGCTAAGGATACCTACTTCATAGGAGCTTTTTTGAACAGCTTTTTTGAGGTATAATTTACATATATTTATTTTGAGTATAATTCAGTGATTTTTTAGTGAATTTACAGAGTTCTGCACCCGTCACCACAATCCAAATTGAGAACATTCCTATTGCTCCAGAAAGGCAATAGGCCTTTTTACAGTCACTCCCCATTTATTGATCAATTTTTATTTTCATTTTTATACTTTTGCTGTAACTATTAGTACAATATAGTCTTCTCTGTTTGCTGAAAAATATTTCTTTTTCCTTATTTCATATGAGAAAGGCATTTTGATGTAACTGTAGTTGCCGAGCCTTTTCGAGGAGCCCGCCTCGGCACGGACGCACACGGGCGGCCTCGACCCAGGCACTAAGTCAGGCTGGACCAGGGGTCCTGACAGCAGAGCTGAGGGCGGCAGGGAGCGCTTGGGGGGTTTGTCTGGCCTGAAAACCCATGTCTTTAAATTGTATTAGAGTTTAGTCCGTTTACATCTAATGTAAGTCCTAATGCTGATGTGTCTGGGTTTTCATGCAAGTTTATGAAAACCCTCAGCCATTTTCTCTGCAAACCTTCCTCTGCCCTTCCTCTCCCCGCCCTTCCCACGCTGCAGCACACGGTGTCTCAGCTCCCCGTGCGTGTGTCGTGGCCTGCTGCCACGTTCTTCATCCTCTCTCTGTGGGTCAGGCTGGTTCTTTTCTTCCGAGCCGTCTTCCATCCACTCTTCTGCTGTGTTTTGCAGGCTGAGTTGTTAATGTCAGTTACTGTGTTTTCAGTTCTAGAATTTTCATTTGATGCTTATAGTTTCCAGTTATCTGCTTTATCTTATTTAATTTCTTGTGTGTATTAATCATAATTATTGTAAAGTTTGTGTCTCATTATTCTATTATCTGATATTTTGTAGGTATGTTTCTATTGTCTCTTTTTCTCTTTATTTTTGGTTAATTCTTATCTGTTTACATGTCTGGTTATTTTTACTGAGTGATGAACCCTGTGCATGAAACATTATAGAGATGATTGACAATTTCAGATGGTGTGATCTTCCTCCGGGAAGGACTCATCTTCCTTCCACAGCAGCTGCGGGTAGTGGTAGATTAACTACACCCATTTGGGGATTTAGCTGACACAGAGCTAGGTCTTTGTGAGGAATGAGTCCTTACTCTGAGGGTAAAGTCCCTAGTGGGAAGCCGGGCGTGTTGGCCAGGCCCCTCCTGCTTGGCGGACGGGTGCCAGCCCTCTGGTCTGCCTTTCTGCCTCTCTGCAAATCCCTCAAGCTGTACAACGCTGGGCCCTAGATAGATCGCTTAGATAGGGACTCAAAAATAGCTCAAGATTTTAGTTTGAAATGTGTTGATTTGAGAGTCATGTAAGAAACTCGAGTGGCTATGTGCCGTAGGCAGCTGGGCAGGGTGGGTCAGAGTTTAAAAGTTAATGCAAGAGCAGCTGGCTGAGTAGCACCCAGGTGAGCACCCGTGTCTACGAGGACAGGCAGCAGACAGCGAGACGACTCCAACCCACTTCCTCCTGGAGAGGCTCCCGGGGGGTGGGGGCTGTTTGGGGAGGTTCCCAGGAGCTCAGTGCGGCCAGAGCTGATGCCAGCCCCCACCGCTCTCCTCCCAGGTCCACCCGATGCGTCCTGCAGGGCCACAGCCTGCTGCTGCGCGCGGCCCTCCGGAGGCTGGCTCTCCGCGGCAGCTCCCTGGCCACCCTGGCGCAGATGAGGCTGTCGGGGAAGAAGCGCCTCCTCCAGGAGCTGCGGGAGCAGCACGTGCTGGAGCAGGCGTCCTCCCAGTGCCTGGACGAGCACCAGTGGCGGCTGCTCAAAGCCCTGGTAAGGCCGGCGGCGGCTCCCGCCCGTCCCAGACAGCAGTGCCCGGCTGCCAGCCATGCGACCGCCTTTCACCTTAGTGGCCTCTTTAAAGGTCCCGTCTCCACATACAGCCACGTCCTGAGGTGCTGGGGTTAGGGCTTCTGCATAGGAATTTTGAGGGAGCACAATTCAACCCGTA
This sequence comes from Cheirogaleus medius, assembly GCA_008086735.1. Taxonomy (NCBI): domain Eukaryota; kingdom Metazoa; phylum Chordata; class Mammalia; order Primates; family Cheirogaleidae; genus Cheirogaleus; species Cheirogaleus medius. The sequence goes on from VBSM01001118.1 coordinate 4,431,640, forward strand.
AGTGAGGACACCGGCTGCCCATTGTAGGGGGCACCCATGTGCCAGAAGGTTCTACTGTAGGTGCCACTCAGTAAGGAGAATCACACTAGAAGATCCGTGTGAAATCAGAGATGGGTGCGGTTGCCATCAGGGACGTGGGAGAGGAGGCCTCTGTGATTTCTTTGAAGGCTTTAACAGATCGGAAGAAAGAATTTATAAGTTGAGCTGGGATTTGAACCCAAGCAGGCCAACTCAGGGTCTCCTGCACGCAGCCACCGACCTGTGGGAGCATTGATGTCCTTCGGCCCATGGATCAGGCTCAAGCCCACAGTCTCTTTAGTTCTGCCAGGAGAGCTCGGGAGGAGCTCGGGGCTCACCGGCCTGGCGCCAACTCCCCTTCTTTCTTTCATATTCCTACGAGGACAGCCAGTCCTCAGGCCCCCGTGTGCCCTGCCTCAGCTTCTGAGATGTCCCGAGAGACTCAGATCTGCCTTCAAAACCTGGCTCTGCTGTGTGACTTTTAGAAAGTTACTTAACTTCTCTGAGTCTTTGTGTTCTCATCTGTCCTAGTGTTCAGGTCTCATGATGTTCTAGAAGGATGAGCAAGGGACCACGGATGGTATTGGCACACAGTTGGCGCTCAATGATTGCCCTTTTAGAAGAGGGGGGATCTTCACAAGCCCAGAGGCCACCTCTTTCCTCCCTTTCTCCATCCCTTTCCCAACCCTGGGGCCCTGGGCAGGACCAACCGCACACCTGGTCCTGGCCGGAGCATCTCGTGCAGGGCAGCACCGTGGCCTCCCTGTGCCTTTCTCTGCAGGAGGCGCGCGTCCTGGAGGAGGCTGGCAGGCTGGAGGAGGAGGCGCAGCAGACACGGCTGCAGCTCCAGCAGCAGCTCCTGGCTGAGGCCCAGGAGGCCGGGCGGCGGCTGCGGCAGCACACGGAGCGCGCCATTGGTCAGGCACTGCTGGGGCATGCGCGCACCGCGGCCACCAAGAGCCGGGCCAGGGACAGGGATGCCTTCAAGGTGCGTGCCGACCTCCCATCCCCTGGGACACCCAGGGCCAAGAAGAACTGGGGTGGGCTCTGGAAGCTGGGTCTGGTCTTGCAGCACCCACCACAGACCTTCCGGCCTTGCAGAGATTACACGACTTCCCCAAGCCTTGTTTTTCTCATCTGTAAGATGGGATCTTCTCCCCATAGCATTCTACGGTGAGGAACCACAGCAACAGGTTGCAGGTTTCCTGTCTGCTGTTCGGCCCTGCGTTGCATCGTTCTGATCACTGGCTCAGTCCTTACAGCAGCCTCAGAGGGACGTGACGTCGCCCAGAGCCATGCAGCGGGCAGTGGCAGAACCAGTCCCTTCCCAGGGAGAGATGTGTGCTTTCCTGACACACGGAGGCTTTTCAGAGTTCGTCCCGACAGCTGAGAAGCGCTGCTAGAATCAGCCTGGCTTGAGTAGGCAGTGGCTTACTCCTTACGCTGACAACAGCGACCAACAGCAGGGTAACACTGGCAACGGCGAGAGTTGCTGTTAGCGCTGCACTCAAGTCCAAGTGTGCCGCCCACCGCGCCTCACGGCATTCGCCCACGGCCCCGCGCCGTCTGCCGCTGCATGTGGGCACGAGCACTATCTGCTCGCAGCCGCCCCTCGCGAGTCGCCTTGGGGACGGCCGGGGATGGCAGACACCAGCAGTGTCGCCGGCCTAAGGCCAGCAGGCAGCCCTCGTGTCGTGAGGTGCCGGAGCTTTTCCAGGCACCCTCCAAGGGATTCTTTCATTTCAGTGGGGAATCACTCCGCTTCCCTGTGCAGTGGAGAGGTTGGACCCACCTTTCTGTGACATCGTGTTCGGAATATCTCACGGCTGCCTCAAGTCGTCCAGACATTAGGGTTGTGTCTGGCTGGTGAAATGGGGCCTGTCACCTGTTTCCCTAAAATTTTCCAAATCTTACCTAATAATCACTGCCCGTTGCATGAAAAGGTAGTAAGATGCAAGAGTGTCCAATTTTGTCCTCAGCTTCCCAGAGGGACTTTTGAGCTGGGATTAGAAAATAAGGACCTCCCCCCACATTTCACACCTGCAAGAAAGAACACTGCACTTAGTTTCTAGAAGAATAGACATGTGTTCCACGTCTGTTCCCAGAGCACCGGGCCCTGCAGTAGGTGCTGGAATGGAGTGGGCCGGGTGGGCAATGTTCTGCCTTCGTGGGCTCACGGTCTGCTGGGCTGAAGCCCGGGGCAGACACGGCCGCGGTGTCCTGGAGAGGTTCAGCTGCGGGGGAGCAGGCAGCGCCCGCGGGGGTGAGGCCGGGTTGGAAAAGCAGAATACTAGAGCAGATATGTCTGCTGATGTGCACGAGATGCCAGCCAGAGAGACCGTGGAGGAGGAGAGAAGGGTGGCCGAGGACAGAGGGCCTGGAGGCGGAGGAGGGGCATGGACGCCACTCTGCTGGGCAGGCAGGCGGACGCAGGGCTGGACGACGAGGCAGGTGGGTTTGCCCACCCAAGGGGAAGAGAAGGGGGGCTCCTGCCGGGAAGGGCGGGGCCAGAGCCCAGGCTCCCTCGAGGGGTGGAGTCTGGAGTCAGAGCCCACTTTGTGGATAGGGAGGCCGGGCAGAGGGGAAGGAGAGAACCCGCCGCAGTCAGGGGTGAGCTTGGGAGTTAGACCACCTGGGCCATGCATTCTCCGCACCTCCGCAGCGTGGGTTCCACACCTGCGTGTCCGAGAACATTGCTCAGACGGTGCTGTGAGAACGAGTGGGCAGCACAGCCCTTGGAACAGAAGCCCTCGGTCGTAATTACTCAGTGATAAGTGGAGGCCAGGAGCCACGGCTTGTGCCTGTAGGCCCAGCTGCTTGGGAAGCTGAGACAGGAGGATCGCTTGAGGCCAGGAGAGTGAGACCAGAGTAGGCAACATGCAAAACCCCACCTCTACAAAAATAACAGCAATAATAAGTGGGTATTATTTACTTTTTCTTGCCCAAAGCCTGGCACCATCCAATAAATGTTGAAATGGGCACTCTTGTGTCTTAACTTTTCTGAGTTTTGTCCATAATCTTATGAAGAATAGGATAGTAACTTTGTCAGTGCACAACCAACACAACCCCAATAATGTAGTGTCTCAGCATTTCCTCTTTTCTGCTTTGGTTGGAAGGTATATCATTTAAGAACGCCTATAGCTGCAAGTAACAGAAAGTCCTACTAAAATGGCTCAAATAAATGAAAGTTACTTATCCCATGCAACAAGAAATGTGAGGTGAGTGGTGCCAGCTGAAACAGTGGCTCCTTGTGATGTGACCAAGGACCAGTCTCTTTCTTTCCAATCCACCATTCTTGCTTTTTTCTTTGCCTCATAGTGTCAAAGTGGCCACTACCTCTCCATACATCAGGTCTGCATTCCAGGCAGGAAGAGGGAAGTGGCAAAGTCTTTTACTCACTGAGGCTTCACATTAATGTTCAGGGAGGGAAGACGTCCCCAGCAGACATTGCATTTCATTGGCCAGAACCGGGCGACACAGCCAGCCTTAGACCATCCCTAGCCTAGGAAAATATAAGATTATCATGACTGGTTTAAACCAACCACACACTCTCCACTCCCTGACAAATCCCAGTCGGCGAGTAAGTGGAAGATACGAACCAGGGCAAGGGGAGGCAGGACATGGAATGGGCCACAGTGGCTGCCATGTGTGACTTCTCCGCTGTCACCACCCTCCCTCCCCCTGCAGAGGATGCTGGTGGAGGCGGCGGTGGAGAGCGTCCACGTGACCAGCGCTGGCATCCGCCACCTTGTGCAGGCATATGACCAGCAAATCGGGAAGATCGTGCAGGACCACGGGGAGAGGAAACTGCAGCACCTGAAGGCCCTGCAGGGTATGGCTCCCTCCCTGGGGAAGCCCTGGAAGAGGCAGTCCAAACTTTTAGTTTGGGGCAGGGTAGGATGTCAAGTGCTTCAAATTTTATTTGGGGTAATTTAATTTTTTTTAATACTTTTATGTATTTATTCATCCCCTGCTTTGTCCCGAAAAGCTTCTTAAAAGGCCTTAAAGAAACACATGCACAGGGAAACACACAGTGCAACAGGACTTTTTGTAAGTAGGTAAGTCAGCGCAAGGACAGGGTAGGAGACAGAGTCGGGGAAGGTCATTATGTAGGACACGTGCCCACAGACGCCACTTAGATGGGAAATGGGTTTGTCTCCAAGCTTCCTGGTAGCCAAGGAGGTGGAAACGTACTTGATTAAAGCCACTGCAGTGACCATGAGCAAGAGCAGGCCCGTGGCCCTGAGATGTTCCTGAGACCCCAAGAATTTTCTCCCAAGGGCTCTTGTAAAAGGCAACCAGGGTGATGGAAAGGACAATATCCCCAATTCCAGTAATAACACGCAAATTATAATATTCGAAAGCCATTTCTTGAAGGCTGTTTCTGGTAGCATCCTCCCCTGTATCCAGAGTTTCCGAACAGGGAGACATTCCCCATTCTCCCATGAGCTCTGCCTGGATCATCCCAGGACTGCGGTTGGACTCGATCCCTGGAGGAATGGGGGTTTGGGTTAGAGCACAGGGCCGGGTGGCCTTCCCTGAGTGCTGTTCCTCAGCTGAGCTCAGCTGCCACCTTTGTCTTCCCCGTGTCCTGGGGAATTAGAGGCCTAGATTCCAATAAAATTTGGGCACATGCCCAGAAATGTGCCCAGTGACTACAGATTCTTCATGGTTTTCCAAAGGAAAGTTGGGCTTGTTTAGCAGGAGACAGAGATGATTGCTTGCCACTGCAGAACATTCCAGATCCAGGTGTGTCACTGCTCCTCACTAGGCCTCCATTTCCCCATCTGTGGGACCAGGGTTGGACTCACCCACACATCTCAGCTCTTATTTCCTGCTTCGCTGACACCTCAACTCTGCTGTGGGGATTTCACAGTAAATGCATTGAAACAATGTAGCTGGACTTAACCACGTGAACTCATTTTTCTTCATTCAGTGAGCTGTTCTTTTAAGAGTCACAGTGTTCTAGCCTGGAGGTCACCCAGCTCCAAGCTCGGGGCCAGCCAGGCAGTGGCCGCTGTGGTCTCACAGCCAGCTGGGCGCCACAGGCCTCCTGGCAGGGCTCCCGGGCCTGCTGGCTGGCGAGCTGGGTTAAGCGGCTGAGCGGGACCTTGAAAAGGGCAGTCCTGCGGCTAATTGCCCAGCCCGGACCTCTCGAGAGCAAAGGGTACTGTTAATTATTCTCCTGGGCTGATGGCATGAACCAAGCCTGTCCTGGGTAACCCAGGGCACCTTGTCACTTCACGTTTGACCTTCTAAAGACCACGAGCACCTAAATTTGCAAACAGGAAAGAGCTCCAAGAAGTGGGGCGTGACTTCAGAGGCCGACCGCCCAGACCGCGGAGGGCATTCGTTAGACGCTGGTGTCCAGAAGGCTCGCCGCCCTCTGGCGAGTCGCTTCTCCTGTGTGCTGTGGCTTTTCGAGCTCCGTGTGGAGTCTCTCCCATCTGCCTCCCTTTCTCCTCTACGCACGAGAAAGCAGGGAGGGGCAGAGGGCACAGGGACAGGTTCCTCCTGCCACACGCGGTGGGTTCCCACACATGCCACGCCCTTCCCCGCGCTGGGGTCGTGGCAAGTCCTTTGAGAGTAGGCGTGTCCGGTTGTCCCCAAAGCCCAGCCCCTGCGCCAGACCCACCACGGCGCACCCTCCGGACGACCCCTTGACTGCCGTGTGTTCCGTGGCCTAGGCGAGAGGGTGGAAACTTACCAGCTGCGGAAACAGCAAGCGCGTGGCGGCCCTTCGTCGGGGAGCAGGCTGGCAGGCGGCACTCTGGGGGCCCCCCAGGCTGTCCACCAGAGGTGAGTCTGCGCTTCGGTCTTGGGGGTGCCCCATGCAGGGGTCATTCTCTACCTCTTCATACAGCGCGTCTCCCTGTGACACGTCGGCACGTGGCACCGCACACATTTGCTCGTTGCCGTGGACATCCTCTGCCTCCCCCAAAGAGCGCGGAAGCCCAGGAGCCTTGGTCCCGCCGGTGGTCTGGCGCAAGTCAGCGAGCAGGCCCAGGCGTGACGGTGGCTTCCTACAGCCCTGACGCGGCCCTCCGCTCTCACCCACACTTCGGGGTCCCAGAGGCAGACCTCGAGACGGGGATTCGGGTGCGGGCTGCTCCCCTGGGCGGTGACCCGGGAGGCACGCTGGGGAACAGGGACGTGCAGAGAGGACAGGTGCTTTCTGCAGCAGTGGCCGTCACAGTGACCACATGCTGGCAGCCCACACCACACACAAACTGACTGTCTCGCAGTGTTGGAGGCCAGAGTCGGGGGTGGCTCTTCCGGCTTCTCTGGGCCCAAGGCCCACATTACGGTGTTGAGCAGCCGGGCCGTCCTCCGGCCAGCTGGAGGAATCTGCTTCTGAGCACGTGCAGGGTGTGGGGACCGAGGTCCTCGTCTCCTCAGAGGCATCCCCCAGCCAGGCTGCCCCCACCTCCCTCTCTGTCCTTGCGCGGGGCCCTCAACGAGAAACAGCCACAGGGTCAAGCCCTGCTCACGCGTGGCCCTCTCCTGCTGCTCCCGCCCCTGCCAGAGCCCTTCCTCCCCCCAGGGCCGCCTGGGCGCTAGGCCGCTCTCCACGCCTCAAGGGCTGTGTCCATAGTCGCATCTGCCGTGTCTTGTTTGCCACGTAACGTAGAGTCTTCATGGGTTCCAGGGACTAGGGCACGGGCATCTGTGGGGGCCGTGGTGTGGCCTGTGACAACGAGAGCAAACCAGCAAGTCTGCGGTGAGGAGGGTTTCCACGGCCCTCGTGGGACTGGGTGGAGCACAGCTCCAGTTGTGTCCGCAGGGGCCAGGAAGATAGGACATTTGCGGCTCTCCTTCCACACTGGTAGAAAGTCTGTCCTGGAGGTGTCCTGGCCCCCATCAAGCCAGGCACATTCCTCCTGTGGCCAGAAAAAGCCCTAAAATGTAGGCACAGGTGCTTGGCGTAAGAAGCCGTTGGCCCGTGCGGAAGCTGTCCCTGGACGTGCAGGTGACCTCCAGAGGGGCTGAGAGTTTGTGGGCACAGCACCAACATGCCCTCGTAAGCACCTATGCTTTGCTTGGCCTTGAACTGGGGACCAGGGGTAGTTCCTGCCACTCAGGAGCTCGAGCCGGGACAGGGAGACACACAGGCAGAGAGAAAGCGATGAATCGGCGCGGGTGCTGTGCCGGGGAGGGCTCACGTGGCAGAGGCGCCCCAGCGACACGGAAGGAGGAACTGTGCCGCACACAGCAAAGTCAGCTCCAGCCCTCGTCTGGATGCTTGTGTGGGAGCAGGAGCTGCAGTGTCCCCTGGGTCAGACCGATGCCAGCATGCCCATCCCCGCCCCGAGCCCTCTGACCGGTCAGTAATAGCAGTCGGCAAATGCCCTGCTCTCCGGTTTCGAGGCCTGAAGTGCCTGACTTTCTGTGCCTCTGGCAAGCGATGGGTCTGACAGCCCTCGCATCCAGGACGCAGGGGCACACTTGGCTTTCCCGCTGAGCTTGCAGACTCTGGGTCCCACAGCTTCAGACTCCTCAAAGGCGGAGCCCGGAATCTGAATTTTTAACATTCGCCCTCCCCACTGAGGGATTCTTATGGACGTGGTCCAAGGGCTTCCCTTTGAGCCAGGTGATCCCAGAGGAGGGCCTCAGCAGCCACCTGGCCTGCCTGGTTTACAGAAGAAGAAAGCAAAGCCCGTGGCGAGGGGTGCGTGACCCCATCTCATGTGATGCAGGGTCTGGGGCACGGCTTGGATGCCCTCCCCTCCCTCATCTCTGTGAACTCACACGTGGTTTCCAGTGAAACTTGGCCTCCTTGAGGGTGTGGGAGGGGCTACCACAGACCGCTGACCTCAGCTGTATCGCATGAGTTACTTGCTCAGCATCTATCCCCTCCCCAGCTCAAAGCAGAGCTCCATGAGGGCAGTGACTACGAGTCTCTTACACCTGTGTCTCTTACCCTGTGTCTTATACCTGCACAGTACCTGGCCAGCCAGAGACACCTTAATGAATGAATGAGTGGATGGAGGGATGATGGGGTCTTGTAGGATGAATAGGAGTTCGCTGGGCAAAGACAAAGAAGAGGGGAAAGGCATTCCTGCAGACAGCATGAAGCAAAGCAAGGTGGCACTGTTGTGCCTCTGGGTATGCCACTTGCATGGTTGCCTATGGATGCTAAAGGTGACTTCTGCCTTCAGGTCTAGAAATTCAGCCCCTTTCAGAGAATCTGCCCTAAAAGATCGAAAGACGGCGGGGCAATGGTGGGAACAGGGTGGCTGGATTTGAATGTTCCCATTTACCGAGGGCCAGAGAAGAGTCAGCTGAGGATGTGAAGCACCCAAGGAGGGAGGTGGGAGCTCCGGGGTGAGGGGCGCAGCCTCTGCCCCAGCTGTAGTCGCTGCATGTGAGGAAGCGTCCTGTTTTACAAGGGAGGGCCGGGGCGCTTCTGAAAGTTAGAATCGGGGATGGGTGGCTGGCAGGCCCCTGGTCCTTTTACGGGATATTCCTCCCTTGGGGGTAAGATTGCTTCCTCAGGAGAAGATGCTACTTTCTTCTCAGCCTCTTTGCACCTGCATGGCCTCAGGGTGGCCCCACCTGTGGGCTTCTCCTTCCCCTTCCCTTTTCTGCTCTGTCCTGCCTGTGTCACCAAGCCATGCTGAAGATCACGTGAAAAAGGTACGTGCAGGATTCTGCACACTCCAAGTTTCAAACAAGGGGTGTTCACTTCTTTGATGAGCCAGCCTGCTGGTGGGGCCTCGCGCTGTGGCTGCCGTGTGTGCCCCAGTGAGTTGTGCCCACGCTGGCCAGGCTCCTCTCAGGGCTCCAAGGGCTTGAGGACGTCTCACGGCCACTGCTTGCCCCTGCTCAGCAGGCTTTTCAGGAAGGTTTGTGCTGAGACTGGTGGCCCTGCTGTCCCGAGCAGTGTTGACTGCCTTCGTCCCTTCCACAGGATGCTGTCGCAGCAGCAGCGGTTCCTGGCCCGGCTCGCTGTGCACCAGCAGATGCGCCTGGATGCCCGGAAACAGCAGGCGAGAGCAATGGACCTTCTGGAAGCCCAGCTCGAGACCCGGCTGCAGGTACCAGTCGTGGAGCAGGGGCTCTGAAAGGCAGCGGCTTAAAGAGGAGGGGAATGGCAAAAGGCCAACCCCGTGCCACGGGTCAGCCACGGGGTGATGTGAGGGGACTCCCTCCACCCTGCGCCTTCCACTGTGATAATGCGTTGGCCTCGCTGTGGGACCGTGGGCTCCTGGAAGGCAGGCAGGGCTGTGTCACTTCCCGGAGTGGCTGCAGTGCCCCTCACAAGCCAATCAGCCCACGTCCGCTGACCCAACAAAGAAACGAGCCTTTCCCTGTGTGCACATTGCCACCAGGGAGCTTCTCAGGGTCAGGCTAACGTCTGTGTCACCCAGGCAGTGCTCCTGGTCACTGAGGTTTGCACTTTATCTGAAACATATAGGATGCGATGCGCAGCTCTCTTGGTATAAAGTGGATATTTCGTCACAGAAAAATATCCTTAGTGTGAGATTAAAAAGTCCAGCAATGAAGCCAAGTGGCCACCTATATATAAAACACTTAACTATTCCAGAAGAGAAGCACTTAATGACATGTCCCCACCAGGCAGTAGTAACAGTGACAGTAAGAAGGACAGCAGTGGGCCGTGTGGTGGCTCACGCCTGTAATCCTGGCATTCTGGGAGGCTGAGGTGGCAGCATCACTTGAGCCCAGGAGTTGGAGCTTGCAGTGAGCTAGGCTGATGCCACGGCACTCTAGCTGGGCTACAGAGCAAGACTCTG
>VBSM01001118.1:4441512-4481626 GCA_008086735.1 Cheirogaleus medius
AGCAAATTGGTATTAACTGATCAGCACCTAAGTAGACATATAGGAATAACATTTGTCGGGCGTCAGGCAGGTGTGGGGGGAGGGGATGGGTAGTTACATACATAGTGAGCGTGATGTGCACCATCTGGGGGATGGACACCACTTGAAGCTGTGACTCGAGGGGAGAGGGGGGCATGGGCAATATACGTAACCTTAACATTTGTACCCCCACAATATGCTGGAAAAAAATAAATATAAATATAAATAAAATAAAATAAAATAAATAAGTCATGGCTTCAGGTCTTCCTAGTTAAACCCGGTGTTGGCCGGTGGCAGCCCGGACTCTGGAGTCAGGCAGAAGTGGGCTAGACCCTGTTCTGCTGCCGCCGCCGCCACGGCAGGTCCTGAGGCCGCCTCGCCGCAGCGCCCTGGCCCGCACAGCGGGGTGCCGGCGTGAGGGTGGACGGTTCTCTGGCAGCAGCTGGCGAGTGGCAGCTCCCTTCCTCGCGGTGCCTCCCTGCTCCTGAGTCTCTAGGGGTGTCTTGGAAAACTCTCCTCCCGTGGGGGCAGCGTCCTGTCAGCCTCAAAGGTGTCAACTCCACTCTGCGAAGGGGCATGTGGAGAGGCGGAGGAAGGCCGGGGAGGCCCCACTGACCGTTGTTTGCATTTCAGGAAGCCGAGCAGAGCTTCATCTCTGAGCTGGGTGCCCTGGCCCGGATGCCCCTTGCTGAAAGCGAGCTGTTCCCCAGTGAGCGCGGGCTGCCGGGTGAGTCGCCGACGGCGTTGTGCTAGAGCAGGAGGCGCTTGGGCTGCAAAATACAAGTCTAGTCCCGCTGCCACCATTAACTAGCTGTGTGGCCTCGGGCTTTGTACCTAACCTCTCTGGGCTTTCCTGCCCTTGGCTGTAAATGATCAGGCTCAGTTAGGACACACCACATGGCCCTTGCTCTCTGGCATTTGATGATTCTGGTTCCTGGGTTTGCCGCTCCCCAGCTGCATCTCTTCTCTGACTCTGTTTCCCCATCTGTGAAGTGGAGATAATAAGCTCTCCTCCTGCTGCCAGCACTCCAGTGACATCCCAGGATGTCGTAACCTGGCGTGGGGAGAGTGACTCCGAAGGTAGTGTCGACACACAAATCTGTTGAAATAGAAGCCATCGTACTGGGGCTGTGTTTCCAGCTTCTTGCTGCTCTGTTAAGTCTTAAAGTCAGTGGGGTGGAGAGGAAGCACAGCACGAGCCCGGCAGACCTGAGTTCAAATCCCAGCTCTAGCTCCGACCAGCTGTGTTGGCTGTCGGGACCTCAGTTTCCTTATCAGTGAAATGGGAATAATAGCCTAGGGTCCTGAGCACACATGTGGCAGAGCTCAGAGGGTGCACAGAAATGTCAGGCTGGGTTGGAGTGAGGCCCAGAGAAGTTGTCAATTGTCGAAAGTCACAGAATACCTGAGATCATCTGCCTTCTACAGAGAAGCCCCTAAGGACCAAAAGGAAGAAGCCCCTGTCCAGGGAGAGGGCCGACCCAGGGGTGCCCAACGATGAGGACCCTGCCTCTGGGGACCACACCTCAGGATCGCTCAGGTACAACGGGTTCCCCAGCTTTGTGCCTGTGGGTGAGCACAGCACATGCACTCGGCTGCCGTGTGCCTGGCGCCTGGGCGGGAGACCCGGGCTCCTCTCGGAGGCACGGCTGTGACAGCCCGAGGAATGAGCTGGGTGGCGTGGTCTGACAGCAGCAGGCCCTGCTGCTACGGGAAGTGCTGGCCTGACAGTCCCTGCCACCGCTGGGGTACCATTTGGCAGGCAGGCTGTGACCTACTTCCATGCTCCATCAGGGTCCAGCCTGAAGAGCCCGGCAGTGTCACCAGGGCTGGCCACAGGGCACAGAGCTTCAGCATTTGCAGCAGGGTGGATCTGTCCCTGCACCTGAGTCGTGGCACTGAATGGTCGCCCACCCAACAGTGGAAACTGGGGGGTTTCTTCTTAACAACTCATGTCATAGTGAAAATTGTTTTGATTGCCCGTTGATGCCTTTTCATTTAATCCAGTTATATGAGCTGTGCGTGGGACAGGCACGGAGCCGGAGTCCTGACCACTGCATTTCCTCCCTGTTTTAAGCAGCAAAAGGCTGAGTCAGCAGGAAAGTGATGTTGGTGACGGTGAGAACTCAAAGAAGATGCTCAAGAGAAGGAACAATGTGTAGTTCCAGACCAGTGCGGGGTACTGAACCTGAAGCCCTGGGCCTGGGTGCCTGTGGACGCCGCCTACCCTCCTGCAGCCGTGAGACACGCGAGGAGGGAGTGCTCGCGGGTCTCCCTGGCCCCACAGCCCGTCGTGACAGGGATGAGCAAGGATGCTGGAAGGCACGGAAGAGTAAGGCAGGCCCCGTGGCCAGAGAGCCGTGGGAGCCGGCGTGGGAGACACAGTGTTGGAGATGCGTGTCTGCGAGTTTGCATCTCCTTTGGCTTTGAGCCCTGGCTCAAGTCCTCACGATCTCACCCTTCCGCGGAGGTTCCCCCTTCTCTGGCTCTCCTTGTCCCCCATAACCCAGCCCCAGCCCTCGGTCCTGATGCCACCGAGCCTGCCTTCCTTGAGCTTGAGGTGGTCTCACTACAGCCTCAGGACCCTCTGCCCCCAGCCTCTCTGAGAAGTGCTGCCGGGGAGGATCTCCCGTGGTGCTGGTGTTTTCTGATCTGAGGCCTTTGTCTCGGCCACCTCCAGCACCCAGTCCTCTCCCTCCCGTGCGCCCTGGCCGTGGACTGCCCCAGCATTCTCATCGGGACTAATTCCCAGCTTTGTGTTTTCCTGCCGGTTGGCACAGCTGACAGCTGAGGCCTGGTCACCACGGGGGCGTCTGATTCTCAGGGCCTGATGACCCTGATGAAGGAATCCCCGGCCCCGAGTCCTGTCCTGACCCACCTGGGGGCTGAGGACCCACAGGTTCAAGTGGTGCTGCAGCGGCGTCTTCTCTGGAAGGCACTCACAGCACGGGGAAGGGAGCCCTTGCCCAGCCACGGCACACCTGGGGGGCTGAGTCCCTCGACTGGGCAGCAGCTCCTCCCTGGAGGAGTGATGTCTTGGGGGCACCTGCTTCTCCTGATGGATGAGAGAACATCCAGAAGCCTCCAGACCAGCCACACATAAACCACAGCTGGGAGAGGCCTTCCCCAGCTGGAGAGAAAATTACTCTTTCATTGAAATCGGGGATTCTCAACTCCAGCACTGTGGACATCGTGGGCGAGATGATTCTTTGTCTGGGGGAAGGACCTGCCCTGTGCCAGCATCCCCGCCTCCACCCCTAAGATGCCAGCGGCATCCACCACCAGTCATGACAACAGAAATGTCTCCAGACATTGCCAGTGTCCCTTGGCGTCACCTGCTGATCAAAGTCTGTCCTGGTCAAGTCCAGGCTGTGGGAGCCAATATGACCACTAATTCTCAGAACATAATGGGCCCTGTGGATTTTCTGGGCCATTTGTGAATTTTCATTTCTTAAAACCTAAATTAGACTCTCTCAGGCGAGGAGTGGCCCCTTCCTGGAAGAAGTACCCAAACCCACCACCAGGGCATCCTTCCCGACGGGGCGGAGGTGCCGGTTCCAAAGCTGACCAACAGCTCCCTCTTGTGGCTCAATAAAATATTTCCTTAGTCTGTAGAGTCCTGTAAATAGCTGTGGCTTCCTCGGTGCAATATTCTTAGAACCTGCTTTGCATAGAAATCACTTGTATTTTGTCACATGGGCACTCTGTGTAGAGGCCTTCTGAGGCAGGTGGCTCCTGTGTTGGGGACACCCGTTTTGGTGACGTGTGCGTGGTAAACGCAGACCTGCTGGTAGCACAGGGACTGGCCAGTCACCCTGAGACCAGATCTCTGAAAGCATCCACTTAAAGATCTCAGGGCCCCACCCAACCCCGCCCCTCTGAGGGGTCCCCCTGGCGGCTCCGTTCCTCAGGCCTGCAGCCTGACTCCCTGGCTGCTACATGGGTCACCATTTTGCTTTTAGGTATGACTTCCTTAGCCCAGGGCAATATGTCACTTGCTGTGGGACCCTGCCCCCCTCGCTGCCCAGCTGTTGTGCTGGGTACAGTCTGGGGCGCAGAGCTCCATGATGAGGCCTGTGGACTGTGTGCTCATCACATTGCAACCGACGCCTGTCACTCCCAGCAGGAGCACAGTGGAGACTTCCATGGCAGAGTCGCCTCCCTGATTAAAGTGGCCTGTGGTGATCTGGAGACACTGGATGCTCAGCTGTGCCCAGGTACAGGCTTGGGGACACCCTGACGCTGATGAGGCTTGAAGGACAGAGGAGCTGAGCCATGAAGATCAGTGACGGGGGCCCAGGGCACATCTCGACTGCCTTCCCCCACTCTGGTTACCATCCCTGGTTCTTATTATGGGCTGTTACGGTGCTGGCAGAGGTGGAATTGGAAGGGGGCCGTGAGAGATGATGTAGCGAGATTAATTAGGGACTAAATTCTTTTGTAGAAACAGCACCCTCCAACCTGAGCTTGAGACCCCAGGACGAAGCCAGCAGGGTTCACAGGTTCAGCGCGCTCCCCCAGGACTCTCCCATCTTATCCAGTATCCCCCGCCGCCCGGGCCGGGCGCAGCTGCTCACTGCTCCCACTCTGCTCCCGCTCCACTAACCTCCTGATCACGCCTTCTCCAACACAGATGTGACCGGCGGCCGTGGGTGGCATTCCCTGGCTCTGAGGTGAGAAAGCAAAGTCTCTTCCATGGACCGGGAGGCCCAGTGAGGCCTGGCATGAGCTCACCCCAAGTCCGGCTGGTGCCCCTTCCCTTCCTCTGCACCCGGCCTGTGTCCTCTCACATCCTGCCTGCCTCAAGTCTTTGCCCGTGATGTGCGTTCTGTCTGGAGCACCCCCTGCACCCCCCAGCCTTCTGCCCTGTCGGCTCCGAGCCACCCTTCACACTGACTCAGGACTCATCTTCAGAAAGCCCCCCGCCCCGGCCCCAGGCCAGATGAGACCCCCTTAGACTCAGTGCTGTGTGCTTTGCTGCAGGGCCGGGTGGGCCGGGCTAGGGGGTGCGTAACGTTCCTTTATTCTTGTCCAAACCCAGAACCACACACAGAAGTGTACAGTGGGACCCACAAAACATAACCCACAAAACCAAACTCGACTAACCCTTACCCAGATCCCCAAACACCCCAGGGCCCCAGTGTCACCCACTCTGCAGGGACATCAGAGGAAAGGGAACAGCGGTCTTGACCCAGTGCAGCTGCAACCTCGGGCACAGTGCCGTGTACTGTGCAGAGCCGCCTGGAGAGCAGATGCCGCTTGGCGAACGCATAGCACGGGGAGTAGGGTGTGACGACAGGTAAACAGCGAGCTCCCAATGCTCCTGCGCCTTCGTCCTAGGGAGGCGGATGGGCGAGGGGAGCAAGTGATCTTTAGGCCAGTGAGTGGGCCAGGAGGCAGATGGCCGTGAATGATTCTCTCTGAGAACTGAACCTTCCCAATGGTTTGGGATGAAGGTCACCTGGACCCCACGTGGTGTATGTTGTTCAAACTCCTGTGATTTCAGTTTTAATTTCTGTTAGTGGAATTTCAGGAAAAGGATGGAAGGCAACTGTGTTGCTCTCTGGGGGTCCAGTTTCCAGGTAGATATGGTAGCTTCAAGAACGGCCCCTCCTGTGCCTCGGTAGGGACGGAGGGGTGAGAGACAGGAGGGGCTCGGGGGGAGGGGGCGGCAGGGCCACGCACCATACCTGGGGGTATTGTCTTCTGATCCCCAACACAGCATCTGAGGCTAAGTGTTTCCTGAGGCCAGCCATCTCCTCGGGGAAAGGAAAGGGCTCCTTCTTCCCAGACTGACTCCTCCCTGGGGAAAAATGAGAGAGAAGGGTGCTAGGGGGTCCCCCACTCTTCTCCCCCAGAGAGTGGAAACCCCGCCTCTGCAGAGACGCGCGTGGTGGGAGATCGCATCCTCCATTCTCCCCTGAGAATGCCTGAAGGCACTTGGCAGAGTGTGCACTTCGGTGCTTCGGGTAATAGTCTGCCTGGTGTCTGACTTTCCCCAGGATGCACACCCATCGCGTTCCCTCGGCCAGCCAAGTGACGTTTGGCATGTGATAGGTGTCCGCAGTCCCATGGTGGGAGGAATAGAGGGAGGGAGGGAGGCTGTGTAATACTCTTCTTCCTGTGGTTTAGAGATTGGGCTGCATCCAGAATTACCCAGGTGCACGTTCAAAACAGATTCACAGGCCTCTCCCGGAGATCCCGAGTTGGCAGGTTGGGCAGGAGACCTAGGAAACTGTTTTTCCCCCACTGGGCCCACTGGTGAGTGCGTCCACATCCCGATGCACTTCCCGCCCTCCCCAGTGGCCTGTGATCTGGTGGCTGGACTTTGCGGTCAGCCGCTTGTCCGCCTTGCTCTGCATGTGGTGGCCGGAACAAGCACCTCTCAGGTCCCCAGCAACAAGGCGCAAAGATGACCGGCCTCCCCAGCCGCTGCACACTGGGACCCCTCCCTGCGTTGGCGTGGAGGCAGGCTCCCCCCCGCTCAGCCAGGGATCGAGAGGCGGGATACTGAGGCAGGCCTGCGCCTGTGAGACGGGGCTCCCCTGAAGGACATGGGGGCTTGAGGATGCTTTGCTCACCCTGCTGAAACCATCTAAGGCATCAGAGGCCTGCCCCTCCCTCCTGGCACTCAGATCTGCATCACGGCCTGCCGGCTGTCTCAGCCCCTGGGCTCCCTCCCCATCTCCCCTCACAGGCGTTTCCCCCAGTAAATATCTTGCTCACATCTAACCCTGCCTAGTGAGCGGCCTCAGAGGACCTGGACTGAGGCACCGGCCCACTCAGGCTTGGCAGCCCTTCAGCCTCCTAAGAACCTTGGGCCCAGGCAGTTCTGGAGGCCTGCCCCTGCCCGTGCTCTTGCTCTCTGGTGGCTACCTCCCTCCCAGAGGTGAGCAGAGGCAGGCGAGTTGTGGGAGAGCCGGGGGCCTCAGGAGGGATCCCCTGCACTGGGCCCTCGCCCATGGCTACACTGCCATGCTAAGCTGGGAGAATGACGGCTCTTCGAGAGCGCAGGTGGATGTTGGGAAACGGAGTGTCTGTCACCGTTTGCTGTGAAACAGCAACCATGGAGGTCGTAGGTGTCACGCTCACCTCCAAATATGGTAGCCTGGACAAAAGCAGGTGGAGGTCACAGTGGCCTTCCTGCTCCAGGGTTGGGGGCTCTGGTCACTGCAAACTGCCAACCCCTCCACAATCCAGGCATCGACAGGAAACCAAGCTACCCGTTGGAATTTCACTGCTCCCTGATAGGGAAAGAGTTTGCAATCCACAACCAGGAACAATGAATAGGCTGCCTGAGGGTTCTGATGGGTTTCCCAGAAAATCCCCAGTGGGCCCTGGAGACCTGGCACAGCCATGCCATGGTTTTCCTCCTGGGAACAGGCCCACGAATGAGTGAGAGCTTTACTCCGGAGCCAGGTGGGCCCAGGCCCCAGTACCCCTTCCTGCAGGACCTCTGCAGGTCTGCACCAAGTGGAAACCAGAACTTCAGTTTGCTAGGAGTCCCTTTTGTTTGGGAATCTTTTTTTTATACTCTTTCACTCCATGACTTGACTGGAAAGAAACTTCAGGCAGATGACATTGTAAATGTGCATCACCAAGCCCACGCTTTCCATGTTGGAAAGAGAACAGAGAGGGTCCTGGTGCACTTCTGCAGCAGGGGGGCTCAGCTGTGTCTTAGAGATTTGGCAGCAGGCTACGGCAGCAGCCCTCTCGTGCACGCTCTATGTCCAAGGTGGCCAAACTGACTCTGCGGTCCAGAACATGCCAGGTAGTGCAGGCGGCATCTGAAAATGGTGTGGGCTTTACGTGGTGGGGAAGGTGTATGCAAAGGTCTTGCCCAGTCTGTCTCACTTGTTAAGAGTCAATATGCAATCTGGTGCAGAGATGAACGAGGTGATGTAGTGGGGCCAGAACCAGCCCCTCCTGGGACATCAGAGCCAACCGTTACATTGTATGGACTCCATGCTCACTGATTTCATGTTGGTAGCTTGAAATTGCCTGAGGTCAGCTTGATGCCCAGTGTGGCAGTACTGAAAGGCGGGTCTGTTAAGAAGTGACTGGGTCTTGCTGCCTTAACGAATGGAGCAATCTTTTCATGGGTTAATGGGTTAATGGTTTATCATGGGAGAGGGACTGGTGGCTTTTTAAGAAGATGAAGAGAGACCTAAGCTAGCACACTCAGCCCCCACACCATGTGATGCCCTGTGCCACCTCGGGCCTCTGCAGAGTCCCCACCAGCAGGAAAGCTCTTGCCAGGTGCACATCTTCAGTCTTGGACTGAGCCTCCATAACTGTAAGAAATAAATTCCTTTTCTTTACAAGTTGCCCAGTCTCAGGTATTCAGTTATAGCAACGCAAAATGGACTAAGACAGAAAATTGGTACCAGAAGTGGGGTCCATAGAAATTAGCAGACACTACGAACCAGGGCTTTATAACCTACCTACCCTCAAGCCAGTATTCAACATCTGTTTAGCAGCACACACTTGGACCACTGCACTGGGAGGCCCACATGTTTATGATCACCCCCTGTTGCAACTTAATGGGGGAAAGGGTGGTCTTTCCATAAATGGTGCTGGGTCAACTGGATGTCATGTGGGAAAAGGAGAACCTTCAGCCCTGCCTTACATTGTACATAAAGATTATTGTGAGATGGCTTATAGAACTAAGCGTGAAAGATGAAACTTCTAGGAGAAAACTTAGAAGACTATCGTGAATAGTGCTCCGCCCCCACCACCATGTCCGCATCCTAATCCCTGGAGCCGAATGTTATGTCCCATGGCTAGGGGCGATTAAGGATGCAGGGCAATGGATGAGAGAATGACTAGCCTCCCCCTAAAGCTTTCTGGGAAATGCTCCCTCCTCCCAAGATCTCAAGAGATGGAAGAAAATCATGTGCCTTAAAAGGAATGTTGCAGCCTGGCCACCAAGAGCTAAGATGTGTGTGTCTGACAAGGACCCCTGTCCCCTCTGACTATGCCTCTCGGAGGTCCTGGGAACCTGAAGTTTGGTGCGGGCTCCAGATGACGCTAGTTGTGGCCTGGGAGTCAGGCAAAGGCCCAGAGGGACTCAGAGACAGCGGGCTGGGGCTGCCCTGCCTCCACTTCCACCCGGACGGCACCAAGGTGGGGAGGCGGAGAGCAGGGTGGCTAACTTACTCTTCTGGAAGTTTCCTGTGCTGCCCTTTAACAGTCCAAGTGGGCCAAGGCTGAACATCAAAAATTCTTTCCATCCATTCTTGATCTTTCTCAGTATTTAGTCGTGTTTCGAGGACGTCTGTAACTGTCCCTCAGCCAACACATCTCTGGACCTTAACCAACGTTTCCTGATAAGGCTGAAGGGCAGAGGAGGGGAACACACTAAAACCTTTAAGGAGATGTAGGACCAGACCACCCAAAGCCATCTGCCTCAACGACAACACAGCTCATTGTCAGGAATGAGGGTCTCTGGATTTTGAGGCAAACTGGCTGGGTCCTGGCTTCAAAGCCTGATTCTGCTACTTCTTGTGTGATCTTAGACAAGACTGACCTCTCAATGACTCAGTTTCCTCATCTGTAAAGTGGGGTTAATAGCAGTCCCTCACTCGTAGAGCACCTGGCATATACCAAGTAGTATACAGATATCAGCCCGTGTCACCAACACCATCATCATTGTCACTGCTACTACTAATAGCTACTGGAAGCAAGCAGCTTGGCCTGAGTTTTTAATCCTCCTGGGACTAGAGGGAAGAAAAGTGAAGTGTAGGCGGTTAGACAACACAAGAAGAAAGAACCAAGGAAAGGCTGAACCGCAGGGAATGGTCACAGGATTCCAACCCATGTCTCGAAAGCCACCCACCAGCCATCTTCCTTCTTCCCCTCATGGCTCTCAGGGTCTGGGGCCTCCCCCTGCAGATGCCATGGGGTCACGGGCTGGCTCTCCCTCACTGCCCTCCCCACGCCCTCCAGGAGCTGCCAAAGCAAGTCCTCAGGGAGCAGCCACTGCCATTTGTCATCACGTTGGGGGACAGCCAAGCCACTGCCCCAACCCAGACACCACCACTGACATGGTAACACCCCAGTCAGGTCAGCGGGCAGTTTACTTTCTTTATTTTTTCACAAGCTTTGAATTCAGAAATAAGAGCCACAACAAGTTGGTTGTTAAGTAAAAATGGGGGTGATTACAAAGGAAAACTTTGTACAAAACTTTAAAAATATGACTGCCCCGTCAACCGCCTCGAAGGGACCAGGACTCGGGCAACCCAGGAGTAGCTGTCACCCCACCATGGTCAGCCCTGGACGGCGACAGGGAGACCTCTTTCTTAGTGTGGCCCCGGCTGGCTGGAGGAGCACACACAGACCAGAAAGACAGCATGGTGAGTTGCAGGTGCCACAGAGACCAGGGTTTCTGACACAGGACGTGGCTGATGCTTCTCTGCAACCAAGTGGAAGGCCCCCACCATCCTGAGAACTCACACGAGGCCTCAGTGGGGGTGGGCAGGGCTGGCTTCTTTCTAGTGTAGACTTGGGGGGCGATGAGTAAACATCTTTGCTTTAAGAGTTTTGGAATTGCCCCTGAAGGCTTAAGGTCTTGGCGTCGTGTCTCCATCAGTCCTTGGCAGCGTGCCCTCAGAGCACTCACAGACTTGCATACGTAATTTAGTAACATGCATCGACTATCCTAGAACAGCTACAAGGGTGCAAAGGAACCACCTCTCAGAGAATCATGGAGCCAGTGGAGTTAGAAGTGGAAGGGACAGAACAAGACGATGCTAAAACCTGTGATTCACTGGGAAGGGAAAATGAAAACACCATGCTCCAAGGTGGACTCAGCGTGAACACAACAGTGGGCAAGGAATTTCCAAGCAAACACACCACACTAGCACCACTTCTTCCTAAACAAAAAGAACATCATTCAATTTCCCCCTCCCTCCACCAGTACCAGCTACAACTGTGGGTTTCAAAAACACTGACAGGAGAAGGAATGGACATTATTCCCAGAATCCTTCACTCTAGCTCATCGTGCATCTGCATTCAACCGAGGCTGGTGATGTTGGAGCGGCCACCGGGGGGCGCCACAATGCGGTGGCCGGTACGCCTGGGGTTGTTGTCATCTATCTGGGCACCTGAAAGAGACAGAGGACAGTCGTTCTGGGTGAGATATGTCCACACCATGCCTCCTGCTGCTCCAGAAGGCGTGCACGCTGTCGTGGCCCCACCTTGGGGGAGGCCGTGCCTGTCTCTGAACACTCCCGCTGCGCCCCCTGGGTCAGGACTCAGCCTAGGACCACCTCTGGGAGCCTCCGGACCTCCGCAGAGTCCACCGCTCTCCTCTGTGCCTCTCAGGCCCTGGGGCCACCCTCCCGCACCCCTGACCATCTTGTGCTCTTCCTTGTCAAATTCCCAGCAGAATCTGACGTTGCTGAGACAGGTGAGCAAACACTGAGTGCCTACTGTGTGCAGACACAAACTTGGTGCTTTAACAGCTGTTATTGCATTTAGAGCACACAACACTACTAAAAAGGGGTGTTTTTATCCCTAATTTATAGATGAAGAATTTGGGGGACATAGCTGTTGGGGAGCGAAGCCAGAATTCAAGCCCAACTGGTTTGTCACAAAGCCCGTGCTCTCACACGTGGTATCCCATACCCCACAGGGACTCCGTGCATGGTGTGTGTGCATGAGTGTGCACATGTGTGTGTGAGCAACTCAAGGCCGGACCCCCCACTAGAAGTGGGCAGGAGAGTGTGGAGTGGGGAGGGGGCAGCAACTTTTGTTTTAAATCTTCAAAGCCAACCATCCCTTCTAATCTTATTATTCTCTTGCAGTTTATAAAGGTTTAAAATTCCAGCAGCAAGCCCAGTGCCTGGCACTCAATAAATATTTGTTAAATGAGTGAACAGAGAAGGATGGGTAACGCTGAAACGTGGAGACTCAGGTTTTAGTACAAATAGTGCCTTGCACTTGGGCAATTTGGGTTGAGACACCCCTACCCCTTTGGCCTCATTTCCTTTTCTGAAAAATACAAGCAGCAGACTAGATGAGCCCCTGCTGACCCTGACGTTGTACAGTCTGTGTAAGCCACTGTGGATGTGGCTCGGGGTACTGACTGCTTTTCTCCTCTGGTCTCACTTGCAGACAATGTGTCTTTCCAGTAATTCAGGAACCTCCTAAAGGCCCAGGAATCAGGAATCAGACCAGACACTTAATATCTTTCTCCCTCATGACCATCTGTACCTTGCTGGTTACATGTCTGCACTTTGAAAATACCTGTTGAACAAAGGGACACTAGATCATGCTTTGTCTCTGTAGTGGAGCATCATGCAGGTGTTTAAAGGGGCATCTGTGAAGCTGTTGCTGACACTGAAGCACGCCTGCTGCTGGCAGCAGATTGGAAACACTTGTCAAACTGCCTCGAGGCCGGCCAGGGCTGAGCCGTGGGCTGCAGAGAGGACTGAGAGGGAAACTGGGCGAACAAGGGGGGGGCGGGGGCAGGAACGGGCGCGCTAATAGGCTTTTCATATCCCTGTTGTTCTTGTTCTAGGATAACAAGTAGGGACCTGCTGTCCACGTTTAAATGCAAGTGTGCAATGTTTCACTGCGTGACTTGAGAATAGAGGGCCAGTTTGCAAACTCCTTGAGAGCTTGCGTTGTCCCACGCAGCTTTTCCCAGCAGTGACGCCAATCCCTGTTTTGTTCACTGTGCAGCAGATGAGGTTCTCAAGTTGCAGTTAGGGTCCATTTTGTGCAGACATATTAGTTACCTTTAAACACCAGAAGCTGCTCCAGGAAAGGCTCGTGGAAAGGGAGGTGGGTGGCTTCAGGGCTTTCTGCATAAGCACCGAGTCAGACACACCCGAATGGGTGGAGGGCTCCCCGGCCCACAATTTAAGTTGATACTTCACCCTCTGTCTCTCTCCGCCCCTTCCACTCTCTTGCTAAGTGTGTCGCCTTCTCCGACCAGGAGTTGGAAAACTATGGTTCTTCGACCAAATTCGGCCCATCATTTGTCTTTGTACAGTCCATAACCTGAGAATAGCTTTTATGTTTTTAAACCGTGGCATACTAAATGGCTATTTCATATGATATCCTGGATTTCACCTCTCGGCTCACAAAGCCTGAAGTATTTGTTATCTGGCCCTTTAAAAAAAGCTAGCTGATTCTAGGCTAGACAGACAGCTGCCCGCCTATGGCTTAGTCCTCACCGCACTCCTGGCACCCAGCCCGGTGTAGCAGTCACCTCAAGAGTCCTGCCCGACAAAGGCCGATGCTGCGCTCCCACATGCACATGCCTGCCCCTACTCGGCCATCTGGTGACACTGCAGGCACCTGCTGGGGGGGGGGGGCTGGGGTGAGTCTGCCCCGTCACACCAACATGCAATTTTGTTGACACACATTTGTTGAGCACCAAGTCCTGGTATTCTGATTTTCTGGAAGCCTCAGTTTCCTCTCTTAAAAAATAGGGGTAATGCCACTCTGTACACAGAGCTATGAAGATAAATGCTCTCGCGGGCTGTGAACATGCCTGGTAACCTCCAGTGGATGGACAGGCTGGAAAGCACATACCCGGCACGTGGCAGCTACTGCCATCTCGGGGTCCTCCCCACCACCCGACATCTGCCACCATCGATAACAGTGTGAAACTGTCCCCAGGGCGCAGAGTAGGAGCACAGGGCCAGTGTGGGGCCAACTCCTTGTAAACCAAGGTCAGTATCACCTCTTGCCCCCCCCTGACATGAACCCTGCCCTCCTGACTTGGTGACAGCCCCAGCCCACTCCACCCTCCCAGGAGGACAGGAGGAGAGTGGCCCACACCCCCTTCCACATCCATTTGCACAGGGGCCACTGCAGCTCCCACCTGATAAGCTGAAGTTGGACTGGTGGAGGTTCCTGATGGGCGGGGGCTGGTGTTTGGAAGGCGAAGATTTTGCTGAAGGAGCGGGAGTTGCATATTTGGGTGTAGCTGGCACCTCGTACACGGGACCATCATACATGCCCCTGGAAACCCCTTGCAATCCAGAAACCTAAAAAGAGGGAGGGAGAGGGTGCCTAATCGACACCGTGCATGTGTGCCTTTCCATCCAGATGGGGCAAGGCCCAGAGGGTGGGAAAGAAACCTGAGGTCACCTTGGATATGCATGTATGTATGCACACGCACACATGCATACACCCCCCACCCCCCACATATATCACGTGCACATACACTTAGACATGCACCTCCACATATACACATGCACCCACATCATACACTGCACCCACACATTCACATTCACGCACACATGCACACACATGCCATCACATGCAAACACATTAATGCACACATGCATACATGTGCACTCATAAAACATGTACACAACATACACATGTGCACATGCATACATGCATTTTACATACATATTCACACTTACAGGCATACACACATATACACAAATATACTCACCCAAACATATACACACATGCATAATAAGATATACACATATGTATACACATTTGCACAGATAGGCACACATACACCCCCCACACACACACACACAGAGAAGACCCCAAATTCATTTCCAAGAAGGAATCACTTTCCCCGACACTACTGCATACCCTGCAAAAGAACCTCTGAATCCCAGACTGGCAGCCTGTTTTCACCTACGTTCTTGCAGAAGGCCACAGGGAGACATGGATTTGGGGGCAGGTAGCTTATTTGGAAAATGATTCCACAAAGGAGGGAGGGCTGGGAGGTGAGACAGGGAGGGAGAAAACCCAGTACAGAGAGGGGTAACAAGTGGGCCAGGTCTGTGGGCAGCAAGGCTCAGGGACAGTGAGAGAGCACACCTTAACTGATCTGTGGGAAGATGGGAGGGAGGGAGGGCGTGGGTCCCAGGGCTCAACCCCATGGGGAGGGAGTTACCTGGGGGACAGAGAAACCTGGAGGCAGAGGTTTCAGGTGGGAGGTGGTCAGCCTGCTGGAAACTGCCAACAGCAGCCCAAGTAACCACAGGATGGCCAAGGGCAGGAAGACATCTGCTCCAGGCTTGGAAAACAGCATGTGCCCAGGGACCTGCACAGGGTCCCACCATGGAACAATGACAGCACCCTGACCCCAGCCTTAGCTCCCCCCTCCTCTACAGCAGGTGACAGTGCCCTGACCCCACACTGGGCTCCTCCCTCTCTATAGCAGGTAGCTCATTTTGGCACCAAAGACCCAGCACATGCACATGCTGTTGACAGCCCTCCCTCTGGCCCTGAAGCCCTGCTCCATGACTACCTGGGCCCTTGCTATACACGGAGCCCCTCCTCTCTGCACCTCCTGCTCTGCTTCCTGGACGATGCCCTTTCATTGACACCTCCACCCCACCCACTGTGCCTATCCTTCCCTGGTGCTTGGCCTCTGCCCACAGGCATGAGGAAGGAGTCCTGGGCCATGGGACCCCTGACCCTCTGGCTCCTGCAAACTGATGTCTTGGCATTTGAGATCAGGCACCTGTTGCCATGAAAGCTGACTTTTAACCACAGGCCTCAGGCTCAGACCAATTTAGAAGGAATGAAGCCAGCCAAGGAGTGTTTCTGCCTCTTGAGTGGGAGTCCCCCCCGGGGATGTACATGAGTTCCCTGTCCTCACTCAGCCCCTGGCCGTACCTGGCCACTTATCGGACCTGACTTGCTTCTGCTCCACATCCACTGCTTCCCTGTCTGATGCACAGCTTCTGTGCACTTTGGTGTCTCTGACCTGGCATTACATCTTCTGGGAGCTGCGGAGGGACCACAGCACACAGACGCAGGGCATCCCAGTGGGCACTGGGAGTCTAGGAATGCCAGGTCTCTGGTCTTTGCCATCTAAATTGGTGGTGGTGCCACTCACAAAGCACAAGAAGAGGGGACCACACACACAATGCTCATGTACACACTGCACACACACTACAACACATGCTCGTGCACACATATGCACACACACATGTGCGTACATACACATACACACATGCACACACACACAGCTGGTCTTTCTGGCCAACAGCATCAGCTGTCCCATGTGGGAAGCAGGCTGCCGTGGTGACAGGAAGGTGCTGGCCACAGGTGAGTGTTATCTCAGCTGTGAGGAAGCTCCCTCCTCTGAGTTGCGCTAGAGACAGGACAGAGACTGCCCCTGCCAGACAGATCTCCTGGGGCCAGTGCCAAGACCCTTCCAGGACAGAAAGGAAAGATAGATGTGGAAACGGCAGGGGAGGGGTAGCCCTGAAGGGAGCAGTCCCTCAAGGATGCCAGGGGCTATCTGTCCCCATCACAAGGCCGGGCCTAGGGGTCTCCGAGCTCTGTGACTCTGGTTAAGCCCTTCCCGGCTCTGAGCATTAGGGTTCTGACCTGCACAATGAGGTGCTGCAGGACGGCTCCCTCCCACGACCCCCTTCCCCTCCGGTGCACAACCCCTCACAGTTTGCAAAGCCCTGGAACCTGCTGGGCCCCGTCTGATGCTCACTGCCATCCTGAGACAGGGGCACAGGACAGTGTCACTGCCCACTTAGCAGGTTAAGAAAAGGGAGGCCCCCAGGTGTGACATCTGTGAGCTCCGTACACATCAGGCCCTGACTCCCGGGAAAGGGCGGCAGCTGCGGTCCGCCGCGCTGCCCCTGCTCACCTTATTCCTGATTTTGATGCGCTGGTAGAGGTGTTCAGGGAAAGGCTTCCGTGGGATGAAACGGCCCACGCCCCTGCTGACATTCACATTTCCGTCTTCGAAGACAATCTTGCCCTGGCTGACGACCACCAGCGGGGAGCCGTGGCACTCCATGCCCTCAAAGATGTTGTACTCGACCGCCTGCTCGGCCAGAACACAGGGTCACTTTTGCCATGTGACCTGAGATCTTTCACAACAGTGGTTTTGCCTGACATCATTTCATAGCATTTTGGGGAAACACCTTTCTCAGGAGTGTGTAATATTCCACTGTGTGCTCCACAGTGTGCATAAGCAGCACCTCCCTGCTGGGCATTTAGGCTGCTGGTGGCTTCATGTAATCAAATTAATGCTGTGCTGGGCCATCGTGGATGTGAAAGGCGTCCCCTGGGGTGATGCAATGTGGCTGCTCTGACTATACTGGATA
Source organism: Cheirogaleus medius (assembly GCA_008086735.1). NCBI lineage: Eukaryota > Metazoa > Chordata > Mammalia > Primates > Cheirogaleidae > Cheirogaleus > Cheirogaleus medius. Next base: position 4,458,594 of record VBSM01001118.1, read on the forward strand.
TTTTGTGTCTTTTTAAATAAAATGTCCTGTCTTTAGGATAGTTTGCTAAAATCAAATTACTGGCTCAAGGGCTATGAGCTTTCTTAAAGCACTTGTTGCATATTGCCAAGTTAGGTAATGCCATTTGTTTGTTTTTTTGATAATCTGAAAGACAAAAGGACATTTCCTTTAAAACACACGTTCCTTTCATTATACCTAAAGTGAATACTTGGCCCTGTTTTTAACTGCCACTAGCCAATTGCTCTCTATTATTTAAAAAGTGGGTCATATACCCAATTGAAAGAAATAAAATGGTACACAAGGTGTTCGATAAAAAGGCAAGTGTCTCTGCTATGTCAGCCTGAGGCGAATGCCTTAAAGAGTTTCTTCTGTATCTCTAGGTATTTTCTGTGCATGACTAATTGTCTCACACATATGTAACTCCCTGCAGACGGTTTTCACCTTAATTCTTCTCCTCACCTCAGAGATTGCTCCATATCAGCACACGCACGTGGTTAAACCACTATACTGTATTTCATCACGAGAATGTACTGTCATTTATTCACACAGTTCCCCAGGATAAACAAGTGGGTCATTGCTGTGCTTTTGCTAAAAACAATGCTGAAACGCAATTTGCACACATGAATATGTTTACAGATGTAGAGTTTAGGACTAAAGAGTAAATGGATTTTCAATTTTGATTGAAATTTTGATAGATTTGCCCCCAAAAAGGCAACACTAGTTTCTAACCCCAGCAACACTCTAGGAGTTTGCCCGCCTCCCACAGTCTGGCAGCATCTGCTGAGCCGCAGCCACTCGCGGTGAATGTCTATGAAATGCCGGGATCTCAGTCGCTAGCACAGATGAAAAATAGCATCTCATGGCTGTTATTTGCATTTGTTAATAAGTGAGACTGGGTCTCTTTTAAAATCAACACACACCATTTCTATATTTTTTACTGTGTTAACTATGTTTTTACACATTATTCCATTTCTTAGAGTCTTGGTATTTTTCTTATTGATTTCTAAGTACACACGCAATGTTAAAGAATGCACCCTTTGTTATGTATGTTGCAAACACTCCCCCACCCCTTGTCCTCTGCCTTTAGAGCTCTATATAAAGTTGTTTTGTTTTGTTTCATTTGTTTGTTCTTTGCCATACAGAGGATGATTTTGTTTGATATTTACGTAGTCAATAGTCAAATAGACCAATATCTTCCTTTGCGATTTCTAAGTTTTGTGTCATGTTTAGCAAGGTCTTCTCTCCTTCAAAATTATTATTTTTTTAATGTATGTTTCATTCTAGTCTGTTCGTAGTTTTATTTTATCTCAATCTTTGATCCGTTTTGAGTTTGTTTGGTGATAACAATAGCCAGGTGTCCTACAACAACTGGTTGAGTAACTGCTTTTTCCTAGGTAACTTTAACTGTCTCCTTTATTATAAATCAAATTAGCACATGTGGTCAGCCTAGTTCTCCGCTCTCTTACCTCTTGTGCCCATGCCGAACAGTTTGGTTTGCTGTAGCTTTATGATATGTTTTAATAACTGGGATCACGCATGCTCTCCCCTTAGTTTTCCCTTTGTTCAGAAGTATTTTGGCTATTCTCACATTTATCATCTAGGAACTCCGCTTTCTTAGGTAAGAAAATAAACCTACTGAATTTTCTGATGGGATCATACTGAATTTATAGATTAAATTAGAACTGATACGCTCACTATATTGAATCTTCTTAGTATAAAAGTCTTCTTAGTATAAAAGTCCTTGAATTTATGTAAGTCTTTGGTTTTTATTTTTATCAGAAACAGGATTGTGATTTCCATTCTATTTTCCAAAGCGGCTTTTAATTATTTCATTGAAAAGCTATCAATTCTTTATACTGACTTATAATCAGCCAATAGATTCGCTTACAGTTTTGATGATTTTTAGGTGCATACTGGAGTTCTCAGACAAACCATCTTCCGCACACAGCTGTCAACACTGTGCAGCCTTTCTGTTGGCAGCTGCCTCTCAGGATCCAGGCAGACCACGTGTTTTCCGTGTTAGTACGTGCTAATCTAATTCTTCCTGAGTCCCCCTGGAGTGACCCCTCAAGGGAGTGATCACCACTGTGCTGAAGTGCACGTGTGCGTGGCAAGTGCTGGGAGGGGTGCAGGAAGCCAGCACCCATCTGCAGGCAGAACCGGCCAAGCCTCCGCCCTGCGGCCCAGGCCGCCTGCTGCCCTGCTCCTGGCTGAAGGAAACGTATACTGCAGTGGAATTCCTAACTGGGGGAATTCTTACAAGAATCGGATTATGTTACAAATGTCACATACTATACTTCACAAGAATGTAGAGCTTTAAAAGTCAATCACTTCATTTCTCAAAAACAACACACAATGTAAAAAAACTTAAACAGTACCAACAATTATGATTAGAAACACCTCTTTTCTCTTCTATCCATGAGCCCCACCCAGTTCCCTCATCCCCTCACAGGGATGACTGCTATCACCAGTTCCTTTTATATAATCCTTTGCAAGGCAGCAGGTCACCTGATGGATGCACAAAGTGTGTTCCGCTCAGCCATAGAAGGAAAGTGGTATGACCACGCTCCGTCGTGGGGGATCATGCTGTTCGTAAGTAAAAGCAGCCAGACATAAAGGCCACATATTGTATGACTCCGTTTACGTGAAATGTCCAGAATGAGCAAGTACACAGAGAAAGAAGGTAGGTAGATCAGTACTGATAGGATCTGGGGGCCGGGGCGATGAGGACTGGCTGTTAATGGGGACAGGATTTCTCTGGAGGGGCAATGAAAATGGGCTGGAATCAGTGACAATTGTACAACCTTCTCAATATACTAAAAGCCACTACATTGTACACTTCAAAATGGTGACATTTATGGAACATGAATTATCTATCAATAAAAAAAGTTTTAGAAACCTAGTTGTCAGTGGATGTACAGACACATATGTATACCTGCGATGTGGCACTTGGAAGCAAATATGTTTTCCACTAAGGTAAAAAAAATATGAGTTGTTTTCTTCTTACAGAAAAGTAGATTTTAAAATTTAATCACTGATCAATATATAAGGAATGATCTCTCCCCATATAAGGAATGTTAAAAGAAAGGCAATATTTTTAAAAACTTATAAAAATCAGCATTAATAATACAGCACTTCTTAATCCCTGTTCTGAAAAACATTACTTTCCTGCAGTGTGTGAGCGGCATTGCTTTGGACAGAGAAAACCAAGCTTTGGCCCAGCCTGCCCCATGATGTCCTAAATCGCCCTCTGTCTGGGCTGACACGGAGAGGGAGTGGTGCTCCCCGAGCTCAACCTGAAGACAACGACTCCTCAGCTCAGCAAGCTCAGGCGCATCACCTATTGTTACAGGGTGAACCGTGTGCCCCAAAAAGGTATGTAGAAGACCTCAGAATGTGACCTTATTTGAAAATAAGGTTTTTCAGGTGTCGTTAGTTAAGATGAGGTTGCACAGGGGTACGGTGGGCCGGAAATCCAATGACTGGCATACTTGCAAGATTATAAGATGCAGAGGAGAGCACCGCGATGACAGAGGTGGCGACCGGAGGGAGGCACCTGCATGCACTCCAGGGCTCGCTGGGCTCGCTGGGCCCGCCGCTGAGACAGGGGCCTGCCCCCCCAAAGCCTTCATAGGGAGCATGGCCCTGCTGGCACTTGACTGCCACCTTCTCTCCTCCAGAACTTAGGGAAGACACTTCTGTTACTTAAACAACCCAGTTAGTGGCACTTGGCTAGGGCGGCCACAGGAACTCACTCGGCGTATCCCTAGTGACGCATAGCAACAGACTAACTTAGATGAGTGCCTTGAGGATCAAACGAGACGATGCGCAGAAAACACGAAGCACAGAGTAACTACAAAGCAGCATCTGGCCGGACCACGGTGGTGACTAGAATCCCGCTCCTGAGCGCGGAAGCGGCACAGGAACGGGCGCGCCTGCCGGGCCCTCAGCAGGCGACCTTGGAGCAGCAACTGAACCGCTCGGGAGCAAGAGGCAGCTCCGGGCCTCCGCGGTCGCAGCGCACACCCCAGACTCCTGCTGCCGCTTACCTGCCATTGCCATGGTAGTGAGAGGTGGAATCGGTGACAGGTGACTACACTTCCCAGCCCCTAGAACTGCAGCCAAATAAATTGCTTTTCCTTATAAATTACCCAGTCTGTGGGATTCTGCTACAGCGCCACAAAGCAGACCAGACGCCCACTCACTCGCAAGACCTTCTCAAACATTCCCCCATCGCCTCGCCTGTGTTCCCAGGGCCACGTCGTGGGTCGCGGCACTCACAGTGACGGGAGTCATAATCACATGCCCTGCTGACCTGTGCGCACAGAGAACAGCATCCACCTTTCTGGGCAGGAGGACAGCCTTGGGCTTGACCCTCCTGACCCTGTTCCCTGGAGATGGGGGAGATAGGAAGCCACCGGTGTTGCTGGGAGCATCGTTTATCACACAGATGATCCCAAACTGTCAGACTGGACAAGGACAGTGAACAGCTACTGAGACCTCTGCTCTCCAGGCCACATCTCTTGTGGCCGAGCGGGGACCCGGAGCCATGTTCGTGGCTGCTACGAGTAGTTCCTGTGGCTTTCTTATGGGACTTCCTTGTGCCTGGTGTCCTGTCACCATACATGCCGTCTCCTCCCTCACCAGCGAGCAACCCCAGGGGCTGAGAGGATTCCCACTGCAAGCCAACACTGTGTGCATGTGCCCTGCTCCCAGCCTGTGTCCTTTCGCAGAGCCAGAGACCAGGTGGTGGCCTCTTGCATCTGTGAGTGTGGCTGTTAATCTGGACCCAAGACCACCGCTGGTGTGCAGAGTGGGTGTCGGCGCAAGCCCTTCAGGGAAGCAAAGGTGTCTCGTGCCATCTCCGGATCTTTGGTGGGTCTGCAGGCTGGGTGCAGAAATCAAGGGCACAGAAGATGTGAGGCGGACACACCCACAGTCGCAGGCCGGGCATGGAACATGGAAGAACGTGCACCCTCCTGTGCTCAGAGCCACTCCTGCCTGTCTTACTGCTAGCAGCTGGCCACAGCCAAGTGGCAGGTTTCTGCTATGCCAGATGGAATCCTCTCCAGCTTGATACTTAAACTGAAGAAAGAACCTTGGGCCTAAACACTTCCCCTCTCTGAGCCCTGTGGCTTACTACATGGAATTGTGTGCAGTGTCAGGTGTCTGTGGGCAGGAGCCACCGAGAGAAAAAGAGAGAGAAAGGGGAGAGAGAGGGGGGAGAAAGAGAGGAAAGGGGAGAGGGGAAGGGGAAAGGGGAAGGGAGAGGGGAAGGGGAGAGGGAGAGCGAGCATATGAAAACACAGCAGCGGCTCAGCGAAGCTGCTCAAAGCCCTTTCCCATTCTCTCCAACTGGAGGAGAAACTTGAACTAGGCTAGATATCAGATCACATTCTGGTTGTAAAATTCATAAATCATTTTTAATCTGAGGCTTTTAAAATGATTACAAAGCAAGCATCATCTCTCTAAGCACCATGGACAGGCCAGGACTCACCGACTTGTGGCTTTTGGCCGTTATGGTCTTCACTTTGTCTGGGTCCCAGATGACCACGTCGGCGTCCGAGCCCACAGCAATCCGCCCTTTTCTTGGGTACAGGTTAAAGATCTTGGCTGCATTGGTGCTGGTGACAGCCACAAACTGGTTCTCGTCCATTTTGCCGGTAGCCTGAAGGCAAAACCCACTGATGAGAAGAGCATCTCTACCTGGCCGGGCGGAGGGGCAAGGGCACCGTGCTGGCGCCAGCAGGAGCCCCGAGGGGTGTGGAGTCTCTCCCTGCCCCCACCCCACAGGGAACAGCCTCAGAGCGCACAAGGGGCAGAGAGACGGAGTCAGCCCCGCAGAGGTGTGTGCTCTGGTTTCAGATCAGTGATCAGAGTGTGGCCTGTGGCTCCCTTTGCAACAAGCATTCTCTCTTCCCCCTGAACCCCCAAACTCGAAACACAGACGTGTGCATGTGCGCCCGCACACACACATGCACAAAAGCCATCTCCACGTGAACTAAAATGTAGTTCAAAACTAAACAAAACAGTTTTCATTCTTAAAGCATAAAGGAAAACAGTGGCCTCTGTGAGTGCAGAGGACTCTGCGGGACTTAAGCTTTCTCAGGGGTCCCGAGGCCCCACGTGTGCCTTGCTGGTGCATCGGCTTCTGCCTCCAAGTGTGAAAGGAAGATTCAAGAGCCTAGAGTGCCTAAAGCTTTGGCCTTGATGGCCAGGAGGGTGTTTCTAGCACATTCCCGAGAGAAGAAATGGTGACACCTTACCACTGCCTTGTCCCAGATGACAGTCATCCGCTCCTCGATCCCATTGACGCCCTCGGGGATCAGAGTGAAGTTGTCCTTGCCCACTGCCTTCTGGGCTGTGCTGTAGGGACAGTGGCCACTGCCTGTGACCTGTAGGTCCCCACTGGCAAGGAAAGGCGGAGGTCAGGTCTGAGTTCACTGTGAAGGGCAAACCCTGACTGCAGACACGCAGCACGCGCCATGGGGCCGAGACCCCAGCGGGCTTTGGGACGAGGGTTCTGGGCATGTCGCCGGCATTAGCGAATGACACTGGAAGTCCCTTTGGCCTTTGGCATCTTGTTGGAACCTGGAAAGAGCCTGGACTGGGTGCCAGCAGATGGGCTGCTGTCAGTGCGGCTCTAGGCTGGGAAAGGCTCCCCAAGGCAGCCTCCCCTTCCCGACCTGGAAGGGACGGATTCACCAGACACATGGACAGCTGCTCCCACCCTAAAACATCGAGCCTGCGAGAGCATCTACACGCTCCTCCTGCCTTGGGAGCCGCTCTGGGTCCGCAGAGCTCAGGATGCCCTGGATGCCGCAGGCACGCGCTCGTGTTGAGAAGAAGCTGGGAACACGAGGCACTGCAGGAAGGGTGACTCAGCTTCCACGCACCTCACAGAAGCCCAGGGCAGCCCTGCTTTGACACGATTTGGCTTTGCAGACCCAACAGGCCTGTGTTAAGCCCTGGCTCTCCTGCCCCTGGCCAGGCAAGGACGAAGGCCTCCCACTAGGACTGTGGTGATCCACGGCGCTGACTCAGGGACACACCTAGCACACAGCAGGCACCAAAATGCAAACTCCCTTCCCCAGGCCTTCTGCCGACTCTCTGCCCTATCCCCACTTCTTCTCTTTAAAATCGATCGTGTGTGTGGTGAACTTCATGTTGTGAGTTTTATCTCAATTTTTTAAAAATGAAGGAAAAATGTATTACCGCCAATAAATGAATGACTGAATGACTGAATGTATAAGTAAGCCAGTGAGTAACAGAAAAACTTTCCAGCACATGCCTGTGTGTGTCACAAGTCAGGGATGTCCCATTTATGACACTGGCCTCATGTCTTTGCATGTTACAAAGCAAGTAACATGCACTGACATTTGGCTTCTTAACAGAAGGCGGCTGGTGCAGGGGCTCGCTGGTGTTCTAGTGCTGAGTTTGCAGAACAAAATTCTATGCGTTGACTGGGCAGTGGTTCAGGCTCGTGCCTTTGATCCTAGCACGCTGGGAGGCTGAGGTGGGAGGATCGTTTGAGCCCAGGAGTTTGAGACCAGCCTGAGCAAGAACAAGACCCCGTCTCTACTGAAAATGGAAAAATTAGCTGGGTGCAGTGGCGCCTATAGTCCCGGCTACTGGGGAGGCTGAGGCAGGAGGACCCCTTGAGTCCAGGAGTTTCAGGTTGCTGTGAGCTACAATGACACTACTGTACTCTAGCCAGGGTGACAGAGCAAGACTCTGTCTAAAAAAAAAAAAAAAAGCACTAAGCATTGGTTACAGCAAAGTGGCTCAAGTTCACTGGGGTTTGCCTTTTAATCACTCAGTGTTTTGAAAGCAAATATCCTTTTGATATAGTAGGAGCCCCGGAGCTGGACACCTGGGTCAGTGGAATGAGCGGACCACTATGTTGTGACTATAACTGCGGGTCGACGCTGTCCTCCAATTCAAGGGACCAGGAACATTAGGAATCACCCAGACACATGGAATATCTAGAACTTATATTCACTCATTTATTCAGCAAAATGTGTTGCACCCTTCCCGTGTGCCTGATATGACTTGGTGTGACGGGGATTCGTCTAAGAACAGGAGAGACAAAACCCCTGCCGTCATCAGCGGCTGGTGAGGGAGGGGACTGGGCAGTAAGCGGCACGGGAGGGACCTGCGGTGCTGGGAGAGAAGTCAGGGGCTGGATTAGAGCAGGTGGGTGGCCAGGGCTGGGGAGGGCAGGCTGCCGTGCTGAAGAGAATGGTCAGCAAACGCCTCCCTGAGAAGGAACCTTCTGGGGAAGATCCGGGGGATGTACAAGAGGAAACCACATGATAGCTAAGAAAAGAGAGAGCTAGGCAGGGCCACAGGGAGTACAAAGGCCCTGAGGCATGATCCTGCCAGTGTTCAGAGTCAGTGCCAGGCCTGGGCCGGAGGAGCTAGTCAGGGAGTAGGACAAGCTCGAGTCCTGCCTGGCGGGTCACTGTGAGGACTTGGGTTTCACCTGGAGAGGAGAAATCACTGGAGAGTTCTGAGCAGATGGGTGGCTTGGTCCGATTTAGGTTTTGAAATGTTTGGGCACCTGTTGAGAGCAGACTGTGATGTGGCTGGGGGAGGGGACATGTGGAAATAGGAAGGCCTGTTGGCAGCCCGGAGATGACAGTGACTGGAGCCAGGACGGCTGCAGCAAAGGAGGCGGGAAGTGGTCAGATTCCAGGGCCAAAGGCCCATGTCCCTGCCTTTCCTTGAGAGGGGCAAGACCGTGGCGGCAGCTTTGTGGGGGAGATCAGGAGCTCTGTTTGGACTTAGGAAACGTGGGCTGCTGCCCATGGATTTCAGCTGCAGATGTTGAGCAAGTCAAGGGTCCTGCATCACCTGGGGGACAGATTTCCATGTGGGTACACCCCCACCCCTTCTTGCCTTGCATATGCAGCTCCCTCGGCCAAGAAGCTCCGTCTTACTCTTGCTCATCCAGCAAACTCCTACCTGTGCCCGAGCCCCAGCACTGCTGTCACCTCCTCCATGAAGCCTTCTGCAAGCCTTTCGGTCGGTTCTGAGTGTGCATGTGTTTCCAGAGCAGCCTGCACTCCTCACTACTTAGCCTCCCCATGCCGCCTGCTGCCACTGAGTGTTCTTCCCTCACAATGGCCAATACACAACAGAAGGGAATACGGTGTCTGTGCTCCTACTATGTGCAGGGACCACAGCAGGTGCTCTGCAGGTAGCAGTGGCCACTTCTGGAGCCCTAAATTCCAGCTCCTTTACCTACGTGTCTCATAACCAGCCCCGAGGCAGGCACTGTATTCTCCTCACCTTGAGCACACCAAGTGACAGAGATATTATGGGCAACATGCTGTGCCCAGCGTGGTACAGCCTGGTCTCCTACCCTAATCCTGGGCACTTCCCAGGACAGCACAGGGCCTGGCACAGAGTGGGTGCTTAAACAGTTGTTGAACGAACCGGAGGTGGTCAAGAAATGTGAATGGAACAGTTATTGGGTGCAATTGATCTTCAGGTCCCTAAAGGCCCGTGGTTAACCCTGCGGAGCGCCATCCTCTCCCAGCACGGGGCCACGGCCTCCCCTACGACAGCGCATCTAAACCAGTCTGTGCTTCCCACCGTCAACCCTCTGCCCCCAAGAGCCCCGGCTGCCTCCCCAGCCCCACGTCCTCAGGGCTCTCACCAGGCCAGCAGGGAGGTCAGGTAGTCCGGCGTCGAGGGGTCTGGGCTCAGGGGAGGGGAGGTCACAAATGCCGCTGCCTTGGCCCAGTTCTTGCTCCAGTAATGGGTGCCGTCGGTCCCCAGGCTGGCGGCGATGGGCTCACCAAAAACTAGGGGGCCTGGGAGGGGCAAACACAAATGAGCCTGGTTAAAAGCAAACGGTCTCAAGGGAGGTAGGTGTCAGTGGCACAAACTGGAAGATTCTGGAGGTGGGAGAATGAGACTGGCAGAAGCCAGGATGTGGCCCATCTTCCTGCAGAGTCACCGCCCGCACTGCGGTGACCTGCGGTGCTCAGGCCCACCCCACCTGTCCTCGGCACCCTGCCAAGCGCTTTATAACGCTGACAACGGCTGACCTACCCAGCAACCCTTGCCATGCTGTTACTGCTTTAGTATTTGGACATTACTATCATCACCTCTCTTTACAGATTTGCAAACTGAGGCACAGAGACGTGATGTGCTTAGTTTGGGTTCCGCCAGAAGCAGATCTTCAAATAAGGAATCGAGGTCAAGCGTTTTATTTGAGAGGTGACTGCAGAAACACTGGCCGGGGACTGAGGAAGTGACATAAGGCCAGGAAAGAGGCCAATAAAGGGCACGGCCCTGGGTCCCTGGCGCGCAGTCCCACGAGGGACACTGCGAGGCTACAGAACACACCTCGGCGCCGTCCCACCCCAGGAGCAGGGAGCTGGAGTGTGCGTCCACCAGCCTGAGGGCTGCTCCCTGCGCACTAACTTCCTGGAAGCGCCAGCCTGCTTTCCAAGCAGCAGACCTGATGGGCTTCTCCCAGAAAGAAGCCTGCAGGCAGAGTCCCAGGGCTCCGAGCAGGAATCTTTGGAGACCAGTGCCAAGAGGTATGACAGGGAGCCCCTGCTGCCCAGCGGGACGGGACCACCGCCGTGCACTCCGGTGGTCCTGCTGCAGGGCCGCGCTGCCCAGCCGCTGTCTCTGCGGTGACGGGTGCTCTGCATCTGGGCTGCCCAACCAGCAGCTCCTGGCCACGTGCAGCTCTTGAGCACTTGCAGTGTGGCTGGTGCCACTGAGAACTAACTTGTAATTTTTATTTAACATCATTTAACTTAAATTTAAATAGCACCATGTGGCGAGTGGCTACCTTAAGGCTTAGCATAGCTCCGGAACCTGCATGCTGAACCTCCGGCTGCCACCGCTTCCAGATCTCTGTACCCTCTCAGAGCCTCGGTTTTCTCATCTTTAAAATGGAACTAATGCTAGCCAGGTTGTGCCCTTCCAGCCTCTGTGCGTCAGCTTGCCCTTAAAACACTACAGTGGTCTGGGGGGGCCAAAGCCGCTCCGTCCAACAGGACAGCCCCAAGCCATGTGCGGCTCCTGAGCACTGGCGTCGTGGTTGGTCTGAACTGAGTCGCGCTGGGCATGTAAATACACGCTGGATTTTGAAAAGAATACAGACAAACTCATGCAAGATATCTCGTTGAAGTAATACTTTGGATATATTAGGTTAAATATCGTGTCCTGTTGAAATTCATCGTAAACAGAAGTGGCTCAACTTGCATCCAGGCCCCATGAGCATGGTGCACGGAGCGTGGTGATGCTCCTGAAGGGTTCTGTGCGTTTCTGCTATTTGTTTCCACTCAGTCCCTCCTGTGACCACAGTGCCCAGGGAGCCTCACATGGCCCAAGAGAAAACGGGGCTGACCTTATCCAGGGGAATGTCCTAGGGTCATTAGGACCAAAAGATTTTAGCCACCAAGCTTGTGTAAGGGGCATTCCTTCTCCACCCCTCCCTCCTTCCTCTGTCTGCCTGTCTGTCTGTCTCTCTCTGAGTTGGGGAGGGAAGACTGCTCTGGGCCTCCTTCTTCATCCTTGGTCTGCTGATTCTTGGGGACTGCAGACCTCACTGTCAAAAGAGCCTGGGGACTGCACTCAGGCCCCTCTGGGTCTCGTGCTGGGAAGCCCAAGCACGGTTAGGGCCCGTCCAGCAGGCTCCCGCCATGGTCCTCAGGTCGGCAGGCAGGACGGTGCTGCAAGCCCCTCTCGAGATGGGGACACCGAGGCAGGAAGTGAACGGCTGATCTGGAGCTGAGAAGGACATTAACTACCACTTGCCCAGCACCTGTGATTCATGTGCATTGGCTCTCTGGGTGCATTTCAGAGAGGAAGAAACGGAAGCTCAAAGAGAACAAGGAACACATCCAAGTCTTAAAGCTGGGCAACTGACTTCCTAGACCGGCTCTCCCTCTGTGTCCAGCACAAGGCTATTCCCAAACCCTCTGGCTCTGGGAAAACACCTTGCTCCTTCCCAACCCACAGCTGACACTCTTTCTGCAGGCCCCGCAGTGGTCCCTGGGTGAAGGCACCAGCTGTGCAGTCCTGGAGGGGCCCAGGTGAGCCCAACCCAGGCTGGTGCCCAGACGGTGGGCCAGAGAGAGGGCGGCATGACGCAATCTTGGCCCGGCTCCATCTGAAACCCTGGAGAGAGTTTTAAAGTTGGCAAAGCTGTAAAATACATGATCTCCCTTGGCCCCACAAGGCAGGGATCATTACCTAGCTACAAATGAGGAAACTGAGGCTCAGAACATGCCCCTGACTTGCCCAGGGTCACAGGGCTAGCACACAGAACACCAGAAATCTAACCTATAAAGCCAACTCCACATCCCACATTCTGCCTACCTCCCACCCTCCCTCAAAATGTGCCTCAAGGCCTGGAGCTCAGGCTGCCATTCCTGGCAGGTCTCTGCCCTGGGCAGTGGCCCCAAAAGTGAACTTGGACCAGCTGGACACCCCTTTCTTGGGGTCCCACCACCCCTCAGGAGGCCCAGGGCCAGCTGCAGACCTTTCTTCCGGGCCAGGGTAATGACGTCCGCCGCACTCTTGCTCATGACCTTGGTGACGTACACAGGACAGTTGACCCGGCCGGCGATGGTGATGGCCCGAAACACTGCCTCGGCCTCCAGCTGAGCACGGCAAATGCAAAGGTCACGGGGGAGGGGTGGGGGCACAGCCACTACCCACCCGGGCACCCAGGGCCCTCCTGCAATCATGGTTCTTCAATTTTGCTTAATTAAATGTGGTCAGAAGGGAAATCTACTGTATCAAAGGAGGAAAGTACATGTGGGTCCAACACCTGAAAGGTCCTCCACCCTGCTCCCCGGGGTGAAGCCACTGGTCACACACCTGGATACGATAACATCCAAGCGCTACAGAAGTTTGTGAACACTGTATCCCGGTTCCGTCTGCTGTCAGCACGGGCCAGGGACAAATGGCTCATGAGGAGCACTAGGCTGGTCTAGAGCCCCTCGGGGCCAGCAGCCTGAACACTCCTGTCTTGTGTCCCCAGCATCCAGCACAGGGCCAGGGCCTGAGCAGAGGTCCAGGGGACCAGTCAGTAATTTGGCAAGGACATCAGGAAACATCCTCAACACAAAGGATGGCTTCTAGGGCATCCGTTGCATTCCTTCAGTCCCCTCCCTGCACATGCACACACACGCACGCACGCACGCATACGCACATGCACACACACACATACACACATGTACACACATGCACACATGTATACACAGGCACACACATGCACATGTGCACACACTGCCACCCCCAGGGGGCTCATCCATTCTCAAATATTGGGAACACAGTGGGCGGGGGCAATTGTCTCCCGGGTGCTAGCCTTGGGGCATGTGGCTCCACTGTCCTATCATCCAATACACAAAGTCCCTACGGAGTTTGGACACTGCAGCGTCTGTGGGACCTTGGAGTAAAGTTCTAGGGCCCTGAATGAGCCTCTTCCTGGCTCCTGCGAGTGACCTGCAGCCCCAGGGCTCCCAGGGAAGCCAAGACGAGCTGGGAAGCTCCTGCACAGGGAATGGGAAGAAGCCAGGGACCCTGGCTGGGCTGTCCCGGCTGGAACAGCATAGGAGTGAGCGCCCAGCAATGTCAGAGTCATGTCCAAGTGGAGGAGTCTTTACCTCTTCAGGCCTGCTCAGGGCATGGCCCTCAGGACCTGTGATGCCCATCTCTAAGATCCGCTTTTGTTCCTACAAGACAAAAGCCAAAGAGTAAGTGATTACAGAACATCAGAGCTGGGAGAAGTAGCTCCTCCAACGCTCTGCCTAGACACAGGGGGCAGCTAAGGCTGGAGGCGGGGGGCTTGCACAAGGACTAACAGTGGGCCGGAGGGGCAGCAAGCTGGTGCTCCCTCTACCATGCTTACCCCCTTTCTCCCTGCAGCCCTGCACGTCCACACAAGCACCTGTGTTATGCTCAACCTCCTGGGGGCAACGTGAGGAAGCAGGCTTATAAGGAACGAGCTTTGCAGCTCGCCCACCACCCTTCCCTTCTCCAAATCTCCCTGCAGGGCTCTCCTCCGTAAGAAACATGGTGTTTGGGCATGACATGGCATTGAAATCAAAGCGCCCTAAACTGGGGTCCAGCTCTGGAATGGGCCATCTCTGTGACGGGGCAAGCTGTGCTCTCTAAGCCACTGGGGACAACGGTGTCTGTACTGCGGAGTGACACCGTGAATAGCTGAGACAGTGAGTGTAGAACACGTAGCACGAGACCTGAGCACAGGAAGGTGCATTAACTGGCAGCAGCTCTCATATCTCCACCCCAGATTCCTCTTCCCAGCACCTGCCTTTCTGGCAGGAAACCTCCACCTCGAACCCATCACATCACCTTGAAATCACTCCCTGTCTAATGGCCCAGATCCGAACCCATCTGTTCCAAAGTTTCTCCCGCCCACGAACACTAAGCTCTCACTGCGCAGATGCCAGCTGTGTGCTGCTAATCTTGACTTCTGCAGTTTCTGTGCCATCATCTTGGACACAACCTTACCATGAACCTCAACTCAAGCCCTATCGACCATGAAAAAAATCGCAGTTTCAATTGTGTGTCTATGGTTATTAAGCTCAAGTTTATTACAAGGATGCAAACTGGAAACAATTTCAAGCTCTAACAGCTGGAGTGGATTTAAGTAAACAGTGGAATAATTTCAGCTACTGAAGATGGTGTTTACAAAGCATTTTTAGCAACTGTTTACAAAAAGATTTTTTGACATGGAGAAATCCCTATGCAAAATTGTTTAAATGTCAGTTACTATTTCTGTATGCACAGAGGAAGGGAAGGATGTAAGGGAGGGAAAGAGGGAGGGAGGGAGGACAAGAGAGGGAATGAGGGGGAAACAAAGATGCAATGGGATTTCTAGCTGAAGATAACGGGCTAAGCACACGTGTTATTTTCGCTTCCTTTTGAAACCTCATAAAGTAACTAAAAGATGTGCAAGAACCAAGAAAATGCAGAGAAGACAACAGGAGCAAGACTTTGGACGGTGGAGAGCAGATGTCCAGAGGCGACAGACGTCCCAGAGCTGCGACAGGCCGGTCCTCAGTCGGCAGCCAGGAAAGCCGAGCCCCTGCCGAGCCCCTGATGTAGGACGCAGGGAGCGAGGGCTGCGCGCTGGAGTCCCCGCGCTGGCGCACCCTGGAACACCGTGTGGCAGTGGCCCACGGCCGGCTGGCCCACGCCTTGGTGCACGCGGACAGAAACATGAGCATACGTGTGACAACAGAACAGGCAGGCATGTGCACAGAAGCTTCAAACACGCAAGTCCCAAATTTGAAACTATCCAATAATTCAAAAACTGGGGAATAAACTGTGACATAGTCACACAGTGGAATGCCACACGGAGAAAGCTGTTGCCACACCTGACAACGGGGATGAATTTCACACACCCAGGTTTGAGCAGACGAAGCCAGATGTAAAAGAGGACACACCGCATGGCTCCATTTTTATGAAGTTTAAAACCAGCAGGGACTTAGGTATGTGTGGTGTGATAGGCACTTCTAAATGACTGCAGGGACCCCGCCTCCTGGCTGTCACACCCGCACACAATCCTCTCCCCTGGAGCGTGGGCTTGACCCAGCACCTCGCTTCTAACGAGCAGAATACGACAAGAGAGACGGGCATCTCTCGTGAGGTGAGGTCACAGAGACTCTGGCTTCCACCTGGCCCACCCTCGCCTGCCCTTTGGCTTGTCACTCTGAAGGAGGCCAGCGCCACGCTGCAGCTGCCCACATGGCAAGGAACCAACGGAGGCCTCTGGCCACCGGCCAGTAAAGAGCACAGGCCATCAGTCTGATGGCCTGCAAGGAACTGAATCCCGAAAACCACCACCTGAGTGACGCTGGAAGTGTATTCTGCCTGTCCCGAGCCTTGAGGTGACCCCAGCTCAACCTGACACCCTCCCTACAGCCTGGGAGACCCTGAGCCAGAGGAGCCAGCCGAGCCACATCCAAATTCCTGAGTCATAGGACCATGAGAAAATAACCGCTTATTGTCTTAAGATGCTGAGTTTTGGGGTAATGTGCCACACAGTCATAGATAACTAATATGGATTTTGGTGGCAGAAGTAGGGTGCTACCATAAAAGTTACCTAAATTTGTGGAAGTGGCTTTGGAACCAGGCAGTAAAGGAAGGAAGAATTCTGAAGGAGCATATTCAACTGCCTTGAATAGACAGTTATCAGAAACAGCCTGTGAGGACATCACAGGTGGTGAGGACATCACAGGTGATTATCACAGGAAACGAGGAATGCATAGGAAGCGAGGAACGCGCCTCTGGAAACTGGAGGGGCATCCTTGCTACGGAGCGGCGGAAAGCTCAGTGACACTCTCGCCCGGCTGGAAAGCAGAGATCAGACCTAGTGAAGTGGCAGGTCCAGCTAAGGAGATTCTCCAGCAAAGCACTGAAGGTATCACCTGTTTCTTCTTGCTGCTTATAGTAGAAGGTGTGTGGGAGAGAGAAACTGAGGGAAGGACTGTTAAATAAAAGCCAGAGCATGATGGCTTTGAAAATTTTCAGTCTCTCCAAAGAACAAAGATAAAATTAAGAAATGGCTTCTGAACAAATCCCACATCCAGACCACGCCCAGATAAAGCTAGCGGTGCAACTCTAAAACTTTAGCTAACAACTCAGAGAAGGAGCATTATCTGTCACCACAAAAGGCCCTTTAAAGAAATTAAGGATGTGCCTGTGCATGCTCCCAATCGACAGCAGAGCCTCCGGGAAGCTCATGGATGCCCCTCAGCTCTCCAGCAGTGCAGTCACGGCTCACCCGCAAGAAAGCTGTGCCTGTCTTTTGTGCAATGGCATCAGCCCCTGTGGGACTCACGGGAGCCCTACAAAGCCTTCGGGAGAATTGCTTTAGCGACACATGGGCAGATCAGACTGAATGGGACAAAAGTATATGATATGAATGGAGCAAGCTGGATCCCCAAAATTCTACCGGGCAGGAAGCAGGCTGAGGAAACTAGTCACGTGCTACCTTTCATGAAAAAGGATGAACAACCCAGAGGACGGAACCAAGAGCCCAGAAGGGGGAGCCAAGAACCAGGGGGATTGTTCTCACACCTCACATCTGCCCAGCTGTGTTTCAGAGTCGCCAAGAGCCCATGACTCCTCGATGCCTTCTATTCGCCCCTAGTTGAACAGGAGCATCTGCCCGCGTCCCACTATCGGATGGTGTGTTGGGAGGGTGGGGCGGGAGTCCGCCCGCTTTAGTGTCACAGACCTACGATTGCAGGAAGTACAAGCAAACAGCCGCATCCACGCCTAGACCCCACCCAGACGATGAGGTCCTATGCTCTGAGATAATGCTGTCACGATGAGATGAGATGTCACGATGTGTGTGTGGGGGAGGGCGATGATATTCCGCACGTGAGCGGGGCAGCAATCACAGGGAAGTGAAGACATTCTGGTGGGCAGTTTCGGATGTGGCCCCGGTGACCTCACCTCCCAATATTCCTGTGTGATCCCTTTTTCCTGAGTGAGGGCGGGACTCAGCAACCTGTTATCAATGGACAGAATTCTACTACATGATGAAACTGAGGCACTGTTTATTTTTTACTTTGAATTCTAAAGAGTTTCAATTTTACAGAGTAACTGCAAGGACACAGATAAGAAGAAGTAAAGCTGAACCTTACTAATGGTAAAGCGTCAGGCCTCAAGCACTTAACCATCACTCTGCTCTTTCCCTGGGCTTCGGAACCAGCGGGAACTGGCTAACATCCCAGCTCTACTGTCCCATGTGACAGGGAGCAAGTTATTCATATCCGAGCCTCAGTTTCCCTACCTGTAAAGTGGGGATAATTATATCTAACTCACAGAGTAGTTGTGAGTATCAATCTATGCAGTCCTTCACATCATGCCTGGCATTAACTACTGTTATGGCTGCATCCAGGCTTTCCCCTTTTTGCCTGGTCTTGACGAGGTGGCCTGGTGACTGATCCATGCCGCTGCATCGGAGACCCAGCGGCCACCCAACTTCCTCCTCCTCTTGCCCCACAATCCATCCGCAAGTCCTGTGAATGGGGTTTCCTTCCTCTCTCTCTCACCTCTCTGTTCTCTGTCTCCTCTCTTCATCTCTTATGAGAATTGCTGGAGTAGAACCTGGCTGGTCACCCTGACTTCGTTCTTTCCCCCCAAATTCTCCACCTCACGACCAGAAGGTTCAAACTGTGCTCATGTCTCATCCTGCCCAAAACGGCTGCAGCCATCGTGTGTCAGACACTGAACCTCACGCACACGATGTTTTCTGATGCTATCACAGAATACCACAGACTGCATAATATATACAGAAAAGAAATTTGTTTCCCATGGTTCTGGGGACTGAGAGGTCCAATACCAAGGGGCCGGACTCTGGCGAGGGCCTCCCTGCTGGTCGCAGCATGGCAGGGGCACCAGCTCAGGCCGCCCTTCCTCTCCTTAGGAAGCCACCAATCCACCCTCGTGACCTCATCTACCCTCAACTACCTCCCAAGGGTCCCACCTCCAAGTATATTAACCTATGAATCTGGGGACAAAATTTCCAGCACAAGAACTTTTAGGGGACACAGCACAAGTTATCCTTTAATCCTCAGAGCAACACTGCCAGGTAGGTGTTTGGGGTGAAAAATGAGAGTCTTTGTGGGGTAATGTTCCTTGCCCGAGGTCAAGTGGCTGGGAGATGAAGAGGCTGGGCTGGAAGCCCTGTTCCAAGCCCAGGCTCCGCCCGCTCCGCCCAGCCCCAGCTCTGGAAGACAAGGCGCAGCGCCAGCTTCCGTGGCATCGCCCCTCGCACCCCAGTGTGCAGAGCATTTTCATTCTGACTCTCATCTGCCCCTCACGCGAACCCTGCAAGGTGCGGAGGGTGGCTGAGTTGCCCCATCGTGCAGAGGAGGAAGCAGACTCTGGAGGCAAGGCAGCTGCCAGAGGAGTGTGGGTGACTCTCGCCTGGTGTGTCTGGTGTGACGCCCAGTTCCTGTCCCAGCTCTTCACTGCCTAGGCACCTCGCTAACCAGCACCCCTCGCCTGTCCCCTTTGCAACAAGCAGCAGACCGAGGTGGAAGGGGAGGGAATTCGCACCACTCACCTGAGCTATCAGATCTCCATTTTCGGCGTGGACCAAAATCACAGCTCCCAGCCCCTTGAGGAAGGCGAAGGCTTCATAGAGCTGGGGAGAGATGGACAGGGACCGGCGTGAGACAAGAACGCCGCAGCCCATGCGCTGACAGAGACGCTCCTCTGTTCACGCTGTCGTCCCCCGGCCTCGCACACGCAGAGCAGCTGCTCTGTTCGTGCTGATGGAACGTGCTGTTCCACCAACCGGGCGAGGAAAGGATCGTCCTCGTCTGTGACACAGTCCTGATCCAAAAGCAGGAGCTGGGCAGGGGGAGGGCAAAACTGATCCAGTCCTGCCAGCGCGTGACTACACCAGTGGTCGCAGCGCCTGTCTGTGCCTTTTGTGTTCTTTTTCACTTGGCTCCTTTGAACACCTGCAGCTGTGGATGGCGACAAGTGGTGTGAGAAGCCACTTCTAGTTTTACTGAAAATTTGCAGCCAAATCTGCTAAACCTGTACTATAGCCACTCGCGTGCCACAGAAGAGGTGGACACCTTGACAAAAAATTGAACCCATGTCATTTTACGGACAACAGTGGGGTGGGGGAACCAGCTTTCCGAAAACTCCGATACTCAGGCAACATATGCCATGTCCAGCATCATCTCAGCTGGCCAGGACAGGTGCTGCCCACTGCCCGGCATCCTCTTCCTGCCTGGGAAGAGTCTGCAATCAGGCATTTCCCCTAGTGAGGACTAAAGCCACCAAGCTCCCTCCTCAGGGACACTGGAACCCTAACTTTGTTCTCCATGCACGCGAGACAACAGCCCTGGGATGTGAGCTTGCAGACACAGACACAAACGGGGGGTGGGGGAGAGGCACTTGGAGGCACGTTTGGGAGCCCACACCCAAAGACTGCTTGATTCCACCCATGCCCGGGCTTTGGTGGCTAGAATGAGACAGGTGAAACCACAATTATGCCTGTACATCACTGACTACATGTCACATGTTACTTTTTCCCATAAAACTGAACCAATTTTCAGTTTTTCAAAAGCCTTTTGCTGATTGCTGATGCCCTCCAGGGCACCTTGGGGCAGATTGCTTTCTATACCCCAAGTGTTTATTTGAGAGGCAGGACATTCTCCCACTGCCCACCGATTCCCTGGCAATAACCAGGAACACCTCACTACCACCTGCATGGCACCCGCTCTGTGCCGGGCCCTGCCCTAGAACTTTACTCGTATTGAATCGTTCAACCCTCTGACAACCTCTATGAGGCAAGTGTTCTATAAGCCTAAGGCACACACAGGTTGGGAAAGCCGCCCCCGACTGCACAGCAAGCTCCTGGCAGGGCCAGGGCTTGCAGCCACGCAGCCTGGCTCTAGCCTCCTGGCCTCTCCACCACACTAGCAAGTAGGGGCAGGGGAGTGACAACAAAACAACACAGGAGACCCAGTGGTGTAAGAAGGCCAGGTGCAACTCTACACCTGGAGAACAACTTACACCATCATCTTCCTTAGCTTCTTGAACCTACCTAACAACTGTTTGAGGTTGGCAGGGCCAGATATTTTACATCTTATAGATGAGAAAACTGAGAAAGGAGGTGACTTGCAAACATCTCGCAGCTGGAGCGAGGGAAGGCCAAGGCTCTCCCCTGTGTCAGAGCTGATAAAATGGTTCCTAGTGCTGCCTGAGCCCCAGAACCCACCACAGAGCTTTCGGGAAGTATGGGCTGCTGACATCTGCAATGCGTTCTAAGAAGCTGCACTTTGGATGAGCTCCCCAGATGATGCTGAAGACAAGCCGGGTTGGGGAGCCACCATGCTAGGGACCCCACTGCACCCCACTCCAATAGTCAGAGAAGAACAAAAGCCCAGAAGGAGCAATGACTGACACAACGTCACACATCAATTCAGTGCCAGAACTGGGACTTGAGCCCAGAGCACTCCCTGCCAGTTCTCACCGTCTCCCCTGCCCTGTGCTGCCTCCATTGACAACACTGGCCCAGTCCTGCAGACGGGAGAGGAGACAGGGGACCTACCTGGCTGTCGGACATTTGGTAGAGATCCTTATAGGCCATGTAGACTTGGAAGGAATTGATGCCTGTTTCAAGATAAAAAGGAGAACAGAAAAATACATTTAAGAAAAAAGAAGCATGTCCTTCCGGCGAACAAGGATGGCAGTGCGGAGTGGTAGCCCCAGGAGAGAAGGCACCACCAGAATTCATAGCGGGACACCTAACCCAGTCCGGGGGTGTGGGCAGGAGTCACAGGAAGCTTCTGGGGAAGGTCACAACTAAGCTGGATCTGAAGTTGAAGGAGGAGGAGGAGGAGGAGGGGGTCCCCAGGCTGAGAGGGAGGTGTCCGTGGGCATGTACGACAAGGAGGACGAATGCACACAAGTAGTGCAGTTCCTAGAACATCCTGATGCATGAGCTGTTCTTATCCCACTTGTTAAAAATCGTGCCATAATACATAGAACATAAAATTCACCATCACAACCAGTGGAAACTGCCCAAGTCTGTGGCATTTAGTATGTTCACAATGTTGTACGCCCAACATCTCTCTAGGAAAGCATGTGTTTTCAAAGCAAGGGAGTGGTGTGGTCAGTCTGTTGCGGCAGGAGGACTGCCCGGAAGCTGTGCAGAGGACACTGTGTGGAAAGGCAAGGAGACACGGAGGCAGGTGGGGCGTGCTGAGGCACCTGGCAGACGTGCCAGGGCTCCACTCAGAACCCAGAAAGGAGCTGCGGGGATGGAGCGAACGAGTGGGGACTCAGAAAGGTCTCATGTCGGACTTGACCACACAGCACGCTGGCAGGCCAGGGGCAGCAGGGGATGGGAGGGGACAGACTTTTCCTTAATTCACCTTCAAGTTGTTTGAGGACATACGCTGCATCTTATATATCATTTTGTCTTGCACATCTGTAACATGTGCTATGCAAGTAAGGTTTCCTAATGGAATCAGGAAATGTTTGGATAAGAAAAAAAAAGAATTTAAAGCAAGAGTATTAAATGGGATTCAGTTTTTTACACTAAGCAATAGTGAAGACAAGCCAAAAATCTTTTTTTTTTAGTAGAAAACTATGGCAATAACATTTTTTCCCAAACGATCAGGAAAATTTTTAAAAATTGTATTCAGAGATTAACATAAAAATATCAGCCTCTAATTTATCAAGTAGACTTAAAATAAAATAATATGACAATTAATAGATATTGTATTCCTTGTAAAGATAAACTCCTTTAAAAAATACAAAAACTGAAACTGAGTTTATAGACACAGAAAAAATATCAATGGGAAAACAAGTAACACCATAGTGAGAGGTAAATTCATAGCCATAAAAACTTTATTGTTTTTTAAAGGGATGGGGAAGAGTATATAAACCAAATAAGCTTCCACAACAAGCAATTTTAAAAAAACAAACTGAAAATTCACCAGGAATTAGAATTAAACAATACAGACAGGAGTAGAAATAATGAATTAGAAAAAAGTGGTAGAATTAATAAATATACCCTTAGAACTGGTTGCCGAGGAGGGTCGGAGCAGGGTAAAGCCATCTCAAATTAAAAGCTACCATGAAAAGTCATGATAGATTTGACTTGTTATCAATGGAAACTTTCTGTGAGTTCATTCTAAAAAACTCAAAATAAAAAGCAAACAACCAACATTGTTAACACATCTGCAACAAATTTAACAAAGGATTCTTAAAAATCCTATTTAAAGAACATCGCTTAGTGGTTACTTTGAGGAGGAGGAGGGGCTTGTGATGGCAACCGGGCCCAAGAAAGGGTCTGCAGGGGCAGGTGGCAAAACCCTGGCCTGAATGGGGTAATCTCGTAATCATTCATAGAGCCACACGTTTGGTTTGTGTGGTTTTCTGTATCTGTGTTCTATTTTATATTTAAAAGGATTAAAATAAAAACCAAGAAGCAGAGGGCGGAGCAAGATGGCGGACGAGAAACACCGCCAGACAGAGTGTCTCTG
>VBSM01001118.1:4481726-4505698 GCA_008086735.1 Cheirogaleus medius
CTGAAATTAAAAAAAAATTAAAAAAAAAAAATAAAATAAAATACTAGAATAAAAAAACCAAGAAGCAAAAAACAACAAAGGCGAGCAGTATTGTTAGACAGTTTAAGAAAAAGCAAATGGCTAACTAATAAATATATGATTTGGTCTTATTTATAATCAAAGTAATTACAATTAAAGCCTCAATATTATGCCATATTTTAAAATCTATTGTCCAATGCTAGTGAATATACCTCAAAATGAGACTCAAATTGGCACAATTTGCAAGCACTTATAAAACCAATTTAGCAATACATATCAAGAGTAGTAAATGTTTTCATACTTCTGGCCGGGTAATTCTACTAGAGCCTCAGGAAATACCGTAGGCCCTGACAGTCATAAAGACCCCCAGATTCCCAAAGGCCATCACCACACGTTTTTTCCAAGGAGGGTCCATGGAACACGAGTTCCAGACCATTGTATGGAACACCAATTGGGTTGTCAGCCTGTTTATTCTACAATATCCTTCAGTTCTCAGAACTTGCATAACTTTCCTAGCAACTTCCCTTTTCCCCTTTCCACCCAGTAACCTTGGAAACAGCCATACTCATACAATGTGACCCTAGACCACAGTCCAGAGCTGGGCACCTGACAGATACTAAACTGAACCAGCATGAGGAACTGAGTCCAGTAGATACCAAAGGACCCCTGGCAGACCTCTGAAGCAGAGATGCACACCCAGAAAGAGGGCGGGCTGCTGCCTTCCACCATGAGGACCAAGGCAGTGGAGAATGCAGGCCTCAGCTAAGAGAGTAGAGCTGACTCAGGGAGAAAAGCAGAGAAGAGTGGGGAAAGACACTCTCTCGTGGGAGCTTAGAGACACACAGCTACCACTAAAGCAAATGTGCTTCCTTTGGCTTAGCCCAGTTCTGGAGGGCTTGTGTGGTTTGCAGTCAAGCACAGGGATGTTGAGATCTACACTGTATGAAGAAAAACTGGATTCATCACCAATAAACAGGCTTTATTACTGCAGGGCTTCTCCCGAATTTCAACACGATGATGTGCATTAAGAATATTCAAGAAGAGATTAAACAAGGAGCGTTTCCCAAACTTATTGGACCCAGAAGCCCTTTTTCATAGAATACTTATCTTCTCACTGAATATTTACTATGCATAAACACTATTCCAGAAGTAGGGAGACAGCTGTGAACAAGGCATGAAGGATCATTGTCTACATTCTAGTGGGCATGGTAAGCAATAAACAAATAAATAAGATGATTTCACATAGAGATGGGTTCGAGAAAGAGATTTTACAGGCTGCCAAATGTTTTTAAATTCACAGAATTCTTGCAGCGATCTCCATCGAGAGGCAGAGTCCATTCCCCCACTTCTTGAATCTGGCTGGTTTTGTGACCAAAGAAGCAGATGTCACACTACACAAGTTCCAAGCCTGAACCTCAAGAGGACTTGTAGCTTCTACTCTCACCCCTGGGAACCAAACCATGAAGATGCCCCCACGGGCGGGCGGTGAGAACATCATGGGGAGAGCCCTCCTGGCCGCTCCAGCCATCCCAGGTAGGCCCGAGGCAGGAATGAGCCGGAAGTAAACAGCAGAAGTGCCCAGCTGAGCCCAGGCTGACGTGACTACTCACAGGGTTAGGAGGAAATCAACAATTACTGTTTTTTACTATTTGTAGTAAAATACACACAACACAAAATTTATCATCTTAATCATTTTTAACTGTACAGTTCAGCATTAAGTATATTCATGTCCTTGTGCAACCCTCTCCAGGACTTGTTCATGTTGCAAAACTGAAGCTCTGTCCTCATTAAACAATAACTCCCTCCCCAGCACCCCCAAACCCCTGACAACCACCATGCGACTTTGTCTCTAGAAATGCGACTGCTCTAGGTATTTCATATCAATGGAATCATTTCGTACTTGTCCTTTGTGATTGGCTTATTTCACTTAGTATAATGTCCTCCATATGTAGCATGTGTAAGAATTTCCTTCTTTTTAAGGCTGAATAATATTCCATTGCATGGATACACCTCATTTTGTTTATCTATCCATCTGTCAGTAGATGCTTGGGTTGCTTCCATTCTTTAGCTACTGCAAATAATGCTGCTATGAGCATGTGTATGCAAATATCTCTTTGAGCCCCTGCTTTCAATTCTTCTGGGTGTATAACCAGTGGCGGAATTGCTGGATCACACAGTAATTCCATTTTCAATTTGCTGAGGAGCCTCCATAGTGTTTCCACAGCAGCTGCACCATGTCACACTCCCACCAGCAGTGCACAAAGGCTCCAAGTTCTCCACATCCTCGCCAACACTTGTTATTTTCTGGCTTTGTTTTTGTTGGTATGGTAATCATCCCAGTGGATGTGAGATGGTATTCACTGTGGTCTTAACAGTTGCTGTTTTAAGCCACTAGATTTTTTTTAGTGGTTTTTATTTTATACAGCAAAAGCTAATTAATGCAGAAATTGGTACCTAGAGGTTGGGTGCTGAATGGCCAAAACTTACAGCATGCAGCCCTGACTTTGGGATTGACTGGTGAGTGGAGGTTGGAAGAGTAGTGAGGAAACTAGTAGCAAAAGTTGGAAAATAGTCAATTAACTCTTAGCAGAGAGTCTAAAAGGGAAGACCCATATTAACAGGTCAAATAATTAGAAAAAGTCACTTGTGTTTACCCCCCGAGAACTTGTGAATCTAGCTTAAATGATTTCCATGAATGCTGAAAGTGTCAATTGCCTTCTTAAAGCTCTATATGATGAGGTACAAGAAGAAAGAGATAAAAAGGAACTGAGAGATGAGAAAGGAACTGAGAAAGAGATAAAGAAGGAAGTGTTCAGTCTGCAGGCAGAATTTAGCAGACACACAGGAGGCCCATGATTTGCTGGACTAGAAAATGAAATTGTTTCTCATTTCTGTTCGTGGCTGCCTACAAAATTCTCAAAGTAAAACATGGCCTCAGGGAAAAGATCACATCAGGGATATATCTGTAACTCTTAGCTACGATCTCAGAAAAATCTAAGTTGGTGCCCAATACACTTCCTCAGTTAGACAAAAGGGCTTCTAAGAATCTTAAAAGCATTGTCACACAGCACACGGACAATCACCTAAAATACACTTGTCTCAAAAAAAATCTGCTAGGTAGACTAGAATCTGATACACCGGAAACCCACAATGTTTTTAAGAAAGTTGTACCACCTTTGACTAAAAGAGATTGAGATGGTTCAAAATGAAAAAGGGGCTCTGACAGCTTCCTATGTGTAGGGAAAAGTCGAGAAAGTTATTCAGTGCCAAATGTGGGCCTTTTTTTTTTGAAAAGAAACTATATCTCAAAGTGTCAAACCAAGAGAGTAGAACCTGTACTATGCAAAACAATGGCCTAGTGCAGGGGACTTTTTTGGTAAAGGACTAGATTAGTAAATGTTTTAGGTTTTGTGGGCCACATACAGTCTCTGTCACACATTGTTCTTTGTTGTTGTTGTTTGCTTTGTTTTTTAAAGCCTTTAAGAATGTAAAAAACATTCTTAGCTCAAAGGCAATACACAAACAGGCCACGGGCTAGACTTGGCCCATACGCTATGTGCAGTTTGCCACCCCCTGAACTTAGGCACGACTCCCAGATAGAAAGCCTGGGCCTTGCTGGGGGTAGCTGCACCCCCAGTGCAGGTGGATCCGGCAGCATGTGCCCGGGTGGATCCCAGAACTTCTAAGGAGTCAAGACTGGGTGCCGCCCACTTTTTCACCCTTTAGATGAGTTTGTTTACCGTGGCTATCCTGTCACTGTCCCATACCGTGTGTTGGCTGCATGAGGGTAGCACACATCACTGAAAGCCTTTTTAGTTCACAGGTGTTTGGATCAGGAAAAGCCACACCCAAACAGCCTCATCTGTATCCTATGTTGACGCTGATAATGAGATACTGGACTTCGAGCCTTATGCTGTAATGGGATGAAACTTTTATGGTTGCAGGGAGAGGGTGAGTATTTTGCACATGGGAGGAATATAAATATCTGTGGCCAGAATGAGGCAGTATAGTATATTAAAATGGTCACAAATTCTTTGAGGTTCCTCCTGTCAAGAGATGGAGTCTTTTTCCCCATTCCTTGAACTTGGGTTGGTCTTTTGACTTGCTTTGGCCAACAGGATGCAATTGAAATGATGTGCACGAGCTCCAAGCTTAAGCCTCAAGAGGTCTTTCAGCGTCTGTGCTCGCCCTGTTGGAACACTGCCGCTATGGGAAGAAGTTGGAGGGTGAAAGATCACTCATGAGCTCCCAGCCATCCCAGCTGAGGCCCAAATGTCACAGTGCGCCCAGGCAAGATCTGCAGAAGGCTGCTCAACTGAGCTTAGCCCAAGCTGCCAACCAACAGAATGCTGACTATTGACTATGTTATAAACCTGAGGTCTGGGTAGTTTGTTACCAGCTAACACTAGCTGATACACAGGGCAATGTGATAAAGAGACAGTGAGATTTCTGGAAGAAAGATCCAGAAAGTTCATGCAAAAATGGGAATAGTACCCTTTATACCTTTTATATAATGCCCTTGCATTACTGTTCTGTGAAAAATAACCAACAGCCTGACCCATAGGAAGCACTTGGCCAATGTGAGTTCCTTTCCTCTTCATTACAACGTGTTTTTTCTCCTCCTTTCAACAGTTTCTAAATTAAGGTTTCTACTTTGAGACTGAAGTGCTGCTGACATCTAACAAAACCAATAATCATTATTAATAGTGTTTGGGTCTGTGGCTTAGACATCATGGGCATAACTCCCTTATCAGTGATTTATTATAATAAGTTCCATCCTGAGGGATAGTCCTTCTCCGCTGCCAAGTTCACACAGAGCCTCAGAACCAGCCTGTTCTAGAATAATTTCCTCTGGTACCCTGGGATTTCTAAAATAAGCCAGGACTTGACTGGTGTAAGGGTAGATTCGAGCTGCGGATGAGGGGCCATAAGTGAGCCTCAGAGAGGCCAGGGGGTGACCTGCCCGGGGTCACACGGCCAGGTGGGGGAGAGGCGGGGTCTGAACCCAGGCCATCTGGCTGCTGGGGTCTTCCCACATCTTGCTGCTTCTTGTATGGCATGTGGCACTCAGGAAGTTGCCTGACTGCACATGTGTGTGTACAAGCGAGAAAGAGAGATGCCAGTCTTAGAAGACGGAACCAAGTGAGAGACAGGGCCAGCGACCTGTGCAGCCGAGGTGAGCCAGTGGGGCAGGCTGGCACTCGCCCTGACCCGGACTGTGCCCCACATGAGGGCAGGGCACCCAGCGTCCACTCGGAGCTGTCTGCTCTGAGAAAGACTGGCACAGCAAGCCCGGATGGCTGCAACAGAGGTCTCCCCACACCGTCTGAGACGGCAAAGAACCGGAACGGCCCGCAGAGGGTGCCGGGATGGGCTCCCGAGACCTCCACTTCGGGAATGCAGGGTCTGTCCCCCAGAGTCTGGGACGGCTGCAGGCAGATGACCCTCGGCTGTGGGCCCTGGCTGAACTGCCTTCCAGGAAGGGAGCGGCCCGGCTCACATATGCAGCTCAACTGTCCCCAGGCCTTTCCCTTGCGAGTCGCCAGCCAAGGGCGGAAAACAGCTCTCTGCCCTCTTCCAGGGCAGTGCAGTAGACACCAAAACCCCAGCAATGTCACCCCCCAGGGCTGCATGACCCTAACTGACAGTTCCACGATCCCAGTATCCACCCTGACCCCACAGTGGATGTCCACATCCACTGTTAGGCTGTTAACCCTGTAGTAAGCCCATGGAGTGATGTGGAAAACTGCTCAGGATTCAACCTTAGGTGAGAAAAGCAAGATACAAAATTGACAATGGCCTTGGAGTATGACTCCGTGTGGGGCTATGGTGTGATTCACAGCAGCTGCGACGAGAGGTGGTGTCTTCCTGACGTTAAACAGACATATGGGGCCGGGCGCGGTGGCTCACGCCTGTAATCCTAGCACTCTGGGAGGCCGAGGCGGGTGGATAGCTCAAGGTCAGGAGTTCAAAACCAGCCTGACCAAGAGCGAGACCCCGTCTCTAAAAAAAAAAAAAAAAAAAAAAAAAAAAAAAAAAAAACAGACATATGAAGATCCAAATTGATCAGTGGGCAAAGAATAGAATCGGACATTCAGGTAAGGAAAAATACACGCAAAATGTTTAACGTAATTAGTAATTAAAGAACTGCAATGAAAGCAACAATGGTAGAATGCCCTTAACCCATGGAATTAGCAAGGATTTCACAGAAGCAGCGACACCCAATGGAGGAAACGCGCAGGGCTGGAGATTTCGACACAGGATTTGTGGGCACACAAGTGGATGCTTCTTTCGGGAAACCGATTTGGCAATAAGCGGCATGCTCTTGAAAAATGCTAAAACTTTTGACCTTCTAATTCCATTTCTAGAAATCTAAGAAAGAAAAGGAGACATGCAAACAAACATTTATATACAAAGATGTTCGTTATAACACGATTTATAATAAAACAATCAGAAAACCTAAATGCTCCTCAAAAAGAATATCATAGAGCAAATTAACAATTAAATTATATATTATGAGCCCTTAAAAAGTTACTGATGAAGAATCATGTCACGCATAGAACGTCAAGTGAAAAAAGAAGGGTTGCAAACAACAGCTACCGCGCAGACGCACAGGGAGAAGCGCCTCCGGAGACGGCGAGAAGGCCGTAATCCTTTCCACGAAGGGGAAACTGTCACTGTGGACAGAACCAGGGGAAAGAAGTTTTTTTCCCTTCTATTTTCTGGCTTTTCAAATATTGGGGATGACGATACTTTTATAACGAGAGACACAGCATATGTATTTTAAAATCGCAAACACACCCTCGCTCTCTGTGGAGCGCCTCTGTCTAGGTGCCCGCGCAGGGAACCCCCGCCGCCCCTTTCCGGACTGAGCGCCTGTGCCCTGCTCGCTCTGTCTGCTCTGGAGCCCTTTGCTTCTTTTGTGTCCTCTGTTCAGCTGACCTCATTCAGCATAGCGCACATCGCACAGTGTCCACACTGCACAGGGACACCTGGAGTGACCCCAGACATAGGGGAGCCAAGGTGAGAGGCAGAGACGTATAGACATGGTCCCCCCACCCCAACAGAGCTTGAGGCTTAACGGAAGAGCCAGACAGACAACCAACATCCCACAATGCAAGCACAATGGAAGAAGTACCCCCAAAGAGTCCCAAGTAACTGGCTTTGGATATTCAAGGAACACAGCAGTTCCGATTGGGGACTAGGAGAAGATGCTGGCTGAGCTGGGTCTTGAAGGAGAGTGGCAAGTCCCCAGGACAGGTTGCAGCAGATGAGGAAGAGTGAGGCTAGATCCTCGAGGGCCTTGCACACCAAGCTATGGAAACTGGGCTCACTTCTGTGAGCAAGGGACACCTCCAGGGGGCTTCAAGGAGAGGACAGACTCTAGAAGGAGTGGCCCGTTTTTTCATTGCTTATGTGGCAGTGCACAGCTCATAACCGATCAGAGCAGGTGCAGGTAAAGGGATTTTTCGTTCCACATAATCTTTGGATCTACCCAGGAACCAAGGACTCCAAAGCCTCCTCCTGGGGCTGTGACTGACCTTTGTCCTGGACCAGCACCTCCAGCTCCTCCCGAACGCCATCGTGCCAGCTCGTGATGTCCACGTGCAGGGAGTAGTCACAGCAGGATCTGGTGTCAGCTGCTTCGTGCCACTTCTCGAAGGAGGTCAGCAGGCTGGACCCAGGCTCGGGAACAACATGGTCAACTGGGGCAGAGAAATGCGTGTCATGATGCTTAGGACCCAAGCGTTCCAGTGGCAGCCACATCACCACCACCGTCACCATCACCGTCCTTTCCACCATCATTGTCATACTGCATCACTAATCAGTGCATCTGCAGTGATATCATCACCACCGTCTTCAGTCATCACCTCCATTGTCACCACCACTGCCATCAGCAGCAGCAGCACAACTATTTATGCAATGCTGTGTGTCAGACACTGCCACCGAGGCAGTGGGAATTATGGGAATTACCTCATTTAATCCTCACAACCACCCCGTGATGTGTATATTAATATCCCCACTTTCCAGATGAAAAAAACTGAGGCTCAGACAGGGTGAGGCACTTGTCCAAGGTCACGCATCTGGTAAGCAGAGGGGAGAAGATTCCCTGAGACCCGCGGAAACCTTGCCCACTGCTCCACGCTGCCTCCCACAGCACAGAATGTCACGATGAAAAGAACCTTAGAGATTGAACAAGTTACCTTAAACATCCATTTTTCAAATAAAATCTTAAATGTAATGTCGATCAGAAAGGGGAGCCAAGCCTCCTGTCCTTTCAGCCTCACTCAACCTTGCAAACCCTTGCGGCAGCTTCTCTGCACACTCACCCTCACGGCAACACGCCATGGCTAGCAGCGTCCACTCCCGCCTCCCTCTCCTCCTCCATCCACCCAGTGTCAACCTTTGCTGATGTGACCCTCACATCTCCAAGTCTAATGCAAGCGTGCCACCCTCATTCTCTCGGCCTCTCATGGCACAAGGAGTCACTCTCTCCTTCCTTAAACTCACTTCTTCGTGCGAGGCCACGCAGCCAGCTGGCTTCTTCTAGCTTTCTGTCCTTCTCTGGCTGCTGCTTCTCGATGTCCCTGAGCACTCTGCACCCTCTACTTGTCCACGAAGTGACTGAGCCCCTTCAGCCTCGGTCCTGAGCTTTCCTTTCCCTGCACCTGCTCGTTAAAATGGCCACTTCCTCTGAGCTACAGAACTCTGAACCTAGTCGTGCCCTCGACCTCTCCGCTGGGATGACTGAAAGCTCCTCAAAGTCAAAATGTTCAGAACCTCATGCAATAGTGTCCCCTGCCCCACCCCACTTGCAAACCTGCCCCCCAATATCACCCCCTGACAGCTCCACAAGCCAGGAGCCACCGGGTAGCCCCTGGCATTTCCTTTCCCTCACATACCTGCCATCCAGTCCATCGCCAAGTACTGTGGACCGTTCCCTCCACGTCCCTGGAGCTGCCCACTGTGTCCACCCCATGGCCAAGCCACCCTCACCTCTCAGCTGAACTGTGCAATCACCTCCCCACTGGTCCAGCCACATCCCATCTGGGCCACTCTACCCTGGTCTCTTCAAAACCCAAACAGATCACATCACTCTCTGCTTAAACTCCTTCAGTGGCTGCCTGTTGCCCATATGAAAAGAGCAAAGTCCTCGCCTTGACCACCAAGGCCCAGCACCCCCCCCCCGTCTTTCAGTCTCACCTCATGAGAGTCCATCCCTCAGTCTCTGCACCCATGGGCCTTCCCACAGCCTCTGGAGTGTGAGGTGCATTCTCCCACCACAGGGCCTTTGCACATGCTGTTCCTTCCTCCTGGTGCTCTTGCCCTCTTCACCCAGTTAATTCCAATTCATGCAGATCCCTGTACAAATGCTGTTTCTTCAGAGGAGGTTTCGCTGAGCCCCTGCCCTGCTGTTCAAAGCACCGTGGCCCTTTCTTTCATAGCACTAGTCACACTTTGTCATCCCATCGGGCATTGATCAGGGACTCCCTGCGAGACAGCAAGCCCCTTGAGAACAAGCATCATTCTGGCACAGTGGTGCCTGGTGCAGCATGACTGTCAGTCGGCACCTGCTGAATGAAGAAATAGGATGGTGGCCCACGCCAGACCCCCCGACTGTGGTCCTCATGGTTCTCTCACAGGTTCCTGGTGTTGCTGAAACGTACATTGAAATTGCCCTGCACAGGAGGGGAGGGGAGGCTGCAGGGCAGGGGTCCCCAGGGCCTTGGAGAAGGAGCAAGCGGAGATCCCAGGGACCCTGGCTCCTTGCTCAGGGTGCTGTCCCCTGCCCTGTGTGGGTCTCATCTCCACTTCTCAGAACTCTCAGGTGCCACGCACTACTCTGAGGAATCTCACGGTTGTGTCCAAACACGCTTAAGGCCTCCTATCCGAAAGCCCACGTTACAGATGAGGACGCTGGGGCTCAGAGAGGCTGAGTGCTGGCCCGAGCAGCCGCGCTCAGGTTCACCCCGTGGTGGCCGGATCCACATCCAAGTCTGCCTGGGGCCCAAGCCTGGGCTCCTCCCCCTTTCCCAGCCGGCAGATCCAAGGGCAGACCTTGGGAAGAGGGGTCAGAAGCCAAGCCACACCCTCCTGGCTCAGGGGGGCTGGGGCAGCACGGACCCTCCAGCTCTGCCCACATGGGGCTGGCTCTTGCCCCCTGAGGGTACTGCCACAGGGACTCGCAGGACGGGCAGAGCTGGGCAGGGCTGGGGCCAGCTCACAAGCCACCCACAATTGGAGAGCTTGGAATCCAAGCAAAAGCAGCTGTTCACACAAAACACAAACCACCACCAGGCTGCGCGGCGCAGCTCCCCGGTCAGGTGCTATGGCAGAATGGTCACGTGTCCACGGCTTGCCCTTCCTGCCCCAACCTCACCAGGGTCACCGGGGCAGAGCATACTCCTGGTGACTTTGTGCTTGGCCGTGTGACCGTGGCCAGCCGCGGTGGGTAGAAGTCACAGCATGAAAGCGAGGGAAGAGGGGAGGGGTGGCAGATTTTGGCCAGGCCCCCCACATTCTGCCACTCACCAGGAGAACAGAACAGCTGGGGAGTCATGGGAACCAGAACAGGAGATCCGTGGCACTCCGAATCCAACCTACAGCCAGGCAGAGCCACTCCAGCCCCCAGCCCCACTCCTGCAGACCCCGCAGTGAGAAAAACAAGCATTGCTTGAGATCTGGGGCTGTCTGGTACGCAGCATTACCGTGGTGTTACGGAAGCAATACTGACGAATACAACCACTTCTAAGCTGTGGCATCTTGGGCAAGTTACTTTACCTCTCTGAGCCTCTATTTCCCCATGTGTCATAATAATACCTACATCATTGGTTCCAAAACTTTAGCCATCTTCACAGCACGTTGCAGCATTTTTTTTCTTTTCTTTGGCTTTATCTACCTACAATCCACACCTTCTTTACTTAATACTTTTCTTTAAATCAATTCCATTCTAAAACTCTAAATGCAACTTTAGTCTTATCCTGAGCCAAGTGCCTGGGGTGTGCCAAGCACTGTAGTGATGCCAGTGATGACAAAGAGAACTCACAGCCTAGGTCCCTAGGGCCAGGGACAGCGCCACTCACTGATCATCGTGGTCCCGCCCACCAGCGCTGCCTTGGTCCCTTGGAAGAAGTCATCGGCCGCAGTCATCCCCTGCCAGGGCTTCTGCAGGTACGTGTTGACATCAATACCTCCGGGAATCACCATCCGCCCGTTGGCCTCGACGATCTTCACTCCACCAGGAACAATCAAGTTCTCTCCCATTTGTCTGCAGGCAAACAACAGAGGTGGCTTTGGGCTCTTAAGAGGCAGATGGGAGGGACTCTCACCTGTGCAACTTCAGTTCCACTCAGTAAACATTTCTGAGCCAGACTCTCACAGGCCCTGGGTAGAGAGGGAGAGCTCAGGCTGGGCCCTGCCTGGGGGAGAGGGCTGGGGGACAAGCCACAGTGTAATGAGGAGGAAAGCCATGTGGGGAGAATGCAGAGAGGGTCAGGGAGCACGTAGCAGGCCGCTTCGCCCAGCCTGGTCATCTGGGAAGGCGTCCAGGGGGAGGCAGTGGCAGAGCTCAATCCAACAGAGGCGAGACCAGCATCCATCAAGTGGCCAAGTGTTGTCTGAGTAGCATGCCACTCTAGAGTACTTTACATACTTCTGGCAACATGGAATCACAGCCTAGTCTAATTAGAGCCTGGGACTCGGTCACCATGCTGGGGGGGCCACAAGTACGCTAATGAGGGGCCCATTCATCTCAGGCGTAGTCACGGC
The DNA here is from genome assembly GCA_008086735.1 of Cheirogaleus medius. Lineage (NCBI taxonomy): Eukaryota > Metazoa > Chordata > Mammalia > Primates > Cheirogaleidae > Cheirogaleus > Cheirogaleus medius. The sequence goes on from VBSM01001118.1 coordinate 4,493,514, forward strand.
CCTCTACGAACCTCCTCGAGTCTCCCGCCTTGAACCCTGTGAGGTGGGAGGTGTTCCCAGTGTGCAGCAGAGGACGATGGAACTCAGAGAGGTGTGGTGACTTGTCCAAGTCACACAGTGAGCCAGTGATGGGTCCGGATCCATGCCCCGGTCTCCCCAAGTGAGACATCAGGGCTCTGCCCGCCAGCGCTGCCTCCCCACTTCCCTTACACAGGGGCGCAGACTCTGGCCACACTGGGAGCCAGCGAGATGGGACCCGCAAGGGACCCGGGGCCCCAGTGACTGGGCTCGACAGGCCCTGCGTGGCAGGAGACAGGGAGGGGGGAGGAGACGGGGATCGTGGCTCAGTGGACGAAACAGATGCCCCACACCACCCCTTGGCTCCCAGAAACCCGGTGACCAGCTTTTCGTTCACGGTGCCGACTGAATCGGCTGGAAGACTTAATGACTCATAATTCAATGAGTCATAGCAGCTGAACAGGAAAACTTGGCAAATGGCCACAAAATTCAAAGGTTCTTGGGGCTTAATTAAAGCGCAGGAAAACAACGGTGCCTCCCCATGCCAGTGGTCCCTGGGTCCAGCACGCGGTCCCGCGGCCCTGCGCTTCCGAAGCTACACTCTCAGCCAACAGGGCTCCTGCTCAGAACGCCCCCCGCCTCCCGCACGGCCCCAGGCACCGCCTCTCTCTGCTTCGCAGGGCGGGAAGAGGACTGCCAGCATGGGCCTAGCCTGACGAGGGGTTTCTGACAGCAGAGTTGGCAAATACCGAACTGAGGGAAACTGCCCGTTCCCTGAACAGCCTGGTTAGCCACAGACCTAGGACTCTAGGTGCTCAGACATACAGCAGGCACTTCATAAATGCAGCTCAGCCGATGGCCCCTTGTTCCATCTGTAGACCTCCTGGGATCACAAAGCTGTATAAGGGGAGGGATGCGGTGGGAGTGGCCAGGTGGAACTTCAGGAAGCACGTGGCCCTGGGAGTGAACGGTGGCCCGGGAAGCAGTTCTGAGCTACGTTTTACCCTTTGCGGCTCAGAACCCAAGAAGCTCCCCCGCACAAAGAGGTGCCCCCGCCAGAGCTGTTTTCTCCACGTCTAAGCAGTGGTTGAGTCAGAAAACCTCACTTTTGGACACCTCTCAGCACACTCCCCACCCCGACCTGCTTTTGTCCCCTTTCTGGTTCCAGGCTGTCTGTCCTATCCGTGGCTGACACCAGTATCCTCACCATGTGACAGTCAAGACCCATCTGTTTACACCTTCCCTTCATCACCACTCCTGGGCACTGTCCCTGTCCCAGGCACGGCGCGAGGTCCCAGGGCGGGGAGGCAGCAAGTCAAGGTCCAGGTGGAGGGCAGGTCAGCAGGAGGAAGTGCGGCAGACAGCAGCCCGCGGGCTGTAGGGACAGAGGGAGGCACTCCGCACCCTTCGGGTCACGGAAGGCTTCCTGGAGGAGGAATTGCATAAGCTGGAGTTGAGGGGAAGGTGGAGGGCAGGGGTGGGGTGCACTCCAGGCAGGGCCTCATGGGCACAGGGCCCCAGGGGGAGCCAGGCCTACATCCTGGCCAGAAGAGCCAGCCCCGGAAGGGGAGGATATGGAGCTGGAGGGAGGCCCGAGAGGCCTGAGCTGGACTCGAAGTGGTCAAGGCCTTTGATATTATTGGGATGTCTGGCCCCTCCTTGAAACATATCCCCACTAGTCGAGGTGGGGCCTGGTGGGAGGTGTTTGGGTCATGGGGCAGATGCCTTGAACCAGGCCTGGTGGCAATGAGTGTTTCTCATCTATTAGCTCCCAGCAGAGCTGCCTGGTAGAGCCCAGCACCCTCTCCTCCTGCTCTTGCCCCTCCTTCTCCATGTGACACCTGCTACTCTTCTTCCTCCATGAGTGGAAGCTCCCTAAAGCCATGCTGGCACCATGCTTCTTGCACAGCCTGCAGAACCGCGAGCCAAATATAGCCCTATTCTCTATAGGTTACCCAGCCCCAGGTATTTCCTTTCTAGGAACACAAGTTGACTAAGACAGCCTGGGACTAGAGTTGGGGGTGGGCAGATGGGAGCAGGAAGGGCTCCACTGTCCTGGGCAGCACCCTTCACTGGGTGCTCTGCATATGTGGCCTCTCTCAAGGCTCCCAGTAATCCACAGCCTCCTCTCGCCATGCTCCTCCTCCTCCTCCAAGCCTACATGGGCCCCAGGAAGGTGCTGTTAACAGAACCCATCCCTGCCTGACCTTCACCTTGCTCGTGTCCCCTATGCCTTTCCTTTCTGTGCCAACCACCCATGCTGGAGCCTGAGACAGTGTCCTCCTCTCCTCGTCCAGATTCCCAGGGAAGAGGCCGAGCAGCAAGTGAATCCAGGGCCTTCCGGAGACGGCAACTGCACTGCTCCATCACCAGCTGGCCAGATGTGAGAGGACACACAGGAACCACTGCCTGGTGTTATGGAACAAACTGTGGCCCCAAATTCATGTTGAAGTCCCACTCCCCACCACATGACTATCTTTGGAGACGGGACCTCTAAGGAGGTAATTAAGGTTAAAAGGGGTCCTAAGAGTGGGGCTCTGATCCGTTAGGCAGGCGGCCATTACAAGCAGAGAGAGACAGCAGGGCTGTGCTGCAGAGACGCTGTGCAGACAAGCAGGGAGAAGGCACCACCCGCAAACCGAGGAGAGAGACCCCAAGAGAAACCAGCCCTGATGGCAACCTGATCCAGGACCTGCAGCTGCCAGGAACATGAGAAATAAATTTCTGTTGTTTAAACCACCCAGCCCATGGCATTCTGCTATGGCAGCCTGAGCAGACTGAAGCAACCTGGGCTGTCATAAGTGGAGCTGAAGAGGAAGCAAGCAGGAAGAAAGCAAAGGAAACAGATCTTTTCCTTAGGTGCCAAGGCTGTCTTTGGAAGCCATACATTCCTCCTTTCTCCCCCATCTCCTCACCCCAATTCCAGAAATTACAGGCAGGCAGAAGAAGAAAGAGCCATGAATTCAGTTAGCTGTTCCAGGGTGAAGCCGGGCCTTGCCCTAACCTGCCCTGTAATGTGGGGCCAGCCCTCAGCAGCACCTGCCCGCGCTTCCAGAACAACGAAACAGGGTCCACTCTGCACTTCACAGCCTCAGCATGAGCGTTAAATGAGGTGCTGCCTTGTCACGTGGCAGAGCCTGGCACAGACCAGACGGGTGCCCAATAAATGCCAGTCCCTTCCCCACCTATAGTTTGAACCCTCCCACATCTCTGTGAGGTCCCTATCCCTGACACACAGGACAATGGCACAGGTGCTTTGGGGCAGGACACCAGCCTCCCATTCCCTCTAAGGCAGGCAACCTGGGGAGACAGGTATCTTAACAGGTCTGTTGGGTCAACCCACTTTATAAGTCCATCTTCCAAGTAGACGTCAGCGTAAAAGGACTGGTCATCGTTGATGATTCGTCCTCCTTTGATGAGGAGTCGGTCGCTCTGAAAAGCAAAGCAAGGTAGTCAGGATCACTGGCGAAAAGCTAAGAGAAACTTTTTTAACTTTTGATATAAAAATTCTCGAATATTTTCAAAATCAAAGAAACGGCATAAAAAAAGCCCCTTGAGACCCACCCTTCAATACACCACCATTCTCATTTCACCCGTTACTCCCTTCCCCAAAAAACTTTTGTTTTTGCTAATAAATTTTAAAACAAGTCCCAAGCATTGTATCTGTCCACCCATACATGCTTCAGCATGTGTCCCTGGCTGTGAAGGGCTTTTCAAATAAACATAACCATAATTCATTACCCAACTAACCAGTTATCAGTCAATAATCAGACTCTGCCGCATTTTACTTGATTATCTCACAAATGCCTTTTTGTTTATTTGTTTGTCTGTCTGAGACAGGGTCTCACTTTTTCTGCCAGGCTGGAGTGCCATGGCGTGATCCCAACTCACAGCAGCCTCCAACTCCTGGGCTCAAGCGATCCTCCTGCCTTAGCCTCCCAAGTAGCTGGAACCACAGGTGTGCACCATCACATCTGGCTAATTTTTCTATTTTTGTAGAGACAGGGTCTTGCTCTTGCTTGGGCTGGACAAATGTCTTTTGACGGCTGGTTGGTTTGGCTCAGGATCCACCCCAAGTCCCACAGTGCACCTGCCTCAGCCTTCTCTGCTGTCTCTGTTGACATCTGCGCCGGCCCCTCCTCCCTTTTGAATGTCATTCATTTGTTAAAGAAACTGGGTCATTTGTAGAACAGGAATTTCTCAAGGCATTATTAAATATGATAATGATCAATTTAGAGACATTTTAAAACACAGTGAAACCCTCCCTTCCTCCAGCGGAGCTTGCGATCGACATTGGGATGTCTTCCCCACTTCCTTCTGCTTCCTTCGGCTGTGGCCCTAAGGCACACATCCCTCCCTCGTTCACGTGCCCGTCGGCTACTCATGGTCATCTCAGCTCCAAGCCCAGGGCCAGGCCCCGAGGAGCCAGAGGGATCCAGAAGAGAGCTGGAATCGGCTCTCATGGGCCGACAGATGGAGGGACAGATGTTTAACAAGTCATGGGGTGTCGGGGGCTCAGGAGGAGAGGAGGGGCCTGCACAGGAGCCACATAAAGCAAGCACAGATCCAGGAAATAAGTCCAGACAAACTGGACCAAGCAGAGCTGTGCCGGGAGAAGGCCAGGGGCGCAAACGCAGCATGTGCTGGGCGGAGAGAGTGGCGTGCAAACCCAGAGGGCAGCGGATAGCAGGAACCAAAACTAACACGACCCGTCCTTCCTGCATTTCACCGTGAGCACGTCCCAACTGCCGACATGTTCTTCACAGCTGTCATTTTCAAATGGCTACAAAATATTCCATCTTATGGACACATAATAAATTGTTCAATTATTCCCCCACTGTTAGATATTTAAGTTATTTTCAATTCTTCACAGGGATGTATATTGCTGCAATGAACACCTTTGTGCACAAAACTTTTTCCTTAATTTGGGTGACTTGTTAAGCAAAATCCTCAGAAGCTCAACAACGGGGTCAAACAGCATAACCTTATGTGTGGCCCTCAATGAACATGACTGAACTGCTTTCCAAAAGTGTCGCCCCATTCCACGCACAAGGACACTGAGCCCGCCTGTGTGTCATCAGTATTTGATTTGCATTTCTCGATGGCTGAGAATTTCTTTCCATGTGCTTATGCACCGCCCGTGTCCTCCACGCTGGAGCTGTGGCGATGAGCAAAGCGCAGCGTCTGCCCGTGAGGCCACCCTGCGGTTGGGAGAGGGGAGTGGGCAGGGACGGGCCCTGCAGCCGCTGCTAAAGCAGTGTCTCCTCGAGGACTTGGAGGCTGGGTGGGTGACGGACAGAAGGAGGGACAGACAGATGAATGGTGGATAGATGGATTGTGAGAGGCAACTCCAGGGACTGGAGGGAGGAAGGGTGCAGCATCTATCTGATAAATAAATCCGGTAACGGGTACAGACTGGTCCGGCTAGCACTGTGGGCGTGAGCCTGCCGGGGCCATCTGAGGCAGTGTATACAGAAGGCATCTCAGGATGGCCCCTTGGACCAGGTCCCAGTGGTCCTATGGCATCTACCGTAAGGGGTGGGCAGAGGGTGCTCTGCAAGCCCAGAGAAGAGTTTAATGCAAACTAAGGAACGAGGGAACTTTCTGAGCAGAAACAGATCACGCAGTGGGCTGCTCAAAGCCTCTGGCCTGCTCCTATATCAGCAGTGCATCTTCCTCAGAGTGAAAGCCAGGTCAGCGGAATCCCACTATTTTGGCAAGTTTCATACTCTTACTTCCTTCAGGGCCCTGCTCAGTGTCACTTATCTGAGTGGCCTCGCCTTGACTGTCGTGTCTTGAACACCACAGTGTCTTGAACACCACACACCACCACCTTGACAGCAAACCCTACACCTCCGACTTTATGTTTCCATAGTACTTGTCATAGTACATTTGACACACTGTATATTTGCATGTCTGTCTAAAATGTGACTTGCAGCACTGGAGTCAGAGCTTGGGTGTGTTAGCTGACTTGTGCAGGGCACAAGTTCACAGGGGACCAGTGGCACATACACCAGTGGGTCTGGTGCCACCTGGAGTTTGCCCAGCAGTTGTCCTCACTAGGATGTTAGCTCCGTGTAGGCAGGGACTTTGTCTGATTCTGCACTGCTGCATCTCCAATAGCTTGGCCACAGCCTGCATGCTAGATGGCTGGATGGCTGGATGCGTGGGTGGATGGATGCATGGGTGGATGGATGGGTGATGGATGGATGGATGGATGGATGGGTGATGGCTGGATGAATGGATAATGGGTGAATAGATAGATGAATGATGGATGGATGGAGGGAGGGATAGATGGATGGATGGATGGGTGGATGGATGCATGGGTAGATGGATGGGTGGATCGATGGATGCATGGGTGGATGGATGCATGGGTAGATGGATGGGTGATGGATGGATGGGTGGATGTATGCATGGGTGGATGGATGGATGGGTGGACAGATAGATGGGTGGATAGATGGGTGATGGATGGATGGATGGGTGATGGCTGGATGAATGGATGATAGATGAATGATGGATGGATGGATGGAGGGAGGGAGGGACAGATGGATGAATGGATGGATAGATGGATAGATAGGTGGGTGGATGGATGGATGGATGGAAAGATAGGTGGGTAGCTGGGTGGATAAGTGGGTGGGTGGATGGATGGGTAGATGGGTGGATGGATAAGTGGGTGGGTAGATGGATGGGTGGGTGGGTGGGTGAGTAGATGGATGACTGAACTGATTCTTGAAAGAAGAATGGGTGAGGAGGGAGAGAAAGGCATCACAGCCATGAGTCAAGTAAGAGAAGTGTGAAGCAACCTATGCTATTCTCTAGAAGGAGGGTCTCTGGAAGAAGGAGCTTCAAGTTAAGTTGCTCCCAGGCCCAACAGCCTATTTTTATCCCTAAAATAGAAGCCAGACATGATTTGTGCATCCCCAGGGAAGAGACTCACCAAGCCCTCCATCCCCAGGGAAGAGACTCACCAAGCCCTCCCTCGAAGCCCAAGGGAGAGAAGCGGCCCAGGCCCTGCACACTCAGGAGGCACAGACAGTGCAGGTCTCCCGCGGCACCAGAAAGCAGGACAGCGCGCGCCATCAGCAGCTGGCACACGGCTTCTGGAACACGGCACCCGCAGGCAGCTGCTGCCTTGTCACATTTAATAGCCGGCTTTCTGGGCTCAGCCTGAAAGGTGGTATTTAATGCACTGCATTCCAGAAGATCGGCCCCAACACGCTCTGCTCTTCCAGAGTCAGATGGTGGAGCTTGTGCTCAAACTCACCCCTCCCCTACTACCACCAGACGCCGCACGCGGGGACCTCAGGGCTCCAAGCTCTTGGCATCTCTTAAGCACCAGCATATTTCTGAAAAAATAAGCTCACAATAAGGTAAGAGCCGATGTGACATCTTCATGTTCTTTCTTAAAACTGGTAGTTCCTTTGCCTTTTTTTTTTTTTGACCACTATGAAAACAAGTTTATTCTATCTTGTCATTGTTATTATTTTCCTCCCTGATCCTAGTAACACAGAATGCTCGAACATTTTACATATGGCATTTTCAAAGCCATGTTCTTCAGAACTCTAGGTCAGAAGGACTTGAGTAGATACTGTCCCGGAAAGGGGTTCCCTGGTGCAGTGAGTTCAGAAAATTCTGGTTATACAGAAAAAATGATAGTTGTTATGACAGAACTTCTCACATCCTTTCCTCTGCTGATGTGGGATGTGAATAGTCCAAAGGGGAACTGAGTTTACATCTTTTCCAAACTTAGATCCCTTCATGGTGTAGAAGAGCTGAGAGGATGCTTGTCCATGAAAGACACCTTAGGAAATGTGCTCTGAGAGGGTTACGTCCTTCGTGCCGTTTGCACTGAACAATCCTTACGGGATGGTAGGTCTCATGGGCCTCAGACGGGATCATAGACAGGTGTGGCCTCCAACTTTGCACTACTAACAAGGGTTCAGGTTAGACCCAAGGTTTCCTAACTTCCTGTCCAGCGTTCGGGCCACCAAGCCACGCTTTTGTCATAGTCTAGAATCCGTGATGTCCCACAGAAAGAGGAACCTAGAAACACCCCAAGTTCTGTGATCTAAGGACCTTGCACTCAAGGCTCCCTTTTTCATGCATGAAATGTGGGTGTAAAAACTCACAGAACTGCACACCAAAAAAAGTACATTTTACTGTATGTATAATGTTATTTAATATATATTCCTGAAATTAATAACAAAACTCTCACACTTGAAAAATAACACCGGTGCTGTCTGCTGACTCCCACAGGATTACCGTGAGGGGTAAACAGTTAGCAGATGGGAACAATGGCATGCTCTGCATAAAAATGACTATTTATATACTTTGAAGAAAATCAAATGCCTAATGAAAAAGTCAACGAAAACCTAACAGTTGAGTCTACTAGCTAGGGTACACCAGAGACTGCCAGTTCACTCCACGGTGACAACAGTGACCTAAAGTCAATATACTCAGCGTGGCTCATGTCCTTGCATCAGTATTGCATGATAGCAAGACATCCCGAGGTTCCAACCCTTACCCCACTTATTGTCCATGTGACTGACTTCTCTGAGCCTCAGTTTTCTCATCTATAAAATGGGGTCATTGGCTCTTATTCCTATGTGTGTATGTGGAGCACCCGGCACAGGCCTGGCAGCACAGTCTGCACACTGGACTACACACTGTTTGTTCTCTATCCTGTTCTGTGGCAGAAACCACACTTGATAAAGAATTGTTAGGGAAGGGGTGGAGACAGCTAAAAAGAAAATAGCTCTTGCCCTTAAGGGCGTTGAGGCCAGTGAGGGAGACTGAGTCATCGGCAGGCCTTTGCACCCAGCGCAGGGAGGCTGAGACAGAGGAGCACACAGGAGGCCTCCACTCTAGCCCTTCCGAGGGGAAAATGTGAATTCTGAGCTTGAAGAGCAAAGGAATTAGCCACACGGCAAAGGAGAAAAGATTCCCAGAGAGGGAAACACAGAGGGAAAGAAGCAGAGGCCGGAAGGAGCCTGGGGAACCCTAAGTGGCTTCCTTTGGCTGAAGTGTCACCTCAGAGTGAGGAACCAGACAGGTTCACAGGTGCCAGGCCCCGGGGACCCCTATCCTATGCACAGAAGGGAGTCTGGGCTCCATCTGCATCAAGGAAGAACCCAAACCTAAGAATGCCTCAAGCTAAGACATCACATGACACTGCGCAGACGTGGAAGAAAGTGACTGATCACCTTTATCTTCTCCCCAAAGCTGGGATTCCTCAGGAAGAACAACTGGTGGCCCAGTTTGCAGCATGTATCAAAGGCTTTAGAATTGCTCACGTCCTCTGACCCAACAGTTTAGTGCTGGGGATATATGCTCAGGAAAATATTCCAAACAGGCTCAAAGAATTATACACAAAGATGTGATCCAGAATTAATCACAATGGTATAATCACACCACTAATGGGGTAGCATTCAGCTACTAAAATATTTTCCAGGAAGTTTTAAGGACAAACAAAAGTGCGAGGTAATAAAATGTTAGGAGGAAAAGCAAAATATAAAACTATCTGGGAGTAATTCGAGGGGAAGTGGATCTTCTGGCAGCTCCGTGGAGACTCTGGGGTGCCCATGTCCCCACTGCCAGTGCACACCCCTCTCCCCTGCTGCACCTCATGGCCACTGTTCTCGTGCCATCCCTTGCTGAGCTGGGTGTCCCTCCACGGCCAGGGCAGCCCTGGGTATTTCATCTACACTCGCAGGAACCGGCCCTACACAGGATTTAGTAAATGTCTGCTGGCAGGAGAGGGGCGAGCCAGGGAGCAAGGGATGAGGGAGTGAGAAGAAAAGAAGGATGAGATAAAAGAACGATAAAGAGGGAGGGAAAGACAGAAAGAAAGGGAAGAAAGGAGAGAGAGAAACAAACAGAAAGTGGAGAACAGTGGCCTGACACATAATAAAGTCTCTTTTCTGCTTTTAAAAATTCCCCAAAAACCTATCCCCCCCGCCCTCCCGCCGGAACAGAAGCTGGCAGTGTGAAGCCTGCCGGACAGACTGCCGGAGGCGTCCTCGTGATGGCTCCACCAAAACCCCGCGCCGCGTGTCTCTGCTGCTGTGCCGTTGCATCCAAGGAGCAGCCAGGCAAGAGGAAGAGCTTCTTCCCCAAACCCACTATTATCTCCCACCCAGCCCCAACAGAGGAGAGAGCTGATGTGGGCGTGACACTTTTGTTCTCACAAAAGTGAAGTGTTATGTTGGGCTCTGCTTACAAAAATTAGCCTTTAAAGCTTCACGCATTCTTACCCATACAACAGCAAAATAAATGCAACAATTATCAGCCCCAGCAACGAGGGAGGTTCTTGAGCACAGTGGATTGTGCGCATCACTCACTGTCTGCTCCAGAGCAAAGCATGAAGCCCCGGGGTTCTGTGCTCCCTCCCTCATGGTGGGAATAAAATCTGTCATCTCCACCTCAAAGGCGGCTGTCAGAGGGATATAAAATCAATTAAGGTCTGGAAATCCTTAGAAGAAAATAAGAGATTCTTATCAAATCAAAAATCACTTAACCAAAAATCACTGGTTTAGCAACCTTGCCTATCAGGAAAACAGCAGGGAACCAAGGCTGCTATTACAGAGACAGAAAAAGACAGTGGCTATGTCATCAAGGAGGGAACACTGGAACTGAGTTCTGAAATGAGAGCATAAGTTCACAGAGCTGGAAAAATGGGGAGAAGAGGAACACCCCAGAAAAATAAATAGAAATAAACAGTACACACACAGACACAGTGTTCTGAAAGTTCCAGGTTCCATGCATAGGTGAGCAACATGGGGGAGTCTGACCACAGTGCTGAACCACCTCTAGGCACTGGGACAGCGAGGTTTCTCCAAACCCCAACCCTTGAGATGCTGAAGACCCGCGCCCTCCTACGCACCCCGCCGTGCAGTTTCTCACTGCCTTTCCTTCTCAGCTTCTTGGCAACTTTGTAGTCTGTCATCCTCACAGAACCAAAATAGTTGTGACATTTCACAACGGATGTACCTGGTTTCAAGGACTTTTACGTCTTAGCATCCCCCTTTCAATACCTTAATTCTCCCACCCCAGGAAGCTGGGGGGAGGCCAAGCACTCCCAGGTCCCCTACATGCTCTACTAATGCAATGATGGGAATCTGGGTCAGTGAGCAGGTGAGTGTCCACACAGGGTCCAGAGGTCGTGCGGATTTGCAGGAGGCTGCCCGATTCCTCAGTGGGAAGGGCAGGAAAGCTCGAGGGAACTAAATAGTCAGTCTCTTCTGAAAGATGAGAAAACTTTCCCTTCCAAAGGGCAAGCAGGGAAATGAGTCTCAAAGAGATCAGAGAAGCTCTGTTTTGGTAGAAATGTGCTTGTCCAAGCATAGCTTGCAGGTGGAACTGCTTCCTCTAAGACAAAGGATATGTCGAGGTGAGTTTTCAAAGTTCTCAGACCTGCAGCTCAGAAGTGCGCAGGCGGGGCAGGCCCCCTCACACAGCTCGCAGCACAACACCCTGGCCCGGCAGGTCCTCATGATGCCCGGCAGTTGCCCGCTGAAAATTCCAGTCTGCGTGTTTTTATCAAGACTTTCATTTACCAGACCTGGATGGTGCAAGTCACACTATTAACAAACATCCCAGAAACTTCAGCGTAGACCCTCGGGTGGGCTGTGTCACTCATTCGCAACTCCTGCTGTCCCACCCTCCACGCCCCAACGTGGGTGCAGGGCAGCCCCTGCCCCCGACCCCCTCCCACCCAGAGAATGAGAGAGGCTGTGAGTGCACCAGTCCAGCACGACAAGCTTTAAAAGGCAGGTGGGGTTCAGCTCTTCTGCCTGAGAGCCTACCCCATGGAAACCACATCAGCCAAGGAACAGCAGCCCCCCAGCAAGGTGACATGAGGAGCAAACAGAAGCCTGGAGACAAATCCAGCAGGGCCCAGCTAAGTGTCTACCACCCACAAACCCCAATGCAATAGATAAGTATTTGTCGTCATAAGCCGCTGCGTTTAGAGGGTCTTTGTTATGCAGCATCATTGCAGCAAAGTGCCTTGATACACCACTGGAGCTGTGTGCTGGGAGCCACAGGGATTGCCGCCTGAGGTTTTACAGCTCAAATCCTTCAAACTTCGACAACTTGGTTCCTGCCCTTAATAAATGGAGCCGCCCTTCCCCAGCTCCCCCACCCAGCTTCCCCCCAGCTCCCCTCCC
>VBSM01001118.1:4505798-4527027 GCA_008086735.1 Cheirogaleus medius
CCCCCCAGCTCCCCCAGGCAGCCTCCTCACAGCAGCAAGTGCTGCCACCACTCCCATGGCACACTCATGTTTATTCACAGAAATCTTCCCATTCAAGACTTTCATTTTGCCTCAGGGGACAGCCTGTCAGCCCGAGGCCCTTTGCCACAACCCAGGAAGTGGCAAGGGGTATGAGATTGAGTCTAATTAACACACATTTGTCCTCCCCTGGCATGAGTAGGGGGCAGGGTGGCTTTTCCTGCTTCATGAATTAGAAATGCAGGTGGTCCCCATGGACTGCAGGCCTGTTTCCATGGCAACTGCAGTTATAACAGTGTGATCTGAGGCCCTGTCATACTTGCAGACATTCAGAAATACTCCCGGGTGGACAGAATACCTGACTTTAAAATAGTACACTCCTATCATGACCCCAGAGTGGGCAGGGCCTCCAAACTGTCTGTGGAAGGATGATGCAAGCTATATATGCCTTGGCCCGTCTTTATGTTTCCTGGTCTCTGCTTCATGCCTTATACAAAGAGATCCGAACAGAAATTCATTGCCTTAAGAAATTCACATTGCTTGAGCTCATACTAAGTGTCAGTTCTACATTACATGGGTTTTCATTTTCAGTTCTTAGATCACCTGAAGAAGTGGGTATGATTGCTAGAAATGAGGGAATCAGAGAGGTGAAGTAATCTACTCAAGGTCACACAGCTGAGAGAGATGGCACAGCCAGATTTGAACCTAGTGCCACCTGGCCCCTCTACCGTGACCACCCCCTGCCTCCTGGTGGTTGGTCTAGTGCAGTGTTCTCTTCACTGCACCTAGTTCATGTGTCTGAGCCTCAGTTTCCTCCTCTGTAAAATGGGGACAAGCAGCAGCAGACCACAGAGACCCATTCAGCCATTTATCAGGCACATATCTCATGCCTTGCACCTCACCTGCCCTCCAACAGGACTGCTGGGAATGTGGTCAAAAGAGGATAAGGCAGGTTAAAGGCTCTGGAAGTTGCAAGGGATTCTCTGGGGGAAAGATATTAAATGCAGAGACCTTATTCACCTAATAAACATTGATGATGTCTCTGGCTAGCCAGCTGCCTTCATACTTACTATTCATTTCAAGCTCCTTTAACAAAGAGACAAAGTGGATGGCTGGCCAAGGACGTGGGTGCAGAGGCCAGGCTGCCCGGGTTCTTAACTGGCCCTACACCTCCAAACCCTGCAATGTAGGCGAGTTTCCCATCTGTAATGCAAGAGGGGGATTTTGAAAATTAAATAAATGAACACATGCATAGCACTTAGAACAGTGCCTTTTTTAAAGTCCTTGCAACATGGGGAAATAAATAAATCTCATTAAAATGCTCAGTTCCACCTGCAGCTTCTCTCTAACCTCTCTCACCCCAAACCTAGCTCTTTTCTAGATCTTGTTGCTTCTACTCTGGAAATGTTCTCCCACCTGCCTGCCGATTCCACCTCCCACTGCACCTGCCCCAGGCCAGCCTCAGCCCATCTCCCTGCTGCTTGTCTTGTCCCCGCCACACAGCAGCCGCAGTGCCCTTTCTGAAACACAAATCCAACTCTGTCTCGCCTCTCCTCAAAAGCCTCCACCGGCTTCTCCTCACGCGAAGGACGAAGCACACCCTTCTAGGCTCTTCCCAGCCCGAGCCCTGCCCTCTCTCGGCCTTGCCCCCGCATGTCCATCTTCTCACCCCACACTCTGGCTCCCTAAACTGCACCTGTGAACCGCCCTTGCCTCCATCTGTGGCCTCCTCGAGCACGGATCTCCTGCTGGGTAGGCTCTGCCAGTTGGTTTCCAGCTTCCCGTCGTGTTGTGCAGGGTCCTGGCTCCAGGACCAGGTGGGTGCTCACTCCTCGGAGTTCCCACAATGAGGCCTGCACCCCTAGTCAGCCTTTGTTCACAATGCTTCATCTTCCAGCCCACTTTTATATGTCTTATTTCCTCCATGAGCCTGTGAGATCCTTGACTTGATGCCTTAGCTGGGTGATCTTTGGCAAGATGCTTCATCTCTGTTGGCTTCAGTTTCCCCATCTATACATGGAACCCAAGTACCTGCCTCACAGGATCACTTAGGATAACATGTGAAAGTACCCAATGAACACGGAACACTGGCCCAGAAAATCTAATATTCTCTGCCAAATGTTCTGTGTTTATGCATTTAAGGAAGCAGGAAAAAGTTTCCACGCCTTTTACCAGCTTCTCAAAGGAGTCTATGGCCTTAAGAAGTCTTTAAACTAGTTTAAAAGGTGCACAATAATTATTAATAAAGTTTTATTTTCAATTCTTTTAGTTCTGCATGCTCAGAAATAAACTATAGCAAAAAGAAAACTAAGAGAAAAGAAAGGGGGAAAAAGTAAAGAAAAATCCAAACATTGCACCTGGAAATTGTGCTAGATGACGAATAAAGAGCTGGGTGGTTTGGAAGAGAAGGTCTTGGGTAACAGAGAACTACCTTCCAGGGTCTCTGGGCATGGCAGTGTGCACGGGGAAGGAACTGGGGAAGATTCTGAGGGCAAACGCAGAGCAGGAGGCAGACTCTCACTCCACATAAAGCAGAGCTTTCCAGCAAGAGAGCTGTGCAAGAGTAAGGCAGGCTGCCATGTGAAGTGGTGCTCTGCACACCAGAGGCAGGCAAGGAGAGACATTTGGACCTCCCGCACTAGAGGGGAGAAGGGTGGGGGCAGAGGAGAAGCAAGGAACATTCTTTCCTGCCTCCTCAAATGCACAAATAGGAAAGTTTTACATAATTTAGAAGGTTCCTTTCAACTTTTATGTTACAGAATCAAATATTTGCTGAGAATTTATTAGGTTGTAAGCTCTAAGGGTCTAGGGATATGGTATAATACAAAGTATGTGCCAATGTATTTAATAATTTGGGGACAGATACAAAGTTTCCTCAAACAGCCACCTGCTTGCTCTGTGCAGTTCTGTGTCAGATCCAGTGAGACTTGCTATGGGATGGACCCCAAACCTGACACCAAATCATTGTTCAGGGAGGCCCTGGGGAGAAGGGAAGACGTGCACCATGACGACCAGCTCATATGTGGAAAGCTCCTGTAGTAAAGCCTTTCTCTTTAGTGTGAGATACAGCGAAGCCCCATTAACAAACCAGATCCCTCTCCCCACTGTGAAACTACCACCAGAGAAGCTCCTTGTTCCTTTGCACTCCAAAATTCCTTCATGCCGCCTTCATCTCCCTCTGGGTGCAAACTGCCTTAGTGCTAAATCCACAGATAGGGTATTTGTTAAGGAACACTAAATGCAGTTGTGGCTAAAACTCTTCTTTTGTTGTTGTTGTTGTTTTTGACACAGAGTCTCAATCTGTCACCAAGGCTAGAGTGCAGTGGCATCATCATAGTTCACTGCAGTCTCAAATTCCTGGGCTTAAGCAATCCTTCTGCTTCAGCCTCCCAAGCAGCTGGGACTACAGGCACGCACCACAACGCCCAGCTAATTTTTCTATTTTTAGTAGACAGGGGTCTTGCTCTTCCTCAGGCTGGACTCAAACTCCTGACCTCAAGCAATCCTTCTGCTTTGGCCTCCCAGAGTGCTAGGATTATGGGCGAGAGCCACCTCGCCCAGTCCTAAAACCTCATTCAGCAAAGAATCAAAGAATTTACGACCTGGGCTTCATTTGCTCACCACACAGTGTGGAGTCCCTGCCATGAATCACCAGTGTGCAAGAGAGCTCCTGCGATGCTTAGGAGAACCAGACATTGTCCCAGTTCTCCAGGTACTCACGGCCAAGTGGAGGAGATGGACATGAGTGACGAAGCCACGTTACTGAGAAGGGAGCGCTCACAGTGCCCAGCCCCAGAAGGATAGAGCCTCCATAGAGAATGGGCACAGCTGCTGCAAAGGCAGAGGGCCAGAGAGGGTGAGCCTGGTCAAGGAGAATGTTCTAGATGCCTGGAACACACACACAGGGAAGGAGTAGGGAGCTGCAACCTCCTATGTCCACAGACATTTCCTCCTTTTAGCTTCTTGCTTCTTTTCCTAGAAGCTTCTCTAGGAAGCATCCCAGACCCCACTGCAGTTCCCAAGCCACCAGCACCAATTCAGAGCTGTCTTTTCTCAGAGCAAAGTCAGGATTTGGTCATTATACCTCTCTAGGGCAATGGTTCTCAACTTTACTGTGCTCAGAACATACATACAAACAGTATAAAAATTTTCGGCATTCTGGAAGGAATTAAAGACCTAAAATAAGTCTGCAACCATTACCATGCCACCCTACTACAGCAAGACTGCGTCTGTTTCACGGGATCTGCTGCTAATAGTTGGCTTACTCTTCAGCACCACGGCGCTGTCCACTGCCAGGACCGAGTTCTCTTACATGCTCGCAGGGCAAAGTCCTCTGATTTCCCTTTCCAGGGTACAAGGTACCTTTTTTCACAGCAAATCAGAGTCTGTTCAACACCTCTCTGCTTCTAAGTGCTCATGGCTCCACCTCAGAGATGTTGCTAGAATAATCTGTAGACTTGGTTGTAGCAAACACAAACTTCAGATGCTGATCAAAATTTAGCAGCACATCTGCAGAGGGTTTTTTCAGTACATTACTGTGCTCACAGCATGTGGGCTGAGAATCACTGGTTGCTGGAATAGCCTGCATTTTCCTATCTTCTACCAATGCCTCTTGTACATGGGTCCCTAATATCTATCTCTGGCTCTTGCCTCTTACCCCCATTCAATCTACTCCTAACTGCCCATTGAGACACCTCTTTGGAGCCTGTTCCCAACTCCAATTCAACCTAAGAACAATGCTGGGCCTTTTCTTCCAAATTCAACCCCTATGCTTCCTGCCCACTTCATCATCAGCTGCAACAGGTGTTTACTAGCATCTCTTACATGTCAGAACTTTCACATTTAATCCTCATATCCCCTCCAGAAAGTCTGGCTTTGAGCTTCTCCCCGCTGATTTAGGGTTTGTTCATGACTTGCTTTGGCCAGTACACTATGGCAGATGTGAAATATGTCAAATTTGAGCAGAAGTTCTTAAAGACACTTCAGGTTGCTGCCAATCTCTTGTGCATTTCTGCTCCTTCAGTCTGGGTCTCAAAATAAGGACAAACATTGAGCAGACCCACCCTCTACCAGCAGCCAGGGGCAAAGTTGCAGCCACCCCACAGCTCTCACGTGTCATGAGCAAAAAGTCAGTACATGTTGTGGAGACCATGAGGTTGTATGCTATGGAGCAAAGCTGACGAAAGCACCATCCCACAGCAGCAATCACAACAGCCAGCCCACACTGCATTTACTACAGGCAGGCGCTGTTCTAAGCATCTGACATATATTAAGTCATTTAATTATCAGGGGGAAAAACCCTATGAAATATTATGATTCCCATTTTACAAATGTAAATTTGTATAGAGAAAATTGATACATAGAATAAGTGGCCTGCCCAAATTACACAGCTAGTAAGTAAAACAGCCAGGATTCAAGCCCACATGGTCTGACTTCAGAATCTACATTCTCACGTGCTGCTTACATCATACCATCCTCCCAGCTCAGGAACTTCCAGTGGTGTCCTATTACCCACAGAAGAAAGTCAAGAGTATCCAACAGCTTGGAACTGAATTATCTAATCCAACTCTTTCACTGTAAAGAAAAGGAATCTAAGGCCCAGTGAGAAAAAGTGAGTTGCTCAAGATCAAACAACTCATTAGTATCTGAGCCACACTTGAACTCGTGTGTCATTTCCATCACTTTGAGTGCATGCTGCCTGACTTCCAAAGCCTTATAGAGTCCTCCCCCATAGCTTCACCCACTCAAATTTATTTCCCATTCCTCACCCTCTGAATTAGCTGAGTGTGACACTCCTTACTCTCTTTTGACCATATTCATTCCCCAGCCCTGGTCTCCTCCATGCTATTCCACCTGGCGTGCAAGTTCTCCCCTTCACTCTTAGCTTGTGCCATCCTCCAAACTGCAAGAAGCCACCTCTCGTTGCTTCTGCTGATGCTAAGTCCTCTCTCCTCTGAACTCCTCTGACACCTGTGCTCTGTTCCATAGCTCAGCCTTAGCCTTTCTTCAGGAGTTTCATGTGCATACACTTTGTCATTCAGATGGAAAGGTCATTAAGGTCAAGGATCATCCTCTGTGTGTGTGTGTGTGTATGTTTTAAAGTGTACACACTTTACCTGCCCATCACACCTGCTGGTTAGCTGCCATTCTGAAATTTCATTTTCCCAAAGATAGAGCATGAGTTTAGAGAAAGGAACTATGATCTGTCGGACACTGACTATGTGCCAAGCTCGCTCATGTATGTCATCGTGAGTGTGCGTGTTCTGTATATTCAGTCTTAGCCAAGTTCATTGCATGAAACAGGCCTTTGTGCTTAAGGTGACATAATTATAGCAGTATCACTCTGAGACATTTTCTAAGAATTTGATTTGAGCAAAATAATTTTTCCCTAAGAATACGGTCCCCAGTTCCTTCTGTGATCATGGCCTCAACATCTCTGAGGCTGTTTGCTTCTCTGCCCCAGGTGACAGTGACAGCAGCTCAGAGTTAGTATCAGATGTCCAACTGCAGCCACTCCAGTGTCCTAATCAGTTGCATGTTTGTTCTCTGACCTTCCTAGATCCTCAGTCCTAGTGTTTGACATCCACCTGATTTCACTATATGTATGACAAATCACTGTAGGCATCTCAAATCCTTTGTGCAGAAAGGCAGAGAATAAACTGAACATCCATACATAGACTGAATGTCACTCTTGTGAAGAAATATAATAGGCCTCACACAGTTTTTGCATATTTGCACATTAGAGTAACTCATTCAGCCTGATGTAATCTTTACTTAATCTTTCTTCCCTGATTACCTTCACTGTTTGATCGAACACACACACTCAAACACACACAAACCCATTTACACACCTAAGACACACATATACATATACACACACAATTACACACACACACACACACACACACACACACAGTGATTTTCCTAACAAGCAGACCCGCCCATCTACCCTCCCCATTTGAATGTGAGCTCTCCTTCCTCCCCACACCAGTGCAAGAACCTTTACAAGCCACTAAACCTCTCAGTTTACCCTTTGGGAAACAGGGTGATATATCTCAGCTGCCTTCCTCGCTGTTCTGAGAACCAAGAGGTAATGGCAATCACTTCAGATGCCTGGACTAAAGCAAACAAACACACATGATCAGCATTCATGAAGTCTTATTTTTAATAATCATAATTCGTAACCATCATGGTGGACATCCTTGACATTCTCCCACAATTAGGCAGACCTCCCTCTTCGGTGGCTCTATTTGGAGCCACAAGCTTTTGCAGGGCCATGAAGCCATGTGCCTTTGTCTGCTGAGAGCCACACCCAGGACGCTCTACTCACTTAGCCGCTGCAGTGGGCACAAGCAGCAGCTTCAGCTGAGTTAATCCCCGGCTGTGCCATTCATTAAGGAAAAAAAGAGCCATGCATGAAAGAGAGCTTTATAAATATTTTAAACAGTCCTTGGGGGCAGAAGCTAAGTGTTTCCGCATTTTCCCTCTTCCTTCTCTAGCAGGCTAATCTATTATCTCGGGAACCGGTTGAGATGGAGAAAAGAGGGAAAGATACCACAACACAATCAACAGGAGTAGAACATCTTTCTAATTCAGCCTCCTGCCTTTGTCCACCCTGCTCCCCAGACTGCCAAGCTCTTCCTCTCCCCCTCGCCCACTCTAATTCCCTTCTCCTGTCTCTGAATTCACTGCCAAAGCAGGGTCCTTTATCCCCATTGTGCAGATGAGATGCCCGGGGCCCAGAGTGACCCAGCATGCAGCAGGTGGGAGGCGGGGAATACAGCTGAGAGTTGTAGCTGCTACCCCTGTACTTCTTCCCATGGACCACATCTTTTTATTTCTTTCTTTATGAGACAGAGTCTCACTCTGTCATCCAGGCTGGAGTGCAGAGGCATCGTCACAGCTCACTGCAGCCTCAAACTCCTGGACTCACGCAATCCTCCCGCCTCAGCCTCCCAAGTAGCTGGGATTACAGGTGCGCACCATCACACCTGGCTAATTTTTGAATTTTTTGTAGAGATGGGGTCTCACTACATTGCCCAGGCTGGTCTCAAACTCTTCAGCTCAAGCAATCCTACCACCTTGGCCTCCCAAAGTGTTGGGATTACAGGCGGGAGCAACCGTGTCCAGTCCTTGATTTTTTTCAAGCCCCCAGATCTCTCCAAAGGCCACACACACCATGGCTGCCAAAAACACCTTGGCCATCTCCAGGAACTGCTCTATCTGCTCAGCTTCGGTTTCTCCAACATGCCAAGTCCTTTGCCTCTGGGCCTCACAGGCCACAGGAAGAACCCCACCTTCCTCCCTGTCCCCTCTGCTCCCCCCACCCAGATCTAGTCTTAGTGTCTCTGATGGGGTCTCCTCCAGCCCCTGTGATTCCCTTAGGATACTCACTAGGCTTTATTGCCATTTCAGGCTGGTATCAGCTTGGCTGAGCTCTGGGAGAGCAGGGGAAGCCCACCCATCTCCTTCGCACGTCCCCCAGCGCCCAGGCTGACTGTTAGTAACACTGCTATGGACCAGGTTAAGGTGCAGCATTTGGAAAGCCACAGTGCCCACTCATTGGTTTCATGACATTTGAGGGAAGGGTTTGTTTCTGTCACAACATGCACATTACTAGCAAAACGTCCTCAGGAAGCCGAAGGGTCCTGCAAAGAGGCCCCACAGGCCTCGCCTCTCTGGTTCGCTGTTTTCTCCTTTAAACCACAAATCTTCCTGGGCCAAATGAACCACATCCCTCCTCAAGGGCCTCTCTCCTAGGAGCTAAGCATCACTTTCATCATCTGTCCTCCCAATGCTCACTGCAACCACCCTTTGAGGCTGTAGGAACAACCTCAAAGATTTTCCTGTACCCACAAGGTGACTAATTGCTTCACATGAAGGACTAAAGCAGCCAGACTGGCCAGTGGTTCTGCAGCCCTTACACTGTGCCTGGTGCACACTGGACGCCTGGCCAGGGTCTCCTGGGATGCTCAGGGGTCCCATGAAGTAGCCCACCTGGGATATTAGGGGACTGAGATTCAGACTAGACAGTTCACCCCCACCCCAGAGGGCATAGCCGGAAGGCAGGGTAACCAACTCAGGCCCAGCAGACTGACAGTCCGGCTCCAGGGCAGCATCCCACAGACCTGCCTCGAAGACCATCCTGTTAAGCTTCTGCCCTGGAGACTCAGGTGCTGAGAGAGGCAGAGACCTACCATGGGCACACAGCCACAAAGGCACCCAGGGCTCCTAGCTTTATTGTATCACCCCACACTCATCATCTGCCTCGGTTCCCCTGGGGGGCAGGGCTAGAGGGTCTCAGAGCAGGGACCTGCTCAGACTGACATGGCCCAATTCTTTCCCCACATTGCCTAGCCTGGGGCATATGCCTTCCATTGACTCTTTGCCAACTACAGTGTTTACAAATTGGCCACCTACACCTCTGTGTCCCAGAGGACAGAGATTAGGGATGGTAAAGAGGTGGTCCCCACCCTCAGAGGTCCCACCTCGAAGTGGGAACCCAGCAGAGCCCGCTGGCAAGAGCTGAAGCTGGGTCAGGAGGGATTTTCTAACTCAAGACTCAACCCAGAGTTGGGGGTGGATGCAGGGCAGTCTCACACCTGTGATTCTGGCCTATGTGCCTGCCCGGGAGCTTTACAGGGACAAGGCCTCCCTCCCGACTGTTGCCAGGATTCAATAAGACAAGGGCTACAATCCACTGGGAAACCACTGGGTAGCCTAGTGGAAAACGCCAGCTCCTGCCCCCTGCCTAAGGCTGCCACATGGCAGGTGCCCCAGGGCTGTCCCTGAGCCTCAATTCTGCAAACATGATAAGCCTCCTGGGTCTCCTGTCCTCCAACCTCAGAAGTCCCCCTGGAGAACTCCGCTTGCCCGAAGCCTGCCTACCACCCCGACTGCTCCTGCACTACCACCAGAGGCCCACGGGCCTGGTCCACATCCCTCAGGAATGCTCTGGCTCCACTCTGATGCCAGGCAGGGACGGGGGTGGAGGAGCTAGCTCCTGCACTGCGCCC
This sequence comes from Cheirogaleus medius, assembly GCA_008086735.1. NCBI lineage: Eukaryota > Metazoa > Chordata > Mammalia > Primates > Cheirogaleidae > Cheirogaleus > Cheirogaleus medius. The sequence goes on from VBSM01001118.1 coordinate 4,515,833, forward strand.
TCAGTTCCCCACCTCCTAGACAAAGCGTAAAGACCTGGGTTCCTTTGTTTCTGGCCACACCCAGGGACACAGCCTGACTGCTCAGCCCCAACCACCGTCCCCACCCTGCAGCCCCCCAGCCTCAGCAGCGTTAACCCTTCTGGGGCCGCGGCCTCCAATGTCGCCCCATAACGTTATTTTTAGCTGTGGTGAGGGTGGGAGCCGCGCTTCCATCATGGCGCTGTCTCCGGACTTCTCCTCCCCCAGCACCGGCGGCCTTGGGGAGCGGTGCTTGGTCTTTTTTCCTTCCTCTGGCGGGAAGGACCCGGCTGCCAGGGGCAAGCGCGGGACGGAGCCGGGAGAGCGCGCGGGAGGCTCAGCTCACCCTCCCCGTGCGAGCGCGAGGGCTGGGGAAGGGGTTCGGACCCCCGCGCCCCTCCCTCTTTTGTTCAGTTCCGCATCCTCCGTGTCCACGCCATCCTCTGCCACATCCCGTGGGGGGAGGGGGCTGCAAGCCCGCGGGGAGAGGGACACGAGGCTCCAGCCCCGCCCCGCCATGAGGGCTCCCCCACTGCTGTCCCCAGAGGCTAGGGGGAGGGGGCTGCAATGCCAAGACCGGCCCCGCCCCACCCGTGGCGACGCAGGAAGCCTCGGGGGCCGCCCCCGCCGTCGCCCCGCGGATCTGGACCCTGACGGCGACCACCCCCAGGTCACAAAGAAGGGCGGCGGGGCGGGGGCGGCTTACCGTGATGTGCGGAATGCTCTTCTTGCCCTGGTAAGACATGGCTCTCTCGGGTGCCCTGGGCCCGGCCGCGGGACCTGCGGGCTGTCTGACTCGCTCGGGCTCTCGGCGGCCCGCTCCCCGCGGGCGTAGCGACAAAGGCCCGGGAGGGGTGGAGAGAGGGACGGAGGCTCGGCGCCCGCGGCCGCCCGCGCGCTGCCCGGCTGCTCGGCCCGCGCAGCTCGCTGCCAGCACCGCCCGGCTCGGCGCGGAGGGCGGGAGGAGGCGGGAGCGGCGAGGGCGGGGGAGGGGGCTGCAGGCCCACAGCTCCTCCCGGCGGCGCGGAGCGGAGCCCGATTCGCCCCTCTCGGCTCGAACCAGGAAGCGCTTCCCTCGCGATCCCCACCCCGCCCCCGCCGCACCGCCCAGCCCGCCGCCTCCCGCCCGCGCGCACGCCCTCGGCGGGCCGGCCTCGCTCTCGCGAAGGGGCGAGCGGTGGGCAAATTCTCCCCAAAGACCCAGACGGCCTGCGGGCGGGCAGGGCCACAGGTGTGCGGCACGGCATCTGGGCGCCTCCCAGAGCATCTGCGCGGGGTGGGGGGGTGCCGAGGACCGGCCCAAGCAGCCAGGAGCGTTCTTGGCCCTCCAGGATCGCGCCCAACGGCCACCCCCTCCTGGCTCTCCTTCCACGGCCTCCGTTTGTCCATCCCCCGGCCTCCCCGGAATGGACCAAGCACTTTTCCATTCCTACTCCAAGCTTTATTCGCGCTGAATAGCCTGGCCCAGACAAAAGGTTACCCATCCTCCCAGCCCCATCTCCAATACTTTCTCCTCCATGTGGCCTCTCCTTGCCACCCTTCCATCCCATCACGAACCAGCCTTCCCAGAGGGTGTCTAAGGTGGAGCCTCCCTCTGGGAGGAGGGAGCAGCAGGGACAGGAGAAAGGGACCCTAATCGACCCTGACCTGCTCTACCCCTGCAGCTGCTCCCTCACCACATGGCAGCCTGGCATTGGGGCCACCAGGTCACCCCATAGACTTGCCTACTGGACAGGGAGTGCTTGGAGGGGTAGACCATTGGTACCAAAGTCTCCACAGCCTCTGGGGACAGGTGGGGGGGTCAGGAGGAGAAAGAAGACACTCCTGCCTCCCAGCAGAGTGGACACCAGCCCCAAGACCCATGACCCAGATGTTGCCCCAGAGAGAGGTGGGCAGGAAGCCACGCCACAGCTTGACAGATTTCATAACAGGGGAAGATGGAAAAGGGAGGAAAGTGGGGAGCCCCGGCAGGACCCCTCAGCACTGGACAGGTGCCCCAAATCACCAGGCAGAATAAAATGCCAGCATCCTCTACCCCTTCTCTGCTCAGTTTCTGCCTGTGAAATCCAAACTCACAGGCCCTATAAAATGACCCATTTTTCCTACTTTCAGGTTACCAGCTAGAGGGAGGGTGGACTGGGCTTGGTAAAGCCCCTCCCAGAATCCCAGGTGTGGCCTGGAGTCATAGAGGCCAGCCCCCTAGTGCCAGGCAGGGGCCAGAGATACCTAGGCCTTAAAATGAGGTGGAGTTGTAGGCTCACAGAGAAGCAGCGGCTCATAGTATTCCAGGAACCTGGGCCATAATTTCCCCATTTTACAGATGGGAGATTGAGGCTTACAGAGGTAACGTGACGTACCCCAGGTACAAAACTCATTGGCTGCAGCAGAGCAGCAACCAGAAGGCAGGCTCGGCACACCCTGCCCAGCGTTCATTCCCTACACTGATTCATTTAGCCCTGGTTCTGAGCTGGGTCCTAAATCCTGTCAATGACCAGGAATTGCGAGTGGAGACCCACCTCCCTCCCGACTCAGACTCCAAGTTCCCTTCAGCAGTGTTGTTACGTCCTAGATTCCACGCCTCAGGGCGTTGCCGGGGTCAGTTGGGAGATCTGGGCAGAGGAGCTCCAGCGATGGGGCCGAGACCACGTGCATATGGGGAGGAGCATCCGCCTGCGACCGGCCAAACAGATCGCTGCTCCCAAGCAGACTTCGCCAGTACAAAGCGCCCCGGCCGCTCAGCCGCTGGCAGCGGCAAGCGTTGCGCCTGCGCCGCGCAAAACCCTGCAGCCTCCCAAGAAGGAGTCTGGCGGGCGGGGGAAGGGCCGGGGCACCCCACGCAAAGCACTGGAGCGGTGAGGCCCGCCCCGGAGCCGGAGCCCGCTATAACCGAAGCCCCACGGCCGCTCGGTCCTCAGAAAGTAAAACGCTCCCTCCAGGGAGACCACGAGCCCCTAGGCTCCACAGTCCCGAACCGCGAGTGCTTTCCGAGCCCTCGGTGCCTGCCTTTTGTCCGGTCCCTGAGAAGCTATGGAGAAAGGGCAAAGGGGCCACAGAGGGGAGAGGAAGGAGAAGGGGACAGGAGCGCTAGAGGTGAGGCGACCAGCGTCCCCAAGCGCCAAGGCGCCGCTGCGAGGACTGGGCTGACCCCGGCGCCGGTGCTGACGTTGGTGACATTGACTGCAGCTCCAGCAGGGACTCGCCTCAGGACAGCCCTGGGCCCAGCACAAAGCGATAGTTCCTCCCCGACTCTCCACTACGCCTTGCGGGAGGCTAGGGGATGACGGCCTCCCCATGTCACAGATGGAGAAGCTGAGGGAGGCTCCAGGAGGCCGAGCGCCTTGGCTGGAACCCGGTTCCCTGGTTCTGGCTCCGGCTTCTCTGCCTGAGGCCCTGAAGCCTCCCAGTCAGGTTCCACTCGGGAGTTTAGCTCCCAAGTGAAGTCGGGCCACCAAAAAAGGGGACTGGTAGGAGGAGCTAAAGAAGGGGTGGGGAGGAGGCGACTGCCTTCTCACCATCTTCCCCCCTCACTACCACCCGCTCCGCACACACCCGTGCTGTAGACCTCCCCACCGCAAGGCGCCAGGTTCAGGACCACGGAGAGCTCCGTAGCCACAGAAAGAGCCACCTGCGATGGGACAGGGGCGGAAGGAAGGAGATCCACTACTGCGCCTACCAGTCCCCAGCTCCTATTCCTCCCGGAAGCCCTCCCAGATTTCTGTCTGGGTCAAGCTCTGCCTCTCTCTGGACTCGCTTCTTGTCTCTCATAGCATTTAAGTGGGGAATGGTGAATTAAAATGATAATGATAATAATAAAAGTCACTGACAAACATTTATTGAATACTCACTGCCTACGGGCATTAACTGATTTAATTCTCACAATGAATCTGTCGCTCACCCTAGCCTGGGAATTTCTGGAGGGTGGAGCCAGGTTGCTGAGCCGGAGACTGGCTCCCTGGGGCCTGTCGCCTGGCAGCGTTCAGGCACGGGGTCCTGGACCATGCCGACAGCTCCCTGCCATCGAGTGCTCCGTTTTCCAAGCACCTGGCTCTGTCTCTCGCCCATCCATCCAGAGGCTATGCTGTCTACCCACCATCTTCCCCCGTTCCCTGGCGGCCCCCAGCTGGAGGGAGAAGACCCACAGGGCCCAAGTCCTGGTGTTCCCTCCCCTAACGAGCTCCCCTTTCAGGCGGAAAATAACCCCAAGTCTGGGGGGCTAGAGACCCCTGTTCAAATCCCAGCTCTACTTCACACTTGCTCTGTGAAGTGGGCACAGTGGTGTCGTGCCGTGGGACTCAGGAGTAACCCTTGGCGACAGCGGCGCTTGGGCGGGGGTACCGGTTCTAACTGCCAGACGACCTCAATCTGTAACCACATCCTTTCCCAGAAAGCATGAGGGGCCCTCAGGAAAAATGCCCCTTCCAGCTTGAAGCCGCAGACGGTTCGCTGAGCCTCTCCCATCCCAGCGCTGGGTACATAGTAGGTGCTCTATAATTATCGTTGAGTAAGTGAATAGATGAATGGACGAATACGGAGCGGAGCTCTCGTTTTTTTTCACTAAACAGAAAGAGGAGCCTTGGGTTGGATTCATCCCAGGGGACCCTTCGTGTCTTAAGGGTCCATGAGGCAGCCTTAGCCAACTTCCCCTCTCACAACCTCGCTGTCCCTTTCTGCAGAAGAGGAGCCGGGACGGGACCTCAGAGGTCCCTTCGGAGTCTCACGGACTGTGCTGGCCAACCCTGACCAAGTCGCACAATCTCCTGTATGATGAGGTGGGGGAGGGGTCGTTCCGCAGCTCTCCCAAGCCTGGTGGCAGCGACCCCAGCACTACTGCCTGGGCACTGCCCTTGGGCGGTCCCCGCCCAGGGTCCTCGAGGGCCCCGCCCCCCACGTCCGGCCCGCGCGCGCCCCGAGGTACCTGGCCATTGTCCCGGCCGAGTGGCAGGTCGCGGGGCGCAGGGCAGCGGATGTGCAGCGCAGGCGGCCGCTCGTCGCGCTCGCCTGGTGAGCTGACCGCAGAGCCCGAGGGCTCGCTCACGTCGCTGGCCGTGTCCTCGCTGCCGCCGGGTCCCGGCAGGCCGACCGCGTCGGGCCGGCCAGCACTGCGCGGCGTGCGCGCCGAGCCGCGGCGGCCCACGCTGTATGCGTCGAAGTCAATGGTCTTGTTCTCGTAGGCTCCCTCCACCGCGGCGAACATGCCGCCGTACTTCTGGCGCGGGGTCTGAGCCGCGCTGCCCGGCCGGGCCAGGTACACGGGCAGGTCGTCCTCCGTGTTCCACGCGCGCCGCCGGTCCGCCATCCCGGTCCAACGCCGGCCGCCCTCCCGCGGCCCTCGCCACCGCCGTGCGCCGCGCTCTGCGCCTCTGTGCGGGCCCGCGGCGGCCCTGGCACTACTGCGGCCAGGGGAGGGGAGAGGCGAGGCGGGGCGCGCGCCGGGGCGGGGCCGGGGCGGGGCCTTCGGGCGGCTGCGGGCTAGCGCAATGGCCGGCTACAAAGGACCGGGAGGCGGGGACCGCGGCTGGGGCGGGGAGTGATGGTGACGTGCCGGAGCCGCAGCGCGGAGGGCGGGCGGCAGAACCGCAGTGCCCTCTTGGCACCCCGACTCCCCGCCCCCCGTCGGAGTGCAGGGCGCGAGAAGAGCGAGCGGCACACACGTGCACACACACTCTGAAGGCACACACAGGTTCATGCCCTCACACCAATTACACCAAACACGTGAGAGATGCACAACCGTGCTGGTGCACACACGAGAGTCAATTACACACACGTTCCCGAGACCCAGGCTCGTTTACGAACACCATAGACAATTTTGCACACACGTACACATAGATGCTTGTACACATTCTGAGTTCAGTACACACACACACGGGGAATTCTCATTGTCACACAACAACATGCATACATAGCATCACACAGAGACTAGCTGCACAGCCAAGAGACACACACATCTGGCACACCATTCATTCATTCCGCACTAGTTTATGGAGTGCTCACTAGTGCTTGGCACTGTTGTAGGTACTGGGGACAGAGTCATGAACAAAAATGGACGAAGTCCCTGCCCTCCTGGAGCTGACCTTCTAAGGAAGAAGGAGACAAAAAGCGCTCATACGATATAGCCAGGGATGCTAAGGGCTAGGAAGGCTGGTGCAGCCGCTCAAGAGGGACGTGCTAGTAGCACACTCCCACAGGCGCGCAAGAGAAATACACTCTTGCACGTGAACCAGTGACTCACACACGTACATGATGCTCACTCCAGTAACACTGCATGACAAAGAAATTTTCACATGCCAATTCCAAAGGCGGACTCATAAGGCGACTCCACACACATGCACTCATAAACTCCTGACAGGACGCCCACACACAAATCCACGCCAGAAATAAGGGAAATTGGAAGCTTAAATAGAAATGCTCCAGAAAAAGACACACAAAGAGATAGATTACCACGCACACGACACACACATGCACCTGGCAGTCACCCAAATAGTCCCCATTCTAGGGGCACCTCCCAGATCCCAGGTAGAGCATACCCTTGCTACACCTGGAGCTTGCAGCCTGGGAGTCCCTGGGTTCCTCTGACTAGGGCATGGGGCAGAGCGCGGGGACCTGGGGTCATTCGTTCTACTGAGGCTTTCCTCTGCCCTCTCTGAGGCCAGGTTCCATGCGCCTACCCTGCACACTTTCCCTTGTTTCTCCTTGATTAGCAGGCAGAGGGGCCTAAGAGCCCCCGGGGACCCAGTGGTCCAAGCTGCACTTTCTGGACAGGCGGAATCGCCAGCTGCCAACACCCTCCTCGGGCGAGTCCAGACATGCTGAGTCAGGACTGGGTGGGGACGGCATCAGAGAGCGTAAGAGCCTGGCACAGGCCCCTCCCGACTCCCAGCGCTAGGAGCTGCCCTTCAGCACCTGGCCATGCAGGCGTGAGCTCAGCCTGGCCAAGCCCTGACACACCCAGACAGACAGTGGGATTCACACTCTGGTTTTTGTGACTCTTGGGACTCATGGACTGAGGACTCTGGGGACCTCAGATCTATGGCCTCAGCTGACACCTTCTTGCGTTTACTGTCTTTCAGCCCTAGAACAAGCCAGTCTGTGCAGTAGGGAGATACTGTTACTCCCCACTGTGCAGCTGAGGAAATAGACAAGGAGGAGGGAAGCAGCTGCCTCTGCCAGAATCTCACAACCACTCAGCCAGGCCTGGATCTCGGGCTCGTCTACTCAATGGGCCTGTAGCAAGTCCATTTTCTGTGCCTCAGAGAGACTAGTGTGGGGGACACATGAATATTTATAAAGTCCCTGCCTTCAACAAATGTATATTTTTATGGGGAGAGAGTGCTGAACACAAGAACAGAAAGTATCTCATGCATACCCTGGATCCACTGTCTTCTACCCAACCCACCCACATCCCGGCTCCTCCCTCCGCTTGTCCCTCCTTCCTGTACCCTGCACACGTTTCTGTCACAGACAGACAGGACCTCTCGAGGTCCAAAGGATTCCAGGCTGCACGTGTTTTCCATTATGAAAATACCTGCCTGTCCTGTGAAATACTATTCCCAGGTAAGGAAATTTTGTGCTGAAGACCACATAGAAAATTCTAAAGCTCCACAAATATTTATAGTGACTTAACCCATAGAAATATCAGAAAATCCAAGAATCTGAGTTAGAACTTTTGAGGTCAATCCTCCTACTCCACACCTGAATCTGCTCTCAGTGTCTTGAAAAGACAGTATCCCGGGCTTTGCTGATGGTGATGGAGATCTTTCTACTTTTGAAGAAAACCTTTTCCATTGTGAGAAAGGACTGGGCAATTCTCAGGACTAGAGGGAGTGATCTAGGGAAGGAATTGAGAAAGAGCTGTCTTTACGCAGAAGCAAGAATGGGTACTAACAGCTTCCACTTACGAAAGTTTACTACACGCTAGGGACCCTTGTGGGCACTTCACATACAGGAACTCTTTTATGCCTCAGAGCAACCTTTGAGGTACCATTTCAGCTTCATTTTACAAACAAGGAGACTGAGGTTCAGAGGCATAAATAACTTGCCCAGGGTCACAGCTGGCAAGTGAGACTGCTAGGATTTAAACATGGTAGTCTGATGCCTTAACTACAATGCTTTTCTCTCCCTGAGAAGCCTGACTGCCGCAGTCCCAGTGGGAGAGGAGAGATAAAGGGACCTGTTGTATTCAGAAGAGTCTAGATGTTTGAGTTAGAATCCTGTTCTCTGTGCAATCTTTGGCAACTAATCACTCAATGTTCATCCAACATGCATTTGGGGCACCCAATGCTGTCACAGAATTGGTATCCTTCCTCTCTCCCACTACAAAGGAGGAGATCTGATGCTCGTGGGACACCAGCTATGCGTAAGTGGCTTTGTGCATGTCGTTCATTTCTGCATTACACATGGTAGGCTTTTTCATCAGCCCATGTGGCAGACCATGCCACTTCCCTCTTCAGGCTGGAATACTGAGGATGACAAGCCTTAAACCCACTGCTTAAGTTAACCACCAGAAAGTGACTGAGCTGGGATTTCAACTCAGGTTTGTCTGGGCCCTTTCCACAACATTTCAATTCATCTCAAGGACAGTAACCCAAGCGCAGCAGAGAAAGGGAGGCAGGAAGCAACCCCCAAGGTGTAAGTTAGGAAATGCACCCACCAGCTTGCAGGGAGGCCAAGGAAGCCTGAGGAAAGGCCTCAGGAAGCCTGAGGAAACCACCCTCACCCTGTCCTCCAAGTGCTCCCAGTCCTGTGGGGAAGGAGTTCTCATAAGTGAATTACACCACAACATTTGGTGAAGGACAGACCTTGAGCTCATCCTGTCAGACCATGAAGCCTTCCAGACTGACCGCAGAGAACAGAAAGGGATGTGTCAGATGGCGGCCGAGAGAGGACAGAGAGGCCAGCTCAGATCCAATGCAAATTTTGTTTAGGCAGACAAAAAAAAATTTAATGGCATTAATTGTAAAAAAAAATGTTTTCAAAAAATGAAGGAAGGGGAATTATATTTTATTGTCAGATGTATAATATACATAGCAAATCTTCAAGGCAAGTAATGGACTATTGTGCTTACCTTAGAGAAGAGAGGTTTACAGAAGTTGGGTGAGCCAGTAACTGACAGAGATGCAGTTCCAATCCAGGCCCATTTGATTCTAAATGTCTGTTTTTCAGTACATAGGGGATTGTGGTAGGTAGAATAATGGCCCTCAAAGATGTCCACATTCTAATCCCTAGAACCAGTGCATATGTTACTTCCCATGGCAAACAGGTCTTTGTGGGTGTGTTTAAACCAAAGATCCCGAGATAGGGAGATGATCCTAGATTATCTGGTGGAGCCAGTGTAATCACAAGTCCTTTTTTTGTTTTCATTTTGAGACAGAGCCTCACTCTCTCACCCACGCTGGAGTGCACAGTGCAATCATAGTTCACTGTAGCCTTTAATTCCTGGGCTCAAGTGATCCTCCTGCTTCAGCCTCCCAAGTAGCTAACACCACCATGCCCAGCTAAGTTTTTTATTTTTGTAGAGATGGGGGTCTCGCTATGTTGCCCAGACTGATCTCAAACTCCTGGCCTCAATCGATCCTCCCACCTTGGCCTCCCAAAGTGCTGGGATTACAGGCATGAGACACCACACCTAGCCTCACAAGTGTCCTTTTAAGTGAAAGAGGCAGAACAGTCAGAATCAGAGAAGGAGACCTCAGAGAACAGAAGCAGAGGTCAGAGTTAGAGAGAGATCTGAAGATGCCATGATGCTGGCTTTGAAGATGGAGGGAGGGGCCATGAGCCAGAGAGTGCCGGCACCTGCAGAGGAACTCAGCCCCGCCAACACCTTGATTTTAGCCCAGAAAGACCCATTTGGAATTCTGACCTTCAGACTATAAGATAATAAATGTGCACTCTCTTTAACCACTGGGTTCATGGTAATCTGTCAAAGCAGCAATAGGAATATAGGCATACAATGGATCATAAAGGGAAACAATTGTTTGTGCAAAGTAGATTTAACTACTGAGAAAATAACTTACTCCTCACCAAAAATTGAGAGGGGTCCTGAATTCGTTGTCTTTTTAGGTTATGTCAGGGTATACAACATTTTGTAACAAACCATTAATAAATTAAACATGCAAAAGGGAATAAACTTTTAATTGTGAAAAAGCATTCATTTTAATGTACAAAATTACACAAATTATACATTTAACTAACATAGAAAAATACATCTCGATAACAAGAGAAAATGCCAGCTTATTTTACACAGGATTAAGCAATCATTACAAATTTTGAAAAATCCCAAAGGAAGGGTTGAGCCTGACTCACAACTGGCCAGGAATCTGCCGAGCCTCTCCGAGGACTGGCCGCTCTATTTGTTTCATGACAGGCAGTGGGCAGGGGACAGCTCACTGCCCAGGACTCAGGAGCATCCTGCTGAGGAGCATTCAAAGGGAAGAGGTCTGCTTGTGTCACTAGACCATTCCCACATGAATAGATGCATCTCACTGTGGGAGGAACAGGACTTGGACGAGCAAAAATCTGACCCTTGGACTTATTAATTTAAACATGTAGGAGTCCTCCTAGATTCATGCAACCACATAGTATAGAATGATTGTGCACTGGGGATCCAATGAGAAAGTACACAATTTCCAAACTGACGTCTGTGCTTTACAGCTTTCAGGTGATTTCTGCCTAGGATTCAACCTGGAGGAAGGGAGGAGACCACAGAGGTTCTGTCAAAATGAACTTGAAAGCCTTGCTCATTGCTTTGCCAGTGACACACCGATGCCCCTTTTCTGCCTGACCATCAAAAGCTGGTTGTGAAAAACTGAACTGTGGAAGAGTTCATCTTAGTTCCCAAACTCAAGTTGGTGGAGTCTCCAGTCTCCACTGAAATGTGTCTGTGCAGAGCCCATTTTCAAAGGGGTGAGGGAAGGTTCCCGACATTCACTAACACGTGCTGGGTGCTTTAAGAAATATGTGCTATCTCATGTGCTACCTCTTTGATCCCCACGTCTTTCCCACTGTTTTTAGAGGACTTTGAGGCTAAAAGGGGTAAATGCACCATCCACGTTTGCAAAGCTAGTTGGCAGCAGAGGCGTGGTTCAAACCCAGGGTATCTAGCCCTAGAACTTACTCTCCTACTTTGGTGGGTTTCTTTCTTTCTTTCTTTCTTTCTTTCTTTCTTTCTTTCTTTCTTTCTT
>VBSM01001118.1:4527127-4614838 GCA_008086735.1 Cheirogaleus medius
TGAGCCCAGGAGTTTGAGGTTGCTGTGAGTTAGGCTGAGGCCATGGCACTCTAGCCTGGGCAACAGAGTGAGACTCTGTCTTAAAAAAAAATAGTTAATGGTTATCACATCACTATGTAGGCATTGATTTCCTCATCAGCTTCAATGTCATATTTACAAATATTGTATTACTTTAAAAAGAAAATATTGATACAAAGTTGATAGCGAGTGCTCAGCCATTTTTAACAATCACATTATTTTTGTCTTTCTCTTTCCTTGTTCCACCTTCATATAAGGGTATCATCAGCCCACTGTTTTGCACAGCCTGATGATGTTTTCAGAGATAAAAAAAGAATGATGTTGAAGAAAACCTTATTTTTGTGCTATCAGTTCTTCCATTAGTCGCTCCATAACTCTGTCTACTACATTCACAGAGACACAGAAGTCAGAGTTAGATGGGAGCTGTGCTTGCTGCAACCAGAGCAGGATTTGGGCATGTTCGAATGGGATAAAGAAACCCCAAGCCTTCAATCCCATGTCTACTGACTTCTTGAAAGCAGTTTTAAGTCCAACCTACAAATTATCTTTTTTTTTTTTTTTTTCAGAAAGCCTTATAACAGAAAAGAAGACTAAATACATTAGCAAACTCCAGGAGTTTTCTTTTTCCACCTGCTTAAGGCACCAAAGAATTTCAAATAATTTATTTCAAAGCCAGGTAGGAATGAAGTTGGCCATTGGTGCAAAGGCCAAATAGAATTCTACTTCTGTCTGCTTACACAACTGGTAAATCTATATCTATCGTAGAATATCTATTTCTGGATATTCTGGATGCAAACAGCTGTTCCCAAGAGACTCACTGAGGGTGTCTATTGTAACACCCAATTGTATTATCCGAACTTTCATGTGACTGTGCAGTGACCAGCCACCAAAAGCTCGGCACTCAGGCTGTGTCACAGTGCACTCAATGCCACAACAAATCACACGTTTCATTTTCTCAAGGACCATTGGCTGCTTAAAGGGCCCTCTGAAGGTAAAGTTGCAAAGACAACTTATGGTCAAAAGTACTCCAAAGATGAGAAGTTCCCTCCTGTTGACTCTGAGTGCACATTTCTTTCCTAGCTAGGAGAAACAATAAATACAGTCTAACCTAGAAGAGACCCAGAGCGGCATTTGGAATTTAATTAGCCAGGGAATGGGAGAATTGAAAGGGACTGTGAATCGACTGATGATTCTCCCCCACCTGCCCATTAGGATCACTGGGGAGCTTTGCAAAAGGGCTAGGGTGCCATGGGTAATGGTGAGCTCCCCTAAAGGACCGGGACTCCACCCAAGACAACCTGATTTAAGTTGCCTGGGGAGAGGCCTGGGCATCAGTCTTTTAGAAATCTCTGCAGATGAGTTCAACATGCAACCAGGAAGAAGAATCATCACTACAGAGTGCAATCTTTATATCCTATAAATGGCCTAGAAGGGGAAAATTGGGGAGAGTGGCAGAGCTAATGTGACACCCCCCTACCTTGACTCCCAGCCTGGATTCCTCCCCACTGCACTGCATTGTCTCAACAGAGAAAAAAAGATTGAGTATCTAAAATATGTCAGAAATGTCTAGCATCCTATTCTCAGAAGTTGACTGAGTTCCCAAAAAGTTTCACATTCTGAACGTGGAATTTCACCCTGGAGTCAAACAGGAGCTGTGAATCTCTTAAAAGCAGCTCCCAGCCTGAAGGTGCAAAGCTCTTTTGAGTTTATAACGTGTACTCGATAAATCGCTGAGTGAAACAAACAGAAAGGAACTCATCTTTGGAAGGACTTGGGTTCCCTGTCCTCTGCAATGAGAGGTAACAAAACTCATACAATAATCTCCTTGCAAAGCGATTCATAAACCTTTGAACAGCTTTGCTGCTTGATTTTGACACTGAGAAACTAGGCTGTGAAAGGGCCAGCATAAACCTCAATTGTTTATGTCTAGCCAAGAAGGAGATGAGTTTCCAAGATATCTTGGGATTCAGGCCTTCCCCAGGGAAAAATGCAAGCATGGATTCTATACAAAAGGGAACCATTCCTTAAACTAATACCTGTTGCTAGGTGATGCCATATAGATTGTAACCCACTAGAAAATTAATTGCATTGAACCCAGATCTAGAATTCCGAATCAGAAGAGCCTACCTTGTGGCAGGGTTGGAGAACCTTCCATAACAGACATCAGAACCAGGTTCAGTTACCTCTGCAACCAAGCACCTTGCCCCTGACCATGGGTGTCAGTCAATCTCTCTGGGCTTCAGTTTCCTCACCTGTAAAATGAGGACAGGAAGGGTACATGCCCTAGATGACGTCTGAGGCCCTCCCCTGCTATAACAATGGCTGTTTCCAGACCTGTGATCTGGATTCCTGCTCTGCTGGCCAGCCTGGGCAGGGTGACGGCATGGCACTGAGCGCAGCCCGTGCTGGTCTGCAGAGCACTGGAGCCACGGCGCCTCTGCCTGTCTCCGCTGCCGCCACACCTCCGATATACCTATTTTAGGAACACTGCCTCGTGGTTCAGGAGGAAACGTTGCCATGCCAACTTGCTGGCTGTTGCTAATCATAATCTACGAATGTGCAGTACAACCATCTGACAAGCAATTCTTTTCTTCCTTAGCTTGGGGACTTTTTTTCCAATTGTCATATGACAGATCGCCTTGTTCATAATGGCACACAGTAGGTGCATAATAAACATGCAGTAAATTCATGACATGAATAAAGAGTATACACAATACTTCAGTCTACAAGGTGAGTTCCCATCTAGTTTTCCATCCACACACACAGCAGGGCCTGAGGCAGGTATTCAGTTACCTGCGTTTGCCAGGCCAGTAAATCGAGGAGGGGCAGTCACTTTCCCTGGTCTCTGAGCCAATAAGTTGCAGAACCCAGACTGCAGCCTAGTTATTCTGGTTTTAAACCCTAACCTCTTTCTCCTAAACCAGGTGGTCTCTGCCACTTCTCTAGAAGAAAGTCAAATAGCACCGTCTTGTACAATTGTGCAGAACGTAAGAGTTTACAAAGTTCTTTTCCATTCATTTCCCATTTCATTCAAAGCCTAAAGGTAAAATAAGAGGTAGGGCTCTGCTGGAGGTCCACACCTGGCCTCTAAGGGTGCACAGTGGGATGGACTGTGCACCCCTGGGTGCTTCATTCCCCAGAGGTGGCTCAGAGGCCTCCCTTGGGGACTCTGGAAAGGACAGAGATAGTCCCAGAAGCAGCACAAGTGGGTAGAAAGACCAGTGGTGGCTGTGGTCTGCAGCCCAGGGCAGGCATGCCATCTGGGACTGGCAGAGAAGCAGGTGGGGTCCAGACACCGAGAAAACTCACATCCAGCAATAGATGAACCTTGAAGCTAAAGCCAGGGCCCCTGGAAAGTCAGCTCAGAAAAAGCACATACTGAGCACTTATGGACTGACTCACCAATTGACTAACGTGGGGGCTTGCCCACAAGGGCAGGGATTTGGTCTGCTTTGTTCTCTCCTAACTCCAGGGCCTATAGTGGTGCCTGGCACTAAGTGGTGGCCAATGAATGCTTATTGATTGAATGAATGAATGAAACCCAGTGAGTGACAAACCTCCGTGGGAAGCTGGAAACCATATTTTTCCTTGTCCCCCCTTTTTTTGGAAAGATTTAGAAAACATGCCATCCTTTTAGCCTAGGAGGTAGATTTCTGCTTGGGAAGGCAAGGAAGGGAACTAAATTTTATTGAGCATCTACTATGTGCCAAGCACCTTCCATTTCTCATTTCACCTTGTGCTGTCAAGGACAGTGATATCTCCTCCACTTAACAATGGAAGAGTTTGCAGATCAGAGAGGTGGGCTGACCTGCCAAGTGTTCTCAGCAGGTAAAATGCAGGTGGGTTTTGAAATCAGCCTGATGGACTCTGAAGCCAGTGGTTCCCACAATATCATGGCTCTTGCTGGGTTGTGCTCTGTGGGGAAGTGGATTTGCAGCCCTAGGACATGGCTTCACCTGTTAGAAAGTAGCGTTTGTGAAGCACCTGCTGGGGTGCCAAGCTCTCTGCTGTAGCCTCGCCTTCCCTGCCTCAGTTGATCCTCAGAATAGCCCTGCCGGAGAGAAGGGTCCCTCTTCCCATTTTGCAGATGAGGAAACAGATCTCCAACTCCAAGTTGCCCGGCATGGCACGTCCTGTTAATGGTGCCCCTCACATTGCAACTGCTCTGCGCAGTCACACACGTCCTCTCCTGTCGTCACTGCACTTCCTCGAGGCCGCCGAAGAAGGCGCCATTCCTCCCATTTTCCTCCAGAGGAGGAAACTTAGGCTCAGAAAGTTTAAGGGCTTTGCCCTAGGCCACTGGGACAGGCAGGTGGCAGAGCTGGAAGTAGAACCAGGGTTCTGTGACCAGTCCGGGCCCCTCCTTCATGAAGGAAGTTGCCTCACTCTCCAGCCTGTGGGACCTTGGGCCCGGGTCACTGTCCCTCTCTGGGCCTCTGCATTTCTGCCATAACATCAGGGTGCTGAGCATGTGTCTCCAAGCACAGCCTATGGAGGCCAGGCAGGTGACGCAGCGTGTGGACGAGAAGACACTGGGGGAGGGGTCCTGGGGCCTTCGGGGCTGGAGTGCCACTCAGTGGGGAGGAAGCAGACTGGCCTCATTCACCTCTGACTGTGGCCACGGAGATAGAGACCCAATGTTGCTAGATCCACTGAATTTCCAAGAGAAGCCAGAAATCCAGATTTTTATAAGAAATCTCTTGATTTTTAAATGTCACTTGCTAATTCCAATACTAAAAAATACAACATAGGTATTTGCACACTCATGTTCACAGCAGCATTATTCACAATAGCTAAACAATGAGAGCAACTCAAAGGCCCATTGACAGGTGCATGCATATACAAAATGTAGTCTGTACACACAATGGAGTATTATTCAGCCTTACAAAGGAGGGAAATTCTGACACGTGCTACAACATGGATGAACCTTGAAGACATTATGGTAAGTGAAATAAATCAGTAACAAAATGACAAATACTGTATGATTCCACTTATATGAGGTCTCTAGAGGAGTCAAATTCATAGAGACAGAGAGTAGAATGGGGGGTGCTGGAGGCTGGGAGAGGGGCAATGGGGAGTCAGTGTTTAATGAGCATAGCGTTTCAATTTTGCAAGAAGGAAAAGTTCTGGAGATGGATGGTGGTGATGTTTGCAAAATGATGAAAATGCACTTAATGCCACTGAACCAGATACTTAAAATGGTTATGATGGTGAGTTTTATGTTATGTATATTTTACCACAATTAAGGGGAAAAGATAGCCAAACAAAACATGTTTGTGGGCCTCCTGGTGCTCACTGTGGGCTAAAATCTCTCTCAGGTCTATCCCGTGGGTTTGGGGCTGCCTGTCGCTCACCCCTCTCTGGCCACCACCCCAGGTTCTGCTGAATCCAAGACCACTGGGGCCGACTCCATCCACCAGGTCTGCCTTCCTGCCGTCACCCTCTGTCTGTTGCACAGCAGCAGGGGCCAGAAAACACTGAGGTTTCCCATGCAGATGCTTGATTGTTACTGCACCTTCCTGGGGAGTGCTGAGGTCTCAAATGCCCCTGTCAGCCCCCTCCTGGCTGCCCAAGTCAGCTGGCCTCACAGTCCTGTGGCTTACAGGGACCTGGCAGAGGGAGCAGATCCCCCGGTCTGATCACAGCAACTGGACCTTGATGCTCTCTGACAGCAAACGGAGCCAAATGAGGCTGGGTGCTGGGGCACTTGTGGGTGCTGTGGTTAGTTGGGGAGCAACCCGTGGACACAAGTTGCCTGAAGTGATGTGCTTTAGAAATGAAGAGCTCTCACTTACACCAGAAGCAAGGAGACTGGGTTTGGAGCCTTTCCCTGCCACTCAGTAGGAACTTGGCGAAAGGCAGGCCCCATGTAGGGCATGATGCAGGGAGGGGCAGCAGATTCATCAGCTATCAGAGCTGGGAGAGATACTGGAAGGCATGTAGTTGCACCCATTTTACAGATGAGGAGCTGAGACCCGTAGAGGCCAAAGGACAGCCTCAAAGTCACCAGCAAGTTAGAGGCAGAGCGGGGTCTCTGGGTTCCCTAAGAGTCCTTTCTGCCAGGACTAGGGGTGTTTGGTCCCTTAGGGGTTCCAGTCTCATTTGAGAATCTGATGAGCTCCATGGCCCCTCCATAGGAAAGTGCCACATGCGTACAATTTTTTGCACTGGTTGAGAACTCCATCTTAGCCTGGGCTTCTGCAAGAGCTCTAGAACATCTAGAACATCACAATGACTAAGATTATTTTTTAAAACGGCTATCCTGCCATCCCCCATTCCTTGTCTTGGGTGGAAACTGTGGGACTGTAAACGCAGCAGACCCTCGCAGCAGAGCCTGCTCCTGAGCAGCCACCAGGGGAGTGGGTGGGAAGAGAAGGAGTTGCATTCTACAGACACAACTGGGCCCCGACGGGGGTAGAATCTTGCAGCGTCCAGGGCACTTTTCCGGCCATCAGCTCATTTGGCCTTCAGAGCAAAACTGTCAAGTAGGCATCAGGACCCTCGAGCAGATGAAGAAGAGGATGTTGGAAGAAGGTAAGTGATTTGTGCAAGGTGACACTGCTTAGGAGTGGCAGAGCCAGCAGGTCACTGGGACTCCAGATCCAGGATCCTGCCCCCACCCTGTGCCAATGCGTACAGGCTTTTTACAGTCAATAGCCATCTCTTTGGTTCCCTGGTTGGCATCACGCAAAGTAGAAACGTCCCTGTGGGTGGCTTGAGATAGGAAGGTGGTTGTTTCGCTTGTAATTTGGCCCTCTGGAAGGACTGCAAATCACGGAGCCACCTCTGCTCTGCTTGCTGTGTTTGCTCTGTGCTGTCTTCTTTCCTGAAACCAAAAAAGCAGGGACATGGGTTCTTAAGGGGAACACACCAGCCAGCGTGGCTTCTACATGAAGCCATCTGTTTTGGGAGGGAATGAGCAGGACAAAAATAAGCCCAATTCAAATCCTCAAAGCTTCTAGCACCATCGGTACCCAAACTTCACTATACACCAGAATCACTTGGAGAACTTTATAAGAACTCAGATTCCTAGGTTCAATCCCAGATTTATGGACTCAGTGTGCATGAAGAAAATCTCAGAAATTCATGTTTCCAACGAGTTCCCTTGTCACGTATTTAGCTGGGGGATTCTTAAGCATTAAGCTCACGCATTAAGCACCCGGCATCGGGTACCTCCACACTGAATGATGCTCCAGTCTAAGGACAAAGCAGAAAAGTAAACTTCTAGCAACTGTCACTAGAAGCAAGTGAGTGACATCAAACACAAGAAATCATCATTCCTTGCTTACATCATACATGACGTTGATACCCAAATTCTTGAATAGATCATACATTCACCAAGGAATGAATGTCTTAATTATTTAAGAATTAATAAAATCCATAGGGTCACCTCCAAAAGCCATGTGGGACACTAACAGATGATAATTCCTGGTAAAATTACATTTAAAAAATTAAAGCAATTACAAAGATATCCAACTTCTGAGAGATGAACAGCAGAAGCAACAAAACAGGAAAAATCTTTTGTGGGGATTCCATGCAATGGGGACCCTAGAAAGGACTTTAAAATAAGAATCTTCCATATGGTCCATTAATGAAAATAGAGTGGTTGACAGAAGGCCTCTACAGACAGGTCAAACAGTAGACTGGACACAGATGAAGAAAGATTTAGCAAACTAAAAGACAGATCTGAGGAAATCACCCAGAATTCAGCCCAGAGAGATAAAGGTGGGGAGGTGGTTCCCTAGACTGAGTGGTCAGTAAAGGCCTTTCTGAGGTGACATCTAAGTTGAGACTCAAATGACAAGAAAGATCCACTGTGGAAAGAAATGGGGCCAAGGACCCTGGGCGTAAGGGGAGAAGTGAGAAGGCCCCACTCGGGAAGGAGCTTGGCAGGGACGGGCTGGCGCCGTGGCTTCGCTGTTAGAAGATGCCGCAGGGAAGGGCAGAGCAGCGTGCGGCAAGGTGGACGGGCAGACAGCTGTCGCAGAGTGGTGGTAGCAGCAGGCAGGTTTCCGCTGAGGGTAAAGAGGGACTTGGCAGCAAGGAGAGCTGGCCATCACTCCCTCCGTCACTCCCTCATTTGCTCATTACCTGCTCCGTGCCAGGCGCTGCGTCGAGGGCTAAGAGGAATGTCGAGTTGAATGAAACCCACACCCACTTGTCCTCAAGGGCCTCACAGCTGAGCGAGTAAAACAGACAAGTGACCGCATCGTAACGTCAGACAGAATGAAACGCTGGATTGGCAACAATAACAGTGGGCTGGGGTGAGTCAGAGAAGGAAGCCACCAGGGAGATCTGATGGAGACATCAGGGTGGACGACCTGGAGGAAGCGGCAGCTCACCACAGTGGCCACGTGGACACATCAGAGAGGACCCTCCACCTGGAGGAACATTGACCAGTGGACTCCACGACGTGCCAATTCTGTGAAACCTCGGCGGGTACCCACAGGCCCTGGGGAGTTGGAAAGGACCAGGCTGAGCCTCATGTCAGGTCCAGTGGGGGAAGCGGTGTGTAATGCAGACAGTGGCAGAGATCCCAGGCAGGGAGACGACCACATGACGGGGAGGGAGAATGCCCTGGGGTACCACAAAATGAGGGCAAAAATGGGAACAGTAGTCCATGCCCTACTTAGTTCCAGGCCTTTATGAAGACAAACGCTCCTGGGTGAGAGAACAGTGTGCCAGAAAAGAGCAACAGAGATACGACTCCCCTTGACACTGCTCACTTAGCCCCAAGGTCATGCAGCCTTCTGTTGGACATAGAGAGATGGGAAGGTCGTACTTGGGCACCACTTTGTCACTGCCCTTTCTCTCATTCTGTTCTGTAAATCAACGCAGAACTGGCCTGACCTACTTCACAGATAAAACACACCCAAAAAGTACAGAACAGGGGTTGTGTCTTCCTCTTCCCTCCTGCCCAGCCCAGCACCATCTCTTACCCAGACCACAGGGACAGCTCCCTATGTGGGCTGCCTGCTTCAGGGCTCCCGCCCCAACCCACTCTCCACGCAGCAGCCAGAATTCCTGGGAAGCGATTGCATCATTCCCTTGCCTCAAACCCCTGCACATCTTCCTCTGCTTAGGACGCAGCCAAGCTTCCTGGCAAGACTTACAGAATGTCCTGCAACGTGCAGCCCTGCCTTCCTCTCTTTGTTCGTCTCTTGAAATTCAAATCCTCCACATCATGCAGCAGCCACATGAACTTGCAGACTGAGCACACTGGCCTTGGCCACCATAAGCAATGTTAAGTGCCCAGAGGGAAATGAAGAAGCGATTGATCAGTTGATGGCAATAAAACCTCTTGCTCATTTTTAAATCAAATTATTTGGGGTTTGTTGTTGTTGTTCAGTTGTTTGAGTTCCTTGTATATTGTGCATACTAATCCCTTGTCAGACGAATAGTTTCCATATTTTCTCCTATTCTCCAGGTTGTCTCTTCACTCTGTTGATTGTTTCCTTTGCTGTGCAGGAGCTTTTTACTTTGATATAATCCCGTTTGTTTATTTTTGCTTTGTTGCCTGTGCTTTTGAGGATTTACCCATAAACTCATTGCCCAGACCAACATCATGAATCATTTCCCCTAGGTTTTCTTCTAGTAGTTTCCTAGTTTTGGTCTTACAGTTAAGCCTTTAATCCACTTTGAGTTGATTTTTTGTAAGTCACAAGGTAGGGGGTTAGTTTCATTCTTCAGCATGTGAATATCCAGTTTTTCTAGCACTATTTATTGAAGAAACTGTCCTTTCCCCAATGTATGTTCTTGGTGCCTTCATTGAAAATGAGTTGGCTATAAATATGTGGATTTGTTTCTGGATTTTTCATTCTGTTCCATTGGTCTGTGTGTCTGTTTTTATGCCAGTCCCATGCTGTTTTGGTTACTAGAGCTTTGGAGTCAGGGAGTATGACGCCTCCAGCTTTGTTCTTTTTGTTCACAATTGCTTTAACTATTGGGGGTCTTTTGTGGTTCCATATGAATTTTAGAATTGTTTTTTCCATTTCTATGAAGAATGTCATGGGTATTTTGATAGTGACTGCATTAAATCTGTAGATTGCTCTGTGTGTTATGGTCATTTTTAACAATGTTAATGGAGCTAAATGGAGTTAATGGTTTTAGACAAGATTGGTCAGGATCCAGGACCCACACTCTTAAGCAAGACAAACTAATACATGTCAAATGACCCCAAGAGAAAGTGTGTTCATGAGAAATTGTGAATGGGGTGGGTGCTGACCACAGACAGATTAAGCCCAGATCAACTTAATGTGATTTTTATTGAATGCAACCTGGTTCCAACATACTCCCTCAGGGAACAGTCAGCATTTTCTCTCAGGTAAAGGGAATCAAATGTAAAATTCATGACTTTTTTATTTAAACAAAAGCCTTCAAAATTGAAGAATCTACTCAATCTGCTCCATCTGGTCACTAATTTTTATATTTTAAATAATGTTTGTGTTTATGATCTGATTATGCTATAAACAGATTTGATGTGAATCGTGGTGTTTTAATTAGCATACTAACTTTTCCTAAGAAATCATCTAGAATATATCCTTGCATAATTAGCTGAAGAAACAGACCCCAGGAAAAAAAGTGAACCCACAGTAATTGACTAGCTTGATCATGGCTGAGCTTGGCAAGGCTTTCCAATTCTCCAACCAATGCCCCCTACCTTACCTCCTGCCAGTCATTCATCGAGAAACTTCCATGTGCCCAGCCCTGGGCATGAAGCTCTTTTGGTGTTCAAGGGGAAATTGACGTAGTCCCCACTCTCGAGGTGTTCTCTCTCTTTTCTGGGGGAAGCTGCCTCCCTGCTGAAGTCGAAAGCAGTACCACATTTCTGTTTCTCTAACATGTTTCATCAGACCTGATGGATGTCTTTGCGCTCTGTGCCTTCTGAACCTGTGGGATTTTCTGGCCCTTCTCAAAGTTAGAACACCCCTCACACACACCACCACCACAACAGAGCACCCGTGATGGATGGCTGCACAGATTTTCCCTGGATGCATCCTCTGTTGGAGAGCCTACCACCTGTGCCAGGGAAGCTTGTTCCACTGGGCAGCCCTAACCACTGGGAAATTCACTTATGAACAGAGTTGAAATAAGACTGGCTAGAATATGTGGGAAGCCATGGAAGGAATATTTCACATGCCATTTAAAAACCACAGCATGGAGTCCATTTACAGAGAAGGGCCCCTCTTCAGAAACAGTGAGCCTGGTTCCCGGTGACTCGCTGGCTGCCTTGTGGCTGCCTCAGGATGGCAAAAGAATGAGCAGAAAGCCCCGCTTTGCCTGCTTCCCCTGCCCAAAGCGGCATGGTCCACTTTGTCTGCCACAGGTAAAAGAGGTGTCTTGCTGCTCTCAGCTCCTGGTGGGGACAGAAAAGAAGGACTGCAGTGGTGAGCTGGCAAGGTTTCACAACTGGCTCTCAGAAAAACCCAAACCAGGCTTTTAGCATTTTCCAGTTTCTATGGTGTAAATAATTGCACCACGGCTGATTTTTAGCCACTAATATGACGTCAAGGAGGAGTTGATAAGAGATGCGCACACTTGGCTCTTGCAAGCCAGGGGTGCCGGCTCCAGCACTGTGTGTGGGCGAGGGCGGGGGAGTGTACACGTAAGAAAACAAATGAATGAATGAATGAACAACTAAGAGAAGGATATTCATTCTCTCTCATTAATAAAAACATTAATTTTGCCAAAGTACTAGGAGAGAGCCAGAATGAGCAAAATGTTTTATAACTGCAGTAGATATGACTTTATGAAGAAAACTAGCTGGGATCAGTGCAAAAACCATTTTTAGCAATGTCTCCAAATGACTTTCAGGGAAATACATCTGTCTTTATATAAGAGATATGCTGGAAAAGTGTGCCAGTATCCTAAAACGTATGATAACGTGACAGACGTAGAGGCAACTAGGTTTGAAAGAAGAGTTTAGTACTCACAGCTCTCCTGAGCAGGGGGCGTGCCACGCCATGGGGGGCCACGTGGGGAAGCACTGAGCTCCCCAGGGAGGAAGAAGGAGTGAGAAAGTATGGCCCAGAGCCTTCATTGTGGTTTCTGCAGGAAGGAAATGAGTAAGGCAGGATATGCAAGCCTGGGCAAGCCCCAGATTGCATAGTTAGAAAATGTTACATACAGGTTCTGGGACATGTATCCCTCCGTGATCCCTATGTGATCTGACCCCTGTCCCTGGGTGGCTGGGGGCAGGGGAAATATTGGCTTGGGGTGTGAGTATTAGATAAAGGAGGCTGGAAATATAGGCACTTGATCGTTTGGTTGCATGTGAAATGTGTGTGTGTTGCTGGGGAGTTATTTTCTATCTCTAGGAATTAGCTATCCCTGGCAGGGACCATCTCTCTCCGGTCAACAAAGCCCCAAGACAGCAAAGCATAAAACATAGAAAATAAAATCACATGAGTAATACAACCAGCTTCAGAACTTACTACCTGTGTGGCCTTGGGCAAATCACGATACCTCTTTCTTCCTCAGCCTCCCCATCTGTAAAAGGAAGGTGGTAATACCCACCTCACAGGGCTAGTGTAGAGATGACACTCAGAGGCCTTAGCAAGTGGCAGAGCTGGCGTTTGCCAGGGAGCCGCACAATTCCTGGAGCATGGTAGACAGGCAATGGCTATTCTTGGAATACATTTCGAGTAAGGGTAGTAGGGTCAGCATGCTAGTGTGTAGTATGGAAAGAACATACACCATGAAACAGACGAACCTCTGTTCAGTTTTCATGAGCTTCCTAATCACACGGGGTACAGAAAATATGGATAGAAATAAAATGCCTTTTTCTCAAAATACCCTAATGTGTGTTTCAATATGAAGATCATTAGGATCACTTTCACTTTCGCTGTTCTCAACATTCTGGTCTAATTGATGGATGCGCTTGGGAGCCGGGGTCCCTTTGAATCTCATTACACCAGGGCTCTTGGTGTATTGATCCCAATTAGAAACAAGGCAATAAATTGTCCACAGATGTTACGACCAGACCTGCAGGTTGCCAAGGGAAAGAATACAGAAAGCAGGGCTTCTCACTGCATTGACTGTTTTTAACTTAATTTTTATCACACGTTTGAATTTCTGAACCAGCAATAGCTGGTCAATGGCTTTAAAACTGTTTATTCTCTTTGAGGTAGTAATTCCACTTCTGAGACTCAGTCTCCAAGATATAGTCTTCTATGAAGATAGAGATTTATACAGCATGATAAATATCACATTATTTAGCAAAAGGAAAGAAAAGAAGCCACCCAAATATTCAATAGCAGGGACAAGAAGGTTTTGCATTATGTAACCATGAAAAGTAGGAAGTTTATGAAGACTATGTTAGCATGAGGAAAATGCCTGTAAGATGAGATTAGATGAAAAGGCAGCACATCAAATTGTATACTGATTATGATCATGAATATTGTAAGGAAACTTGCCCACAGGGATAAAAAAGGACATGAGTCTAAAGGTTCATAGCTTTTGTTTCTATGGGTTTTAATGTTTTCTTCTTAACTGCTTTTCTCTATTTTCTAGTTTTTCTGTAATAAGCATATATCACTTAAAATTAATTTTCATAATTTGAATTTTTAATATCTATATAAGTATACCATGACTCCTCTTACAAAACCAGCAGATTTATTTGAAGAAATGTGTACAATGGTACTTTTTATTTTTTACTTGTTAGAAATCCATCAGAGTCTAATGTCCTATTCTACAGTGTTAAAGTAATTTGTACTTGATCTCACTTGGACATAACCTTGAGCTTGTTTTACATGACTGAGTCAGTAACTTAATGTAGCCTGGAATTTGCTTATGCACACAGAAATGCAAATAAAAGCCACTTCCATCAAATCAAAAATCAGATGTAGGTGCCATCTCATAGTCTGTTTCCCCACTAGGATAAATTCTCCTGTGTTTCTCATGACTTTCAGTTTAGTCTCAATTGTTTGTCAGGTCACTTCTTTGATCTGATAAGCAGCACGGAAAGGAGTTAGTGTAAGTACTACACCTGAAAATGTTACCTTCAGGTTATAGGATGGGCACTGCAGGTGCCTCTCACCTGCTTCCAGTTCAACTCCCCTCCTCACCACCCTCCTGATAGTAGCCAGAGTGATCTTTCCCGATGTAAATCCAGTCCTGAAACACACCCTTCCCAGGCCTCAGTGGCCCCCATGGCCATGTCAGGGCTCCTGTCTTCTTTCCTGTTGACATCACTTTTTCCCACCCTGCTCTAAGTTTCAATCACATCCAGTTCCTGCCATTCCCAGACACAGCTTGGTCTTTATACCATTGTGTGTACTCGTGCTACTTGGAAAAACATAACCCACAGCTATAACCAATTCCTTTCTCCCTGTCACCTCCTAGACTGGAAGATGGAAGAATGGATATTGGCTCTCAGGTAGGAGTGACCATGGGACACATTCATAGACATATCTGGCCAATGAGCTTCAAGGCAACATATGCTGCAGCTGTCTAGGAAAGGTTTGCCGTCCCTTTCCTCTTGAGACACAGATGTGAAGCCTGAAGCTGCAGCAGCCACTTTGTGACCATGAAGCAATAATCACCAGGAAAACATGCCAGCAAGCTGAAGACAATGGGTCTGAGGGTGGCAAGCAGCTGAGTAGCTGATGCATCCCTGAGCTGCCAAACCAGCCTGACACCACCCACCGCCGCCCCGCGGTGAGCGGGTAGCAAACGTGCTTGCAGCCGAGTGTCTCCTGCCTGACTTCCTCTTCCTTCTCATGAGGAAATACATGGGAAGTGGTGAATCCAGTGCCTGGAACACTCTAGAAGCTCAATCCATGTTACTTCACTCTCTCTTCTTCCTGAGTTTTTCTCTTGGGCCCCACTCACCTGTGGGTAAGTATACTGTACCTAGAACCACACATTTTACTGAAATATACCAGGGCTTGTATCTGTATGCACAGTCTGGCTGCCTGTGAAAGAAATCAGATTGCTAGCACCCCGGTGAAAGCGGGACTTTATGGCAAGGCTGTCTCCCATAACTGAAGGGAAGAATGGACGGCCATCCCAGGGCCAGAGCTGGGCTCCACACACAGCTGCGACCAGGACCCAAGCACTGCCAAGAAGCTCCTACCATCTTCCCATTGGCTGTGTCCCATTGTGTCCCATTGGCTGTGACTTTTTCCTTTCTTACCCTGCACTGGCTTCCTTCGCTGTGACAGGGAACAGGCACGCTGACAGCTTCTGAAGTTACTTTGGGGTTCTATGCAGAGAGAATCACAGTTTCCGAGTAAAAGACCCTGGAAGAATCCCCAGCAGCCTGGTGTGGGTCAGGTGTGTGGCTACTGGCCACGTGGCACAGAGGCGCTGCAGGTGCTGTGTGTTCTCCTCACACCTCAGCTGCCCCTCCGTCCCCAGGACACGGAGGCAATCGGGTTGCCTTCAGGGCAGGTGACTCACCCAAGGGCAAAGCCATTACTCTGGAAGTTCATAAAAGCTGACTGCCTTGGCTTGGGTTCCCCCAAATGCAGAGCCTGAGACAGGACATGGGTGCAGGTGGTTCATTTGGGGGAGACCCCAGGGAGCGGGAGTGAGGGAGTAGAGACAGGAGAAAAGGAAGGCAGAGAAGCCAACGTCTAGGAGGGTATTGAGGTCGCTGCTGGAGGCAACGGGTCCCGGCCCCGAGAGCACTTTTGAACAGGCCGCAGAGATTTTCTGCTTAGAGGACAGGAGCCCACACTTGATGTGGGCACAAGGAGAGTCTGAGTTTGCCTGGAACAAGTCACTGAAGCTGAGAGCAGAGGCAGGCTCAGGAATGTGGCATTGGATCCCAAAGGCACCTGCTACATGACAAGAAGGGTGTAATTCCAGGGCCACTTTTTCTTAGAAGTTGGAAGGTCTTCTGGCGTGATGTGAAAGTAGCAGAACCACAGCAAAGACTTGGCCAAAGCAGAGCGGACCCAGGATCTCCAGACCACCTGTGAAATGCGCCGTGCCTGCTCTGCCAGACGCCACGCACATTTGTATCTAATTCTCTAATCTTGTCATTACTGACCCTTCTCCCTATGGGATAGGTGAGGACACTGAGGCTCAGGGACACTGAGTAGCTTGCCCAAAGCCACCCAGCCGGGAAGTGGGACAACGTGCTGAGAGGGAAAACTGAGTGAGACCCAATCCCTAAGAGCTCTGAGCAGACGGCCTGGTTCACACAGCCCTGCTCAGCCAGCTTGGGGTTGCAAACGGTAGGCATTTTTAATATTTAAAATAAAATGTGTTTGTGAACCATAACATACAGGTACAATAGAAAAATATAAGTGATCTTTCAAAAAAGAATAACAACCGTGAGCCAATAACGCAGGAGAGTTTGAAGGCTTCAGTTGCGTATTTCTATTGAAACTGCAGCTTGTCTCATTCTCGAGTCTTGGAAGTGCACGCCCAGCTCCAGGAGGCATTTAATTATGGAGCTCGGCAGCGCTTCAGCTGTGCCCACCCCAAGCCTTGGTTTGCACAGGTTGTCGGGAGTCATCCTGCCTCCAAGTCCCATAAATCATCCCAGGCCTGGCAGTGGCCCGGCGTCACACAGTGTGCAATCAGCCCCGAGTGCAGCGAGACACAGCTGGCCATTCCTCAGGGAGCCCTGGACCAGAGCGACACAAATGATGACGAAGAAGAATGATTCTGGGGCCCCGAGGGTGAGGCGTGTAATGAAAGAACAACATTCGAAACACAACCGCACTGCCACTTCTGCTGTCATGAAGCTCAGGAAGAAGCCCCCAGAAACAGGAACCCCAGGAACTCGACCTCAAGGAACAAAGAGGAGGAGAGACCCTGCAGAGCAACCTCCACTGCAGTGGGGCTTGAGCATTGGTCATCACCAGTCGAAAGGACGTTCAGTTAGAATCCGGAACGAGACCTCACTCCCACCTCGCAGAGGAGGAAGTGGGGTCACAAGGTGTGAGTGTCCTGCCCAAGGCTATGCAGTGACAAAGCAATGGTGTGGAATTCAGATGATCGACACTCCCAACCAGCTCACAAGGTCACCTTTGGAAATAAAATGAAAACAATGCAATCTCTTCTTGCAGCTAAGTGTTTGCAAGTGGTTTAAACAATTCTCATCACTGGCCATGAACCAGGCTGTGGGTCTGGGTCCAGTCCAGTGGGTGCCACCGAGGGGTGTGGGCTCAGGGCTGGGCCTGGGCTGGCCTTGCCTTGTGATTTTCAGAAGGAAGCTGTATGCGGAAGGAGAGAGCAAATCATGTCTTAGCTGGTATTTGTGAATCGACTTTTCACTGCTCCCACATCCCAAAGGCATGCTAAGGAAGCCGACAGCCTGTCCTGGCCCTTCTGCAGCTGGCTTCTGTTCGTCTCTTCCAGTGGCTCCTAGAGTTTCTGATTGGCCGGGTGCCCCCCATCAGAGGCCTGTGCGTCTCAGCCTGGCATGTCAAAGCCACCTGAGAACTCTCAAAAGTGTCAATCCCTGGACCACTCCAGAACAGATGACTGGAATCTCCGGGCAGGGCCCCAGCCTCGTCGTCTGCTAAAGCTCACCTGACAACTGTCACGTGCACCCAGGCTGAGAAGCACTGGCACAGACCACATTCCCCCCTGCACAGCTGGGAAACTTGGACCCAGAAATGCCAGGGCCTTGCTCAAGGCTCGGTGCTTCTCAGAGAGCATCTGCTGCCATGGCTCCTGGTTGGGACAGACATGTGTCCCTCTTTGACAGCAAGTGGCCGGTGGGGCCAACGCCGGATCTCAGGACCCCTTTCTGATCAATGCCCCTCTGCTTCGTCACTTCCAGAGCCGGATATGCTGCTGCTGACTCAGGGGTCTGTTTCCAGTTTAGAGGAAGCCCAGGCTTGAGAGCTGGCAGATGTGATGCCTAGTTCACAGCTCAGGAAGGTTCCAGAAGTCTGGATGGACTAACTTGAGGTGTGTATCAATTTCCAGGTGGCACATCAGATCTTCCACTCGCTGCCCATGAACGGTGGGCTGAGCAGGTACATGTGTGGAGCGCACCCACTGTCCAAGGGACTCGTGTGCCTTGTGCCTCAAGCAGCCCAGCGAGCCCCGAGGAGGCCGGCGGGGCGTCTCCCGGGATGGCCTCCCTGAGCACGGGACAGCGCAAGCAGCCGCTCTGTCTCCAGAGCCTCTTTCTAATGCAGCCGCCCGCCCGGACCGGACAGGGTCACAGCATTGACCCCGGCTCAGCAAACTCCACGCCGAGTGGTCGAGCCTCTGCCGGCCTCACCACTGAGAATGCGAGCGGACCCAGGCCGCTGCCCGCCGGGGCCGGCAGGCCCAGCCCAGATGAAACCGCCACGCAGCGGAGGCAGGTAGAGAGGAAATGGCCTCTCACCGAGCTTCGGCACCGCCCGCAGCACAAGGCGCTCTGCCCAGTGACTCTGAGGAGGACTGCGCACGGCACATCGGGCCTCCGGATGTGGGGTCCATGCCCGTGGATTCAACCAGTCTCAGGTGGAAAGTATTTGAAGAAAAATTTTTCCTGTATTGAACATGTACAGAATTTTTTCCTCATCGTTATTCCCTAAATCAGGGAGAGGACTTGTTCCATCGTGCCGGGCACCGTAAGCATTCTGGAGGCGGCTGGCAGTGTGCGTGGATGCACAGGCTCTGTGCAAGTCTGTGCCACTTCATACCAGGACTTGAGCATCCGTGGACTCTGGTATCCGGTCCTGGGAACAATCTCCCATGGACACCAAGCGGTTACTGTATTTCCATTATTATTTGTTGCAGAGCAAATAAGAGATCAGGCTCTCAAGCCAAACTGCCAGGTGCAAATCCCAGCTCTGTCACTCACTAGCTGTGTGGTCTTGGGCAAGTTAATTAACTTCTCTGTTCTTACATCTGTGAAGAGGATATGACACTAACATCTGCTCCACAGAGTCGGTTGTCATGATTAAATGGGTCGATGCCTGCAAAGTGCTTATAGCAGGAATTGGACCATCATGAGCACTCACGGCACATCAGTTGTGACTAGGATTTCAGCCTGGATGATGATGGGGAGAATGAATATTGCAACTGGTTTTTCATTCACAAGTTTTACAATAGCAGAGCAAAAGTAAACAATGTTGTGCTTATCAACAACTATCAATGGCAAAGACATGTGTTAGCTCCTCGAGTGATGAAGTATTAGACCCACTGGGCAGGGCAGAGCAGCTGGGCCCACAGGGGCCTCTCTGGCCACAAGTCAGGACTTCTGTGGGATGTGTCCTGCTTACCTGGGCGACCTGAAACCTTGAGACCTGAGTAAGCAGCTGGGGCAGGGGCCGGGAGGAGCCAGGCCACATTGCAGGAGCAGTTCCAGCCCCGATCCAGTGCTGAACCCTTGGGCCCTTGCGGGGGGGGGGATCCCAGGAGACGAGAAGTGTCCTGGCGGGTGGGGTGTTCAGCTGCCTGCTGTGGCGCAGGTGACGTGTCCTCCCTCCCAGGCTCCCCGGCAAACTCTGCAATAAGTTCTGCATTGCTCGGTCCTGCTGTGTGAATGGTTCTTTTCAGGAACTCCAAATGAAGCCAAGAGCTGCGTCCCAGTCGCTGGTGGGTTGGAGGAGGAGCCTGAGGCCCTGGGACATGTGGTGAACACACACACGCATGTCTGCACGTGGAGATGATGGCACACGCCTGGATGTGGACGTACAGGGAAAGGGCTGAGTGCCATGAGACAGTGCAGATAGAGCGACACGGTGCAGAGTTACAGTTGGCTTCCAGCTGACGACCCGCCAGCACTGAAAGGCAGGAGAGTAGATGTGGGGAGCTGTGAGAAGGGCACGGCATGGGGGATGTGGCTGTGTCCAGGAGGAGGTGCTGGGCAGGGTGGCCCGGCATGCAGAGCAGGAGAGGGGTAGGGTGTGATGCCAAGGTGAGAAGTCTGGAGTTTCCCCTGCAGACGACAGTGGGATGGGTATGGGAAGTATTTTTGCACACACAAGGGATATAAAAAGTGCCACCCTTCTAAAGAAAGACTAGTTTGCAAGCTGGTGCGGGAAGTGAGGAAACGGGCCAGGAAGAGCTGTAGCAAGGGTGCAGCCGGGGGCAGCCCACGCAAGGTGGGGGAGGCTCAGCTCTGCCAGCAGACACGAAGGCAGCCAAGCCTCTCTCTGATCCACTTGAAAAGTCCCCGAGGGAACCACATAACTCGAAGGGCCGACAGCCCAGTCCTCTGCCTGCTGCAAGCTGGTTTCTGGCCCAGCGGGGAAGTGATGGGAACCCTGATGCAAACTTGAAAGCTGTCAGGGCAGATGCAAGGCAAGCCTGTAGGCAGAGGCACTCAGAACCGAGTGGCGCTCATGCCAAGCCCAGGGCAGCCTGAGCCGATTGCTGTGCAGACGGTGGCAGTGGACAGGTGACTGTCCTTCCCCCTCCTCAGGCCTCCAGGAGCTTTCAGGAAAACTGCCTGAAAAGATGTAAACCTCAACTCCCTGTTTTCTAAGAAACCAAAAACCAATAACCTGCAGGCCAGGTAACACACACCTGGTCCATCCTTTCACTAAGTTAATTCAACCCGACTCTCATTCACCCAACACCTTCCAGGCGCCGGGCCCTGTGCCAGGTGTTGGGGTACGCAGGGAAACGAGACAGGGCCTTGAGGAGAATGAACCCACAAGAGGGGCTGGCACTGCGTGCGGTGGGCACCTCGGTGGAGGAGGAGGTCTACCGGGGAATGCGTCTCACCCACAGGTGGCGAGCACCTGAGGGCGGGGGCAGGCTGCCCTCCTGGCCCTCCTGGCCCTCCTGCCCGGTGTCCATGCGGTGCCCGGTGCAGAGCGGCCCTCATCACGCGCTGGCCCAGTGCAGATGGATGCACCACGAGTCTCAGGGGGGAAGCCCTGGGGGGTCTGCAGGGCTCCAGCCCCCTCGCGCCAAGCAACACACACCACACGGTCTCGTCATGGGTGTGTCCCCTCCTAGGCCAGTCCGTGTCTCTGCAGGCCTGGCAGGCAGGAGGCCAGCACTTCACCTCACCCCACGCTTCTCTCCCAGCTGCCCTAAACTGTAATTAGTAACAACCGTTATAAACATTTTTATAGCACTTCAGCATTTACAAACCACTTTTCACACGTTCCCTCCCTGGGAGCCCACAGAAACTGTGCCCGGAGGGATGCGTGATCCGCTTGCCTGAGGGCTGTCACAGGAGGGAAGGGACCTGACATTGCCCTGTGCCCGAGGAGCTGGTCATCTCACACACGCTGTTGTTGTTAGTGTTGCACATGCAAGTTATGTAATTATCTCAGCAGGACCACGAGGGGACCATTACAATCCTGTTTTACGGATGAGAAACTGATATTCAGGGAGGCTGATTAGTGCCACAGCTCGTGAGTGGCAGACCCGGGACTGGAACTCGCTCTGTCTGACTCCAAGTCCAGCAATAACAATATCGACGATGATGATAGTGACGACAGTGAGCCCGGACTGAGCACTAACTCTGACCAAGCACGGAGCCTGGCACCCAACGTGCCTCATTAATTTTATCACTTGCTGACGAGGGGAGCAGGCAGTCAGGCTCAGGAGATCACTCTGCACAGGTGGAGGAGGGGAGACTGGGGGAGGGGTGAGTTAGTACCTGGACCCCCTCCCACCAGTGGAGGCAGAGCAGATGGAGAGGACAGAAAGTGGGTATGACCCAGAGGCTGCAGATGGGTGGGGAGGGAGGATGGTGGCCAGGATCCTGTGTGACTGATGAGCAGAGACGGTGGGAAGCTGTGGGGGTCACTCCTGAGACCCCATTGCCCTCCCCACACGTCTAACCCGAAGACTTGGGCCACACACATTGAGGCCAACAGTCAAATGGAACCTAAGTCACCAGCTTCTGGTCAGCTGCAGCAGCCCATTCAAGCCTGAGGCCAAAAGTAGGGGATCTGGGAACCTTCCCACTTCCAGACCTGGAGGCCTGCCCTGGAGAGAGCTGGGCAGGCAGAGAACCGTCCCAGCCAGCCCCACTCCCTGCTGGAGGTCCGAGAGCGAGCAGGGCCTGGGTGCCGCGGGCTCAGGCCGTCAGGGGCGGGCAGGGCCGGGAACGTGAGCAAGAGCATGGTGGCAAAGCCTAGCAGTGCACGCGGCGGGTCATCCTCAGTGCCCAGGAGCCAGGCTGGGCCTGAGCAGCAGCCAGGGGCTCCTCCCGTAGGGCAGCCCAGCAGGATCAGAAGTGCTGTGCAAGCGCGGGAGGGGAGGGTATCCACTTGTTCAACAAGAAGCAGTTTCGTAGATGAAGACACCAAGCCTAGCTGTAGATCTGGGTGAGTTTCAGTTGCCCACAGGGCTTCTAAGTCGGAACAGGATGGAGGCTTGTTGGGGTACCGGAAGGTCTGGGTGGGAGCAGGTGCCAGGCCAGGGACGAAACCTAGGTAGGAGCTCCTGGGGGCAGGTGGCAGCTTGGAGAAACCTGAGCACTCTCCAGGCAGGCAGGAAAGTGGGAGATGGTGGTGTGTGTGGCCACGTACCAAGTACACAAGGACCAGGCAGCTGCCTTTGGATTTGCCGAGATGTTGATCAAGGCCCTTGGGTGGGGTGGAGCCTGAGGAGGGGTGAGGAGGGCAGAGGCTGGCCGGCGAGTGGGGACAGACTCTGCGGAGTGGATGCGGAGGAGAAGCCTGGAGGCCATGGGGTGGCCACGGGTCAGGACGTGGAGACTTGCTTTGAGGAGAGCTGGAACCAAGGGAAGGAGGGTGCCCCGGAGGGGCAAGAGGGGCGGGCACGCAGTTGGGGGGCTGTCGATGGGCCTGTCTGCGCCAGGCTCCCCACTTTCTTTGCGAAGGACTATTCCCAGCAGAGGGACACAGGGAGCTTGGAAGCCTATGCGGGAAGCGGTGGCCATTCATTCTGCAGCCTGAGAATGAGAACACACACTTGAGCAAGGACACAGGCCAGTGGTGGGGTCACCGTCGGGGCCAGCACCAATGGAAGCAGTCTGGCAGGGCAGCCGGCCGGCACTGGGCGATGCTGAGGAAAGGAAACACACAGGTTGCGACAGCAAGCAACTCGGTTTCTATGGCAACCTGCCTATCCCACAAACGTGAGCTTCAGCAAAGCACTTCTGTGCACAGCCCTGCGGTCACAGAGACGCCCAGGTGTGGTCCTGGCCCTGGGGGCCACGGTCTGGTAGGGGAGACAGGGGTGAGGACAGGGGTTGGGGCACTGAGACAGGCCCAGGACACACCCCTGGGAGCCAGGCTGAGCTGGAGTTGGCCAGGCGAAGGGGGGCGGGGAGGAGGTCCTGGGCGCTGGGCAGGGCTGGGAAGAGCTGCAGCCCAGGACAAGTTCTCAGCAATGTGGAGAGAAACCTGCAGGCCACACAGGGAGGGCTGGTAGCTGCGTGCAAAGCCCTGGGGGCGGCTGCGGCGGAGCCCGGGCAGTGCACAGTGTGCACCATCCTGAGACTGACGGAGGGGCTGCTGGGAGGTGAGGCTCCGGGGAGTTTTCCCTTCACTGTATGTGTCTTTCTGTAAGGTTTAGAGTTGTATAATGAGCACATGTTAATATTCATAATAGCCAAAAAAGGGAAGCGACCCAGTGTTCATCAACTGACGAATGGATGATTGAAACGTGGTCTGCCCGCACGTGGAATATTGCTCGGCCACGAGGAGGAGGGAGCACTGACGCCTGCTGCATGCGGGCACCCTGAGCACGTGACGCTGGGCACAGCCGCCAGACGCCGAGGCCACTGCTGTACGAGCCCCTCCCCACGAAATCGGAGCAGGCACACTGGAGAGACCTGGGGGGATGGGCGCGGGGCGGGAGCGGAGCGGGCGGACTGCTCCGTGGGGACAGTTTCTTTGGGGTGGGGAAAGTGCTCTGAGATTGGCAGTGGCGCTGCACGGCACTGGGGTGCGCTGAAAGCCACTGAACTGCACACTCTAAAATGATTAGAACAGTGAGTCTTACGCGACTTTTGCCTCAACTTTTCTAAGAGTGGATGACCCAGCAGCGCGCCTGCGCCCTTGGCCTGTGGACCGCAGGTCTGAGCCAGATGAAAAGCTAACTAAACCAGTTGAAATGAACCAGATTATAAATCCAGAAGCAGCCCCACCTCTACCCTCCCCCCAGGACCACTCGCTCTTCCAGCTGCTTCCCTCACGACCAGGAAATCTGATCTCTGGCCCTAGAGCCGAAGTGCCGCCGGCTCCTTCATGTTCCCTCACTCACTCACCACTCCTCCTTCATTCGGGAGATATGTCATGCGTGCTTTCCACATGCGGTGTTTCTGCTGAGCTGCAGGGAAGTCCCTGCTCTCAGAGATCCTGCTGTGGAAGGGGGAGGCAGACAGCGAGCAGGCGCAAGCTTGTCGGACAGCGGTGAGCACCATGAACAATGACAAAGTGGCAGAGGCGTGTGGCAGACAATGAGTGGCTGGTGCAGTCTGCACTGCAGCCAGCTGTGCCCGGGAGCCAAAGGACTGGAGGGTGACAGTGTAATCAGAGCTCAAATACAGGTCTATGGCAACAGATCTCATGGCCACATGTGTCCAAGGCCACCACCAACAGGACCCACTGTGCCTCAAGGGCTGGGGCCTTCGACCTTGCCCCTTCTCCACCCTTCACTAGCCACGCCCTGCCCTGAGCACACTCAACTCCTCCCAGTCTCCCCCGCCTCCCACCCGGTCCACTTTTTTCCCTGCACCTGGAACTTTCTCTCCCTGGCTTTTGCCTATAGCTCCGACCAGTCTTCACACTTCAGCACAGACACGGCTTTCCCCAGGAAACCTCCGCAACCACACCGCAGAACCCCTCCCCAGTGTCCACCAGGGTGCCCCAACATTGACCACACCGTGTCGTCACTGCCTGATTTCAGGTGTGTGTCTCTGAGTGGACTATGAGCTCCACCCGCAGAACCTGCCTCACTCACCTCTGAGCCCGAGTCCAGCTCCTCCGAGGGGTCTGCGAATATGAAGCTGAAATTAACGTGTGGAACTTGCAATATTAAGGAACATAATGTTTATAGTCTTCCATAAATGTGTTCATAATACACCAGGTAATTTAACTCAGATAGAGCTCATTAAGTAAAAAATAAAAATCTTTTACAGAGTTACCCTGAAACAGTATTCATTTTGTACTCATGCTTGTCTACCATAGGCAGGGTCCTGGACTACAAACTGCAAGGTACTTCATCTCCTAAGGTCAAAGGCGAAAGCAGTAAACAAAGCCCTTTGGTGGGCTGGCTCTCTCTCCTCCCTCTCTCTCTCTCTCACATGCACACATACACACATATACATACATACATACACATACACACACATACATACACATACACACACATACACACTCACACATACACACTCACACATACACACACACACACACACACACGCCCCAACAGCTATCTCAGGAAGCAGCAGCCGATTCCCTGTCACCAGGGTAGTTCACAGAGCAGATGACGAAGGGCCTTTGTTTGCCCACCGAGTGCTTGTGGGAGCCAGCCCTCAGGCCCTCGTATGGACATGGGTGGGAATGGAGAAGTCGTGGTCCCCCACGAGGGTCCGGAGGAAGAAGGGGGGCACCAGGGTGAGCAGAAGGCACCAACACTCTGCACACTTCACAGGGATAAAGCATCTCTCTGGGGTCAGGAGCCATTCTTACTGTGGAGAACATCTTCTCATGTCACTTGCAAAGGGGCAGCGATTTCCAACATACGGATCCAATCCTAATAGAGGCACTTCCAAATTAACATGTCAAATGTTTTTCCCCACTATAGATGTTTCATTTGCACCTTAAAGATATTTTGGGAAATGAATAAAACAAAAAATAAGTCAACCTTCCCAGTGTGTTGTGTATGTTCTTTCAACAGAATTGAGATCATAAAATTTCATGGGGTTTTTGACTTGCCTAGCATGCATGATAAGATTTCTCCAAAGCATCATCTCCACAGCAGCCCTTGCTGATGTCTGCATAATCTGCCCGTTTATCATTGTAACCCTGCCTCCGAACACTGCCCTTGGTACACAGTAGGCACTCAATAAGTATGTACTGAATGGATGTTAAATGGCCAATATTTTACTGAGTGGATATATCATCATTTACTTAACCATTTCCCTGCAGTCGGGCATTTAAATTGTTTCTGAGAACTTGTTATTATAAATCATACTGTGATAAATTGTGCAATTAGTTATATCTATGTCTCAATGACCAAAGCAGGACCCTCCAGAGAGGTTATGACCTAGTTAATGTTCAAATGTGTGAGCATTTTCCAGGTTTCTGACTCATCTATGAGAAGACATTTTTTTCAAGCCAACACCTGCATCATTTTAAAAGCTGGAAGTTATGTAAATATTCCTTTATCCCAAACTCAACAACCAAGATAGCCAGAATTTACATTTTGTTTTACAAAAGCGAGCACATTCTCCTTTAGGAATAACAAAGTTTCTTGCCATTTATGCTCAATATGAAATATACACTTTTGAGAAACCCAAGAGAACTGACTATGAAGTGAATTGTGTTCTAATCATGGGACTTGTATTGGAAGCGAAGGACAGAAGGAAGGGGAAAAGGAAATTTACAATTTACTTGTTATAAGTAGAAAAATAAAAGTGGAAAACCCAGGGAAATGAAGCTTCTATGCATGAGGCATGGCTTGAGTGCATACAGTGGCACTAGCTCCAGGCTGCCCAGACCTCTCACCAGCCTAGTCCAAAAGGCACGTGTGAAATTCTCCATCTGTGTACACTGCCACATAAATGGGAGAGAGGTAAAAGTTCCAGCACTTGATCCAATCCCCTAATTCTGCAGTAATCTAATAAAGTGTAATTAAGTTGAAATGCTAGATCATTAATTAACCAGCTTTAAAAATCGGCTGCCCCGCAGTAAGCAGACTTTACTGGGCTCTACAGAGACGTGAAGTCTTGGACAGCTTCCACTTGGTAGGTTTATATGCTCATGAATGCTGATGGCCTTTCAATTTTGCTTCTGTGTCAACAGGACTCAGACGAGACTTCCAGGCATGATGACAACCAGGTGTTGACAGAGAAAGTGTTGGGTCCTCAACAGAGGCTGCCCTGCATGGTGGTGAGGGGTGGTTTGGAGAACTGAGAATCGGGAATCTAGGCTCATGTCCTGTGGCTGCTGTCCCATTGACACCCCGTGGGACCTCAGTCGAGGCCTCGCTGCACTCTGGGCCGCAGTTCCCTCCTCCAATTCAAGGAAAAAGTTAGATTGGATGGTCGCTGTGCACCTTCCATTTCTTTGGAAAATAGCCACGGACAGGAAGAGCTGACAGTACTGGAGTTTTTTTTTTTTTTGAGACGGGGTCTCGCTCTTGGTCAGGCTGGTTTCGAACTCCTGACCTTGAGCTATCCACCCGCCTCGGCCTCCCAGAGTGCTAGGATAGTACTGGAGTTTTTATGTGTAGGAGCCATTTCGAAAGCCCTATGAGGATCGAGCCTTGACGCCCCAGCTCCCGTTCCTGTGCTTGTCTTTCTGTCACCCCATGCCGACTCTGGCCTCCAGCATGGGTTCAATCCATCACCGGACTTTTCTGAGCTCATTTGTTTTCAGTTGACCCCACCTCAAACATTTGTTAGAAGAATGAAAATGTTAAGGTTCTGTGAACCTCGACACACGAGACGATTTAAGGACTTTAATCGACACACGTCTGGGCAGAGCCACACTGTGCGGACGCGTGCGGCAGCACTGCCCACAGGGTGCCCAGGCAAGTGCCACCTGGGCCTGCCCACGTGCGTCTGATCGCCACCCCGGGCTCCCTCCAGGCCCGGCCCCCACTCCATGACAGACTACAGTCCCAAGACGGACCCCAGCGCCTGTCTCCCCCCCAGGGTGGGGGTTAGGAACACGGTTAGACTTATCTCCGCTATCCATGATGCCTGGCATGGGTCTGGCAGTGCGCCCCCAAAACGTTTAAACATATAAATGGAAGGAGAGGGGTGGGGAGGGGAGGAGAAAAGAAGGAGGGACAACCCTGGTCCTGAATGCTCAATGCCTCGTGCCCAAGTGAGCAAACAGTTAGGTCTGACTGGCAAAGCTCAGGTGGGCTGAAAGTGCCTGGATGTGTCCCAGTGAGACTAGGATGACAGAGCTGTGCCCCAGCTTCTGCAGGTCACTGGAATCCATCTCTGTCAGGCCCAGCTGAAAAGACACTCCCCACGACTGGGGCTGAGCAGGGAACATCCCCTGGAATGAGTCCCTGCAGACAGACCGGGAGTCCAGCCTACGTGGCCGGCATGCTCCCATGACCTCAGCAGTTTGTATCCAGGGCAAAGGAGGAAGAGCCAAGAGCTGGCCCCCAACACCAATGCACAAGTGCAGAGGGCGCCGAGCACATGCCTCTTGGGGAATCTAAGGGATGCTAGCTGTGGTATTTGGTTTCCTGCATAGAAGAACACATCCTCACATTTGTGCAGAGCTTTATGGTTTGCAAAAACTTTTCGCTGTCAGTCTCTCATGTGGGCAGACGGAATGATTTATCATTATTCTCATTTGACAGAGTAGAAAAGGAGGCTTAAGAACAAAGCTATTTCAGCTCTGGGTGGCTGAGCTGAACCAGAAACCTGCCCTTTGGACTTTGAGCCCACCCTGTCTCCATGCTCCAAACACGGGCTCTGGCTTTGCTGCCGTCCTCCCGCCCTTCTAACACACCCGCCTCAGCAGCTCCTGGGCTGGCTGACGGGGAGGCCCCTCCACCCTCTCGTCCAGCTCTGCCTCCTCCGGGAAGCCTTCTCAGATGCCCCAGGCCTGTACCTCACCCCCTCCACGCACACACGCACACACATCCTTTCATCCCTCCGTGGATGCAGGGCTCATCCTTCGGGCTTTCACATGGAAATCACCACCCTGCAGTGTCACTGTCTCCTTCAGTCATTTCCTCCCTCTGTACATTCACTCGAGAACATTGGCAGAGCCCTGCAGACGGGGAAACTGAGGCTACACAGGGGAGTGGAACTGCGCAAGCCTGCACAGCCGGAGACAAGAAGCTGGGCAGCGACACACTCACTCGATGAATATTTACAGAGTTACCACAAGACCCCCAAATGCTAAGCTCTTTCCAACACCCCATGTATTCACAGGGCGCTAATTTCTGCACAGTTTGGACTTCTCCTCCCAGGTAAAGATGGCAGGTGTGACTCAGTAACCTGCCAGCTGCTGACCCAGTGGCCACCTGTATTCACAGGCAGGCGAAGCATGTCCGCAGTTCCACACAGAAGCAGCTAGACTGGGCTCCTTTAAAAAACTCAGCCATCAAAGAGGGAGGTGGGGCTGGGGACAGCTCACCCAGGCTGTCCAGGGTATGCAGGCCCTGAGCACCTGGTCACCTACCTGGAGAAGGAAGGCTCCAGACGGTGGTGGGGAGGGAAAGACTGAGAGCGCCGGATTTCAACCCCAGATCTGCGTCAAATAGAAGGCTTTTTGATCCTGGTTCCTTCTCCACAAGAGAATATTACCAGCTTCATACTTGCTATAGCATTTAGGTGACATAACGTGTTTATGGCTGTAGCAAACACCGCACATACTCGCTGACAGTTGGGACTAAATTTGTACACCCTTAATATTTTGAAACTAAAAAAAGAACAAAAAAATAATAAGAATAAAATAAGGAAAACCCACACATAAAGAATTTGAAAATACACTTCTAAATAGCTCATGGATCAAAAAGATCATACTAGGAGTTAGAATCTTACAGTCTTTGCCTCTAAGGGGTTCTCTCTTCAGTGACCCACTCCTGCAAGTGAGTGACTACAACGTGCTAAGTGCCGAGGCAACAAAAGGAAGGGATGTCTGAGCTGGGGAGGTGCCCAGGGAGGAGGAAAGACAAGCCTTCCCAGCATGGAATAAGAGAAGATATTAGGGTCGTTTTCTTATTTATTTATATATTTTTATTTCAGCATATTATGGGGGTACAAATGTTAAGGTTACGTATATTGACCTTGCTCCCCCTCTTGAGTCAGAGCTTCAAGTATGTCCATCCCCCAGATGGTGCGCATCACACTCATTATATATGTACCCATCCCCTCTTCCCCCCTCCCACCTGCCCGACACCCGATAAATCTTATTCCTTTATGTCCACTTAGGTGTTGATCAGTTAGTACCAATT
Organism: Cheirogaleus medius; assembly: GCA_008086735.1. Classification (NCBI taxonomy): domain Eukaryota; kingdom Metazoa; phylum Chordata; class Mammalia; order Primates; family Cheirogaleidae; genus Cheirogaleus; species Cheirogaleus medius. Next base: position 4,557,140 of record VBSM01001118.1, read on the forward strand.
TGCTGGTGAGTACATGTGGTGCTTATTTTTCCATTCTTGAGATACTTCACTTAGTAGAATGGGTTCCAGCTCTATCCAGGATAATACAAGAGGCGCTATATCACCATTGTTTCTTATAGCTGAATAGTACTCCATGGTATACATATACCACATTTTATTAATCCATTCATGTATTGATGGGCACCTGGGTTGTTTCCACAACTTTGCAATTGTGAATTGTGCTACTACAGAATGGGAGAAAATTTTCTCAAGCTACACATCCGATAAGGGGCTGATAACTAGAATTTATTTAGAACTCAGGAAAATCAGCAAGAAAAAAATCAAACAACCCTATCAAAAAGTGGGCAAAGGACATGAGTAGAAACTTTCCAAAAGAAGACAGAATAATGGCCAACAAACATATGAAAAAATGCTCAACATCTCTAATCATCAGGGAAATGCAAATCAAAACCACAATGAGATATCACTTATCTCCAGTGAGAATGACCTTTATCAAAAAGTCCCCAAACAGTAAGTGTTGGCGTGGATGCGGAGTAATAGGAACACTCCTACACTGCTGGTGGGACTGCAAACTAGTTCAGTCTCTGTGGGAAGCAATATGGAGATATCTTAAAGTGATACAAGTAGATCTACCATTTGATCCAACAATCCCATTACTGGGCATCTACCAAAAAGAACAAAAGACACTCTATTAAAAAGACATCTTCACTCAAATGTTTATAAGGTTGTTTTCTTATCAGTCAGTTTACTAGGTCCCCTGAATAAGCCATTGTTTCTCCCTGGGCCTCAGTTTCCTCAAATGAGACTTTGGGCTGATTCACTTCCAAGTCTCAGATAACAGGGCTTTTTTTTTCCAACTTAATTTGAATCCTTCCTGAGCTTCAATTCTAATTAATATCACACTGATCAAGACAAATTCTTCTCTCTCATTGCAAAAACCTATCAAACTCCTTTCATAACATAATGTCAGTTCTCTTTTTTATCATTCAAGACAAATAATGCCTCTTTTCTGCCTTTGCTTCCCCCCAATCTTCCCAAGTTTGAGGCTGCGGCAGATGGCCCTCCGTCAAGCACTGTGCCTTCCTCGGCCTGCTCACGTCTCTCCACTGCTTTGATTTATGAGAGAAATGGGACAAATCAATCCCCACCTGCCCAGCACCACTGCCCACACCCATGTGACCTCCTCTCCCTCCGTCCCTCCAGTCCTTTCTCCACATGGGTCCAAAGCAGTCTCTCCAAGACACATGATGTCATCCCCCACGTGAAGCTCTGTGTGGCTGCACGGGGCCTTGGGCAGGGGCGAGGTGGGCTCAGTGTGCTCCCAGGCCTTTCCCCGGCAGGCCCTGCATGACCAGTGTGTCTTCTCAGCATCCAGACTGCGGGGGCTCTGCTGCTCAGGGCCATTCTCATTCAGTTTCCTACCCCCGACCCTGCACAGCTTCAGAACATGGCAAACATCTGCAGGAGAAAAACAGCCGGGTGTTTGAAGCCCATCCAGCCTCTAATTTGTCTCCAGGCCCAGCGGTGGTCGTCTCACTGGGCCGGGCTGGACACTCAGCCCTGTACCTGTCCCCAGGTTGCGGAAAACTCCAGCAGAAAGTAGTGGCCGAGTCTCTGCAGTTCTCCCCTCTCCAGAATTTGTCCCTTTTAGTCCTCACTGCTTCAGCCACTCTCTGAGGATTTAAATGGATACTTTTTACAATTTATATAAAACAGCCTTTCTTACTGTTCTAGCAAGAGTGGTTTTCTGCTGCTACAACTCCATCCGACACAGAACCAAAAACCTCTGGCTTAAAAAGTTCAGAGGCAGGAGAGCAAATGTGCAGAGGGAGAACTGTTGTGACCAGGACATGAACAGTGACTTCACCGAGATCTGCTACAAGACGGTGTGTGGCTACAACATATTCTTTGTCCCCATCACTGAAGACCCCTCAGAAATTACACAACTCTCTCTTCCTCTGTTGATATGCTCAGGTTTCTCACCAGCAAAAAGCAACATGTCTTTGCAATCCTACCACTCAACAGAAATCCTACTTATTATCCATAATTCAGTATACTGTTGTGGGTTTTCCCAGAATCCCAAAATTCTCCCTGACAGAAAGAACCTGAGTGCCCTCCTCCCAGGCTCTGGTCTGAATCCTACCGTCTCAGACACTTCAACAGCTCTGCGGACTTGGCCTCAATATGACATTCCTAGTGACAGTGAAATCCTCGCCTCAGCAGGTTGCTGGTTTTGTTGTAATGTCTGTGGAAGTCAAGGCACCTGGCAAGTAATCAGGGCCTCAAAAATGTTGGTTCCATCCCTCAAAGGACAGTCCACAATGCTGGCCACAAGAATGCCTCCCGCCTCTGTGTGCACATCCATTCCCAATGTGACCCCCTGCTCCTACCAGCCAGAGGTAGAGTCTGGTTCCCCACACCTTGTGCTGGCCTTGTCACATGCTTGGACCAATAGAAAGATGCTGAAGTGACATTGTGGGAGTTTTGAGCCTAGGCCTCAAGAGGCCTTGAAGCTTCTACTCTCTCTCTCTTTTGGAATGATGTCTTTAGACCACGACGTGCAGAAACCTGAGCTAGCCTCCTGGAGGCTGAGAGACCACAAGGAATAGAGATGAGCATTCTAGCTGAAAAGACCAGGCAACTGATGGCTAGCACCAAATGCCAGAATGGGGCCCTGCTAGACTACCAGCCTCAGTCAACCCAGGTGAGACCAGCAGAAAACCACCCTGCAGTACCAGTCCAAATGGCTAACCTATATAAATGAACAAATAAAATTGTAGTGGCTTTAAGCCATCAAGCTTTGGCTTTAAATCAACAATATCTAACTAGTACACCTTCCTTCTTCCTATTAATAAAAATTTCTGATAATGGTGATGGTGACTTACATTAATTGGGTACTTCCTTTGTGCCAGACTCTGTGATGAGTGTTTTATGAACTTAAAGCTCTTGTCATTCTTACAACAACCCTGTGAATTAAGTGCTGTTAGTGTCCCTATTTGCTAATGAAGAAATCGAGACCCCAAGAGATGAGACAATTTGCCTAAGGCTGCAGAGCTCGCAGGGGCAGCGTGGGGACTGGCGTGCTGCTCCGCCTCTGCTCACACTGCTCCTCTCCTATTCCGACATCCCTCCCCCCCGCTCCCCACAACCGCACCTCCCGTCCCCATGACTCCCCTCCTGAACCTGCATAGAATGGCAGGGAGGGAAGGACGACCCTTTATTTGTTGAGTGTCCAGTTATTCAATAACGTCCTCACACCTGCTGGGTGCCCAATACTCCTCTCGTAATTAAGGATATCAATTCCTAGAACACAGCAGACAAAGCCTCTGCTCTCGGGGGTCTAAGCTCACGCCCAGCACATACTAAACATTCCAAGCACCTTCTTGGTAGGCAGCATTGGCCCCATTTGCAGATGAGGCTGAGAGAAATAAAGAAACTCACTCAAGGTCACACAGGGATTAGAGCTAAGGCCGGCCTGACCCCTGACCTAGGCTTTTCCGAGTTTACGCTGTCCCCCACCATATATACTCCTCGGGTAAGTGGGCTCCAAGTCTTCTCCAAACTAAAGACGTCATTTCCTGTCTTTGTCTCCCTTGGGTCTTGATTTCAGCCCTCAAAACCTCCCTGATTGGCAGTGTTTCATTTTTTAAAAGTGGCTTTCTGCTCGATTGTGCACACATTCGGGAACTGCTGGGCACTTGGGAAAGGGCAGCTCAGTCCTAGCCGCCTCGGGGAGCTTCAGAGGCAGGTGGCAATGGGTTTGAAATCCTCAGAACGGGGGGTTACAAATGGACAAAACGCCTCCTTTTCTGCACACATGGCCTCAGGAGGCAGCAACAATCAACGCCAGACAAATCAATAGCAGCATCTGCAGTGCCGGTCTGTTTGCTGAGAGCCAAGACCAGGAGCAGGGTGGTCTGGGTGCAGCCCAGGGGCAGGGGTCAGACTGGACCCGAAGGAGTTGGAGTCCTGGCTTTGCCCATCCATGTATGACTCGGCAATGGGCTCGTCTGCTCTAAGTCTCGGTTTCAACATCTGTGAAATGGGAGGCAATACCGATTTCTTGGCATCATTTAGAAATTAAATGAGGAGAAATGTGTGAAAAGGCCTTGGAAAATGCCTGATGTGAAGTAAGTAGCTGGGAGGGCTTAAATAATTTTATTCAAATAATAACATCAACTATTTGGTGAAAACTTGCTATATGCCAGGCCCTGTTCTCAGCACCATACAAATTTAATTCAATTACTCCTACAAGCGTATAAGAGAGGTACTGTTCTTATCCCCATTTTATTTAGGAGAAAACAGAGGCACAAAGGGATCACATGGACTTGCCCACAGCTAGCAAGTGGCTTGAGAGACTGCTCCAGAACCCACCACTCTAACCAGCATGCTGCCCGCCCTACAAACTAGTGTGCTGACCATGCATGGTGAAGGGGAAACGATGTCGAATATCACGACGCACAGAAGGATCTCAATTTTTAAAAAGCCTCACTGCATAAGGATAAATGTCAAAATGTTGAAAGTAAACATCTGTTAGTGGTGGAATTCCACGTGTTTGTGTTACTTTATTGTTTGTATTTTCCAATGTACTCAAATAAATATATATTAATTTTATAAGCAGAAAAAAACATTATTTAAAATATGTTTCTTACTCTCTGGTATGCCAGGCTTGGTTAGGCACTGGGCACATATCAAAGGGTATTAGAGTATCCTAGTGTTCTGGCAGTATCTAGAAAGCTCTAGCCTGAGCCAGAATAGATGCTCAATAAACTTGTAGCCTCTTTCCTCAAATAGCAGCAGGTATGTCTATGGTATAGAGTGTCCCATGAGGCGCCAGGTCCCCATTTTCAAGATGAGGACAAGGAGCCATGTGACCTCTGGGAATGACCTTCCTTTCACTATTGAGCCCAACCGTGGCAGTTGGAGAGTTCTGCCATCAGCCCCAGGAGGAAGCAGACCTGCTGGGAAGGACCCGACGCCTCACCCTAGGGAGGAGGAGGAGACCTAAGTAACTGTGACGCGTAGGGCATGTTGGGGTGAAGGGTGCCGCGTCCAGAAGTGCCCAAGGAAATCCACAAGTTTGAGAGCGACCTGGGAAGTGCCCAAGGAAATCCACAAGTTCGCGAGCGACCTGGCACCGCCTGGCGAAGCTGCCGCGGGCAGGACGCAAGCTAAGGACAGATGGGAACACGGGTCCCTGCGGGCTGGGCGCTCCCCTCATGGCTGACGGTGAGAGGCATGGCAACTCCCACGAAGACCACCATCCCTGGTGCTTCTCTAAGGTCCTCACCACTCCCACCGAAGCCCCGCATGTGGCCTCTTCCAGGCTCTAGCCTGACAGTCCTCTGAGTCCCAGAGACGAAGAGGAACCCAGGCAGGGCAGCCGGCTCGTCCCTCTGGGCGCCCGATAAAACCATGCTGCTTTGTCTGCCTCCAGCTTTACAAAAGTAAACATGGGCAGTCCTAAAGTGTGAGCTGTCAGCCCGGCCACAGGGACCCACGCCAGCCAGCCGCCGCCGCGTGAGACCAGGCGCGTCGATGTCAACGCCTCCCCCAGGCACCCTCTCGCGTCCGCGTCCGTGAGGGGCTTGCCCTCCACGCCCACGTGCTGTTGCCAGGACAGCCGAGGCCACTGTGACTGCAGCAAATTCGCCAGGTCACTTGCCTTTGTCTCCCACAGACCTGCGGCCACCGAGGAGTGGGGGCGGGGAGGGACACTGCGTCTCTGCGACCCCAGAAAGGGGCACACAGCAGGCGGCCAGTGCACGCCAGGGACTGCGCGGGCGCAAGCGCGGGGCTTTGGAGGAGACAAAAGGGGAAGCAGCGGAGGAACTGAGGAGCGGCCGGCCTCCTCGAGGGCATCTGGCAGTAAGGGAAGAGGGCCAGTGGGATCAGCCTGTCCTTGATTGTGACCCTAACGGGTTGCGGGTCTGGGCAGCGATCGCGGCGGACACCAGCATCACGCAGACAGACAGCCGGCACGCATCCTGAGGGGAGGACACGCCGCCACCTTTAAAAGAGGTGAAAACCGTTGCGTCTGGATCATGTCAAAGCTCCAACGCCGACTGGAGGAGAGACAGGGCGGGGCGCAGAGAACAGCACGGCAGGACACCACGGCCAGACCCCCAGCCCCCGCGAGCAGCGGTAGGACAGCGACCTGGCTTCTTCAGCAGAAAGCCGCGAGACAATAAAACGAGGAGGGGACCTAAAGGTTAAAAGACTTAAAAGCCGTACCCCAAGCGCTCACCGACGGATGAACGGTCGACAGTGCGTCTGTTCACCCGGGCAACGGCGCAGTGCAGTCCTTAGCAGAAGGAAATTCTGACACACGCTCCAACATGGATGACCTTTGAAGACATCATCCTACATGAAATAAGCCAGTCACAGAAAGTGCAAACACTCCGTGACTGCGTATAGATATGGCGCCTGGGGCCGCACACTCAGAGCCAGGAAGCAGACTGCACGGGGGCTGCCGGCCTGGGGCGCTGAGGAGCTAGTGTTCGTGAGGGACAGACTTCCAGTTCGGGAAGATGAGAACATTCTGGAGATACATAGTGGTGATGGTTGCACAACAATGCGCATGCACTTAATGGCTAAATTAGTAAACCTTATTTTATGTATATTTTATCCTAGAAAGACACACCAATTGGTAAAAGTGGAGACCTTATTTAGATTCTGATCCAAACAAACTGCAAAAAAATTTTTTACTATAAAACTTCTAAGGTATAATAATTAGAAATTGGAACACTGGATATTTGATGAAATTAAAGAGTCTTCATTTATTGGTGGTGTGATGATGGCACATCGACTAGTTAGAATTTTATGAATGGAGTGACATGATGTCCATCAGAATAACACAGTGGAGGAAGAGGCGGTGTGGGGATGGAACGAGGCTGCTCTCGGGTCGGCACAATCAGAGCTGATGTTGGCTGTGTGGGGTCCTTGTATTATCTGGTCTTTTATGAATCATTGAAAGTTTTCAAAGCAAAATGTTTTCGAAATTGAGGTTGCATCTAGTTCTGTCTTTTACTATCTGAGTTCTCCTGGGCTAGCCTTGTCACCTCTCTCCTGCATTGCTCTTCAAGTAGTTTCCACTCAAAATGTCACCTCCTGCAGGAAGCCTTGGCTAATGACTCCCTCTGTAAAAGAGCAACATCCTCATTTCCTATCCGCTCTCCCTACTCCGGCTTCTCTCCCTCCACAGCATTAGCCAGGATTTAAATTTACACTCCGTGTGAATCTACGTCCTCTCTCTTCCCACCGGCTCCTTCATAGCTGAAACCTGTACGCCGAGAAGCCGCCTGCACACAGGAGACGATAAGCAAGTACTGGTCACATGAACGAACGAACGAATGAATGAATGAATGAATGAATCACCCATAACATGACAGCATAACAGCGGCCTCCAGGCCAACATGAGCGCTGGTGAGATGCGGCGCTCAGCCCGGAGCCCTGCGCAGACCAGACGCCAATCACCACTGCTTCCTCCCAGACCGACACACGCTTCCTTGCGCCTCCGCTTCCTGCACCCGCAACTCCCAGCTGCAGCTGCTAGAGCCAGAGTCCCCTCGAGAATTCTGGGTGTTCAGAACTGTGAACAAGTGCTCCACCCTCAGGCACCACAGAGCCTGCAGGGAACCCTCGACCTCCCAGTGGGAAAGCGAGGTCAGAGGGGCTGATGATGAAGGCAGCTCAGCAAAAAGAGATCCAGGGCTGAACTGGCAAGAAACTGAATTAATCAGACGCAAGACTTGGAGAAAGCCCCTGGGGCGTACACGAGCAGGTTACACCGTGGATGAGAACAGAGGCAGAAGCCCTCTTCACTAAAAGGGTCAGGCTCCTAATACCGCCCAAGTAAGAAAACTGGTGGTAGAAGATTTTGAGGCTTTGTTAAGGGGAGAAAAAGGTTAGGAGCAAAGACAGTGTAAGAAAACCTATGAAAATTGCATATACAGATTTCTATACATGCCATTCTCTTTATAGAAAATATATGATACATAGAAAACATTGAATAAATGTTGAATAAAAAGAGCATTTTATCCCTTACATTTGCAACAAGATGCCAATAAACTTGCCCCTGTTTTATTGTAAACAACATGGATGATAAGGCCATGCTTGAAGTGTCTAGCCCTGCGATCCAAGGGCTTCTTGCCTTCCTGACTTTAGAAGTGAAGAGTTGAAGTTATCTAAGGCAGAGACCATAGTTACGACCCCGTGTTCCTTTTCCCCTTTCATTTTAGTAACAGAATGCCGACTTTGTTTGAGGTTGCGATGTGTCCAACTAACAGACTCCACTCCTAGTTTCCTGTGCAGCTAAGTATGACCATATGACTAGATTCTGGACTTAGGAAAATATCAGTGGAAATTGTTATGTGGAACTTCTGAGAAGATGCCTTAAAGTGTTCCTTAAAGAGAGTCATTTCTGTCTATAGCCATAACACTCTGAATGTGCCTGATCTCATCTGATCTTGGAAGCTAAGCAGGGTCAGGCCTGGTTAGTACTTGGATAGGAGAGTCATTTTTCCCACCACCTCACCACCAACAACCTATTTTCTACTTCTTGGAACTTGGACTTAATGGCTGGCACTCCAGCAGTCATCTGGGGTCATGAGGTAACTTTGAGAATGGAAACCTTGAATTGAGATGCTGGAGAACATAGAAGGAGCCTCATGCCCGTGGCCCCCCTGCCCCGTGAGACTTCTGAATGCCTACCCCCTGTAGTGGAGAAATAAGCTTCTATCTCATTAAGCCATTGTTATTTTGGACTTCATTATATGCAGCCAAGTCCCTTTGTAACTGAAACACCTTCCCCTGCATGTTAGGTCCCATCCTGGTCACAGAGTCACAGGGAGACTTAGAAGTTTGAAATGGAAAAAAGTGTTGGGTCGCTTTTATATCAGCCACCCTGATTTTTTTCTTACCACCCTCCTAGTACTCCAAGTTTATAGCTCTGGGACTGCCCCTGAAAGCCTCTTACCAAACCAAGCCATTACCTTTCTTACCCTTGCCCAGCCCCTTCCTCCTTAGAGCAGAAAGGAGGGCTGCTCTCTGGCTTCCTGAAGCTTCTCTGCAAAGCCCCCCGTTTCCTGGGGTTCCCCCTTCTTGCGGCCCCAGCTCACACACAGTCTCATTACTGCCAGCAAGAGCTGCCCATGGCTCGTGTTGACTACAACTCAAATTGCCGTGGCTGGCACACTGTCATGAAGCATGCTAACTGTGTTTTATTGGGTAGGAATTATGACATGCTCTTTCCATGTTGTACTCAACGCACACATTTGGGGCCAAGATTATACAACAAGGCCCATGCCCCGTGGCCAACTTTCCTCCTGTGTTTCACCCCAGGATGAGAGCACTGTCCTGCCCTGTGGGGGAATTGGGAGTCCTGGGATGTACGCCCAGCTCTGTCCTCTGACTTGCAGTGTGACCAACCCAGCCACTTATCCTCCTCTGCAAAGCCTTGCCTTGAGCCTTGGTGCCCTTATTTGCAAGCAAGGATGCTCTAAGGCCTCACCTCATTTTATCTCCCTGGAAATCTGCCAACTGAAATTTTCTCTGTGCTAATGAGCATCGGCTTTATAGAATACAAATCTCCCTAGAAGGTTAGAAGACTATCAATCATTCACAACTTAGTATGAAATAGTCAGACAAGGTGACTTTCCTAATAACAGCACATTGAAGCCACCTGCATTGTGGGAATGGAGTGAGGAGGACAGGTGATTATGAAATAAGGGAAACTTTGGAATGAGAAACTGAGGCTCCAAGAGGTTATGTCACCTTAGATGATCCCATAGCTCGTCAGTGACGGATCAGTGCTGGCATTCCAGTCTGTCTCATTCTAAGTCATTGTTCGTTGCCAATTACCCTGCAAACCAACACTTGGAGAATAACCTTCACAATCTGAGAAATACAAAAATGAAGCTGAGAAAGGATGTCACTTTACAAGGTGGAATGTATGTCCTAATAGTGATGGCACAGATACAATGTCTACGTGAGATGGACTGAGACAGGTGGCGTGTAATAAGTACCAGTCCTTCAAGTGGAGAAATTAAATTTCAAAGCTGAAGGGGCTAAAGTGCCCCTGCCTGGTGCCCTCCACGCCTGCTTCCTCTCTACCCCTTCCTACAACACCTCACTCTCTCTCGGCCCCTCCCCTCCCCCCGGCAGGCCCTGGCCTCTTGCTCCTTGCACCAGTGGGACTGTGGCCCTGTGCTGGGCGTGGGGAGGGCTGTGTTAGAGTCCATTGCCTCCTCGGCTCTGCTCGGAATCTCCTCGTCCCATCCCCTCCGCTCCCAAAGCAAAAATAAAAAGGATAATAATATCTTCTCATCTAGCAGAACTGACACCAGAGACAACTAGATACAATCACATATGTTCTTGGAAGTACCATTAAAATAAATTGGAGTAACGAATTCATGCATTCATTCAACTAACGTTTATGGAGCCCCAACAGACAGCAGCAGCGCTGAGGATGCAGCTGTGAACAGAGCACGTCAGGGGAGCGAGAAGGCGCTGGAGCTTGGGTGCTTGGAGGCAGGGAGACCGGACCTGCTGGTGGCGTGGGTCTGAAGATACACGCGGAGAACGGTGGATCGAGAAGCGGAGGGGAGAGAACGGAGGTTAAGCTCACTTGTCAGCTTTCTTTGCTCAATGAATTCCTGCCAAAAGCCGACGGAAGCCCGCCACGTCACACCTCGGAGTCCTGCCCAGGCGGCTGCGAGCCTCTCTGTGATGGGCACCTGTTCTCGGGGCCACCTCTCATCCTGACCACTGTCCTGCACTGTGAGCTCGCCCTCCTCTTGCCAGGTGACTTCGTTGGGAGCAGAGAAGTCTGCGTCCCCTCCCCACTGAGGTTCGACCCGTGCACGGGACCTACTCCAGCGCGCAGCAGGCCTGAACCCCAGCCCTCGGCCTGGAGCAGAACCTCCCAGCTGAGCCCAGCAAAACCTGGGTGGACCTGCAGACCCGAGTGGGTGAGAATAAATGGTTGGGAGTCTCCGGGTCTGGGCTGGTTTGTTATGTGGTAATATTGCAGCTATAGTTGATTTGCACAGAGAGGTTAAATGACTCACCCAGAGACACACAGCTATTAAGCAGCAGCCCTGTGATTGATCCCTTGCCCAGCACTAGCCTCTCACCTCAAGCTGGGCTGGGGTGGAGTAGCAGTAAATCCCTAAGAGGACCCAGGAGGCAGGTACTCAGACTGTTTGGGGATAAAAGGAAGGACTCAGTGGCCTTGGTGGGTGGAAGTATCCTAATCATGCCAGTGAATACCCTAACCATCCATGACCCCACTGCAGGACTGACTGCTCCAGGTCAGGCCCCGGGAGAGCTCCAGGCTCGTGAACCAGGCAGGAGGATACACGGGGCCGGATACACACCCCGGCCCCAGCACTTTGCAAGCTGCACCGCTGCACTGGAGTGGCCTCCGAGACTCTTCCATGAACTGTTGACCTCACACTGCTGATCGGCACCTCTGGCGCTGAGTCAGCGGTACCACTAGGGCCACACTGAGCTTCTTTCTGTATAGAGTCACGAAAAGATGCCCCTCCAGGTGGACACAGCTGGCGGAGCTTGGCCAGGACAGCCGAGGCAGCCTCTGTGGGAACACTTAAAAGACACTGCTTTCTCCAGACATAGTCCTTGGCAAGGAGAGTGCAGGGCTGGATTTCATCTGCTTTTGCTCTTGGACCCCATGCCTTGCTTAGTACACAACCTGAGCAACCAGACAAATGGCCCTGGAAGAGTGGAGTTGGTGCCTGTTTGGCTCCTGCTGCCTGACAGTAGCCCTGCCCAGCAGGGCTGCTACAACCCTGCTCTGCCTACTTGGACCCCAGGAGAGCGCCAGCAGTCATCATGTATCCAATGAATGAGCTGTCCCTAACAACAGGGCGTTGGCTACTCGAGCCTTCTGTCTATTCCAGGGCTTCCCCTTGTGTGTATCAGCTGGGGTGGAACTGGTCTGGGGTCTGGCCCAGTGTGAGCGAACACAAGGGACCGAAGTGGGGACAGCAGCAGCTGGAGGCAAGAGAGCCCAGCCCCCCCCTCCCCACTCAGCCCACACCTGCTTCCTGAGGCTAAATTACTCTTGGCCGCTAGCAGAGGAGCTGCCATCCTTGGAGCTTGACCCTGGAGGGCTTGAGGGCCCCGGGGAAGAACTTGGCTGAGAATGAGTAGCAGAAGGAAGAATTGATGTGCACTGAGAGGGTGTGGGGGGTGGGGGGAGAGGGAATCCAGGAGGGGGAGGGGTTGGGCGGAGGGGTGGGGGGCAGCAAACCCAGTGACCTGGACCCCCGAGCATACACAGGCAGTGCCTGCAGAGGAGAGGGCTCTGGGGCACGCAGGCCTGCCTATGTCAGATACATCAGTTTTTAAAAGGGTCAAATGAAGTAGAAAGTCCTGGCCCAAGCAGCAGGAACGTGCATTCTTCCAGATAAACAAACATGGACACCCAGCCCCACTCACCTCCCGAAGGGCCTGGACAAAATCATGCTTGACTCCAGGGGAAAGGCTTTTCCAGAAGAAGTGGGCCAGTGGAAAGGACCAGAGATCCTGGTGGGGAGAGTCCTGGCCACGCCTCGACAGCCACAGGGACCGAGCGCCTGTTACTCTTGGTGTCCAGATGAAAGTTGGGCCGGCTGGTCACGGCTCCTGGAAAATCCTCGCGGAATTGCCGCGTGCAGAGCCCCTAAGCGGCAGCATCACATCACTCCAACGCCTGTCGTGAGCCTCGAGCACGTCTCGGCTACAAGCATCACCCGGTCTGAGCCCCCTCGGCCCTCTCCCTGCCACCCACCACCACGTCACGGAGACGAGCAGCAGCCTCAATATAGCGGCACCGCGGCCTCGGCCTCTCCCCGGTGCTCACAGACATCCACTCACGCCGCGCAGCCCCCCGGGGGCAGCATCCCCCATATCAGAGCAGGACACTGAGGCACAGAGCAGCGAGGTGAGGGGACAGCCGGAACCCAAAGCCAGGCAGCAGGTGTGTGCTCAGCTCCCAGGCCGCCTGCCTCCCAGCATGGCAGGGGCGAGGACGAGGGGGGAGGCCACACGCCTGGCTGTGAATGCCAGGGCTGGGCACTGGCCGCGGACGCCTGCAAGTCTCCGTGTGGTGAGGCGACACCACGGCAATATGATTCCACTTTCCCGGAGGAAGTCCGGCCTCACAGGCCCTGGCTCAAGGCCGCAGCCGGGCCGGGGTGGGGGGCCAGGCTGGGAAGGCAGGGCCGACTCGCCTTGCGGCTCAGCCCACAGGCCTCCTTCTCCCCCCCTCAGCCTCCGACCCCTGCGCCCTGTCAGCCCACGCCCTGCCGGCCGTCCCTAGTGGGCGGATCACAGCTTCCCAACTGAGGTGCCTCCTGCCCCCAGCACTTGCGGACGGAGGCAGGGACGGCCCCTGGGTGGGGCTGGGAGCGAATGCCACGTACTAACCCCAGCCCCCATCTCCGAGCACCGCGATCACAGGCCTCCATGACGCCGCGCTGATCAGCACCGCGCAGGCACCCCCAAGCTTCACAGGGGGGAGCAAGAGCGGCTGCACCTCAAAGGGGCACGGGCAGCGGGGTCTGGCCAGGGCCACGACAAACGCCAAGCGCGCATCTCTTCTGATCCCGCATTTCCTTTTTCAGGAATTTGCCCTCAGATAAACAGTCACACTTCACCTGGTATGGGGTATTTCTGAGAAACGCGTTGGTGGCGACTTCGCCAGTGTGTGGACGCCCTAGCGTCACGTACACATACCTGGACGGCTGGCCTCCTGCACACCCAGCTGCCGTGCGGGCCGCGCCCCCAGCACCCTCGCATGCTCGGCCGTCATTGGCTGAAACCCGGTCACGCCTCGCTGCATTCAAGCACGTGAAGCAACATATGTACAAGAATTTTCACGACACTGCTGGTTTTAACAGCAGAAGAGCAGAAACAACTCCCATACACATTGAAAGGACACTGTTAAATCCACAGTGGAGAACAATGAAACCGTTTAGAAAAATGAACGAGAAGTTTATGTCCTGCCATGGGACGAGTACTGAGATGCGCTAAAGGAAAAGCGCGCACAGAGCAGAGCGCCACAGTCCAACTGCGCTGGGCGCACGGGCCGTGTCTGTCTCTGGGGAAGGGAGCCGGCAGCAGGGGTGGGAAGTGACTTTGTGTGGACTTCTGTGGCTTTTGAATTTTGAATACAAAGGTATCATCTATATCAAAAACATTTTTTAAATGGAACAAGAAAGTCACAGTAGGATTGCAAAAAAGGCAACACCTCCCTTCTGGTTCCTTCCACCCCAAGGTCACAGAAAGGCGGCATCTCTACCCCCACTCCTACCCCAACACTACCCCGGGCTGGGGGCTTTCGCTCATGCCTGCCCCTCCCTCCTAGGTCTCCCCTCTCTGGCTGATCCCTACTCATCTCCTGGCTTGGCTCAGTCTCACTTCCTCCAGGAAGCCCTCCCTGACTACTTGTTGGCCAGCTGCCCACTCTGAGGCCCCTGGGGCCTGTTCTCTCAGTCATAGTGGAGCCTGGAGGACAAGGACTTGGAGTGAGACCCCTGTGACCAGCCCCCAGCCCTTCACTTGTCCCAGCAGGTGCTCAGAGAAGCATGTGCTAGCCAGAACACCTCTGCCACTCCAGCAAAATGCCTCCCGGGAGCAGGGAAATGAATCAGCTGCAGGGAGAGGGACTGCACTTAACACTGCTTGGACAGGGTCCAAGCCAACCTCTCATCTGATTTGCCTAAAAGCCCAGGTGAGGCCCTTTTGTGCAGTGGGGGAGGGATGCACTTACCTCGCTAGGTTTAGGGCTCCGGCTGCAGGGAAGGGCCCATTGTTGCTTGCAGACAGTCCATTTGACAAATTGTTTTCTGCCGAGGCGCCAGGCTGGCCCATCTGGCTGGTTTCCAGAGGCCTCGGGCTCACTCACAGTGTCGTTGCCTGCATGGTGGGGTGGCGGCAGAGACCAGCTCCTGCACGCCATGTTCCTGCCAGACCCCGCTGGGTCCTCCAAGCAGGTCCTGCCCCGGCCTGGCCACGTCACATCCAGTCCACTGAGGGAGTGGCAGAGGGCCACCGTGTGCCCTTCCAAGGGCTGGGGTCTAACACTCCAGGCAAGGAGAGAGTGCAGGAGTCTGCCATCTGCCACTGCAAAAGTGCCCCCAGGAGTCCGGGCACAAAGCCTGAGCCAATCCAAAGCGCTAGCCCAGGCGGGACTCCATGGCCCGGCGTAGTGAGTGGCTTCCGGCTCGGGAACATATTACGGAATTTATTTTGGAATTTTATTATGGAATTTATTGTGTGTTAAGCTGCAAAGATTGCCTTGACTTCCTTTAATGGATTTCGTCTCTACCCAGGCCCAGAATGTGATTGTGGCAGGAGGGGCGCGAACGTCTGGGCCTCTCGGGAGCGTCCTGGAGACCAGAACCTGCGCTGTGCTGCGTCCTGCGGCCGTGCAGAGGCTCTGCCGGTGTTCTGACCACACGGGTCTCTGTCTTCTCTCCATCATCACGTCCCTGATGCTGAAATAAAGGGGGAAGGGCGACGCAGAAGGGGGTATCGCCTCCCAGCTGGAGATGCCGCGGGCACTGTGGAGGCTGAAACAGCAAAAGCGATCACAGCAGTGGCTTCCAACTGGGGACCCCATGGCGGGTGGTAGTAGGGAGACCCCCGAGGACGGAGACAGACAGCGTCGCCCGTGTTTCGCTTTCCCCAGCACCTGACCAGACACTCGCGCGGCAGCCGCCACTGCAGGGTTAAAGGACGGACGAGCAGGGTCCGCTGGTGAACCAGTCCAAGAGAGCGGGGAAGAGCATGCTGCCCGTCACAAAGCCCCACACGCTGATGGACACAGAGGCAACTCGGCGTGTTGACGCTGCCTTTCTGACGTTCCAATGGCTGCCCAATTTTCCTCAAAATAAAAGGCACTAGTTTCTTACTATGGTAAGTCACAAGAGACTTAGCCCACAGGAAGCCAAGTGAAGGGCACACGGGAACTCTCTGCAACTTTCATTTCAAACAAAAAATTAAGATACATTAACATAAAATCTGCAGACTTTGTCTACTTTCCGGGAGCCCTGGGTTCCCTGTCCTTGTCCTCCCCTGTCCTTCCATGAAGGGACAACCACCTCTGGGCAGGCAGGACAGAGTGGGGCCGGTGGTGCTGACCTTTCCCTCAAGCCCCTCGCCGGCCCCTTCCCCAAAGAGTCTCTGTTTGGCATGCCGGGGCAGGTCTGGCAGGTGTGGTCCAAGTCCCCCTGGACTCTCTTTTCGGGTGGGCTGCCCTCAGGAGGGAGGCATTCTTCTTCCGCTCCTGGTGGCTCACCTGAGTCAGGGCACCGACTTCTGTTCTCGGGGAACAACGGGGTGCGGCATGGGAACAGGGCAGTGGTGGCCTGCAGCCGGCTTGGCAAGGAGCGGCTGTGCCCGCTCCTCCTCCAGTGGCCCGGCCACAGCCCAGCTTCGTGCCCAGAGCCTTTGCGCAGGCTGTGTCCTGCGTCTGCGGCACCCTCCCCCCACGGGACTGCGCTCCCCCATTCTTCTGTGGCTGACTGCTGGCTTCCTACGCCATGTAGAGCTGACCCCACCCTACATCCCATCTCTCGTGGCACACGTAGCAACTGACTGCAGGACAATTTACTTACATGTGTGTCTCTCCCGATGCCCGAGGTCGCCGGGACAGGGGCCAGCATTAACTGATCTCTTTTCGCCACATACCACACTGCCTGGCATGTGGTGGATTGGGAGTGAATGGACTGATTAGAAAGTTCTGGTTGGTTTTAATACTTCCAAATGTAAAATATACAATTCCTCAAATTAGGCATTTTATTTAGTGGATTAAAATCTTTTAAAATATGGTAAGGGCCCCAGGGGAAGGAAAATAACAAAAATTCTCCATGGCTGACCATCTTAGGGCTCCTAGACCAGTCCCGGGTGCTCAGCCCGGGCACTGCTGACACCTGGGCCGAGTAACTCCTCGGCGTAGGAGGCGCCTGGGCAAGGGGGACGTTTCGCACACCCCTGGCCTCTGCCCACCGGGTGCCAGGAGCAGCATCTCAGTCGTGACAGCCAAAAATTTCTCCAGACACGGCCACATTTTGCTGTGGGGGCTAAAACTGTGTCCAGTCTACTCGTTTAAAAGGTTTTGGTGCATTAATATTTCCTTTGCTACCTTAACACTTGCCAAAGCCAAACTGCTCAGAATTTGCAAGCCCAGCGTTTCTCCCAAACTCCAACGTCAAACACAAATCCCTAAGCCAAAGGCAAAACCACTTGCCACTAAATGAGGGTTTTGATTGCTACCAATTTCTTAAAGCACTCTCTGAAGGTTCTGCTTCAAATATTTATGGAGTCTGTGAAATGGCCCCGGAGAATGAGTGGTCCTGTTAAATTTATAACTCCAGCGGTGATTTATTGACCTGGGAATTGCCGCGAATGCTTTGTCTAAGCTCTTGGTGAAAAGCCAGGATCCTCCCTGGGCTCAGAAGCTCAGCGGGTGCTTCGGTGCTGTCGGCTTGGAGGCCAGGGCAGGGCATTCCACCCTTTCCTTGCAGCTGCTCTGCAGAGGGTCCTGGTTCCACAGTGACCGCTGCCAGGCACAGTCCAGGATCAAGCATGGGCCCCGATGGCAGGGGAAGCTGCAGGCAAGAGGACAACGAAATCGTTTCTGCTTGTACATGTTTATAAAAGCTCTCTGATCACACACGTTACCGAAGGAAGAGATGACAACGATACTTAACATTTACTGAGCTCTTTCTGCGCCTGGCACCAAATGCTATGGGGACGCTGGCTTGCTTCCCTGCTACAGTTGGATGAGGCACACGCTGTCATCGTTGCATTATGGATGAGGAAAGCGAGGCTGGGGCAGGGTAAGGCTCTCTCGCCATGTCATCCGACAGGCACCTGAGAGAGCCATCACTGGTGGGTGTCCTGTAGAGCGATGTCCTCCATGCATTTTCCCATACCCAGTGACAAGAGAAAATGACCTTCCCTTTAAGGGAGAACCGGTGTCGACTGGTTGCCAGCCTCACGCCCAGCACTGCCCCGGGCTCTCCCAAAGGTGCTGTGTCACTTGTATTCACTTCATTCTCCCAGGAGTTATCATCCAGCCCACTTTAAAGATAAGGGAACAGCTAAAATTCCAGACTCTAAACACCGTGACTCACTTCACGTAGCTCTGAAGTGGCTGGCTCCGCGCTCAAACCCAAGCCCGTCCGGTCCACTCTCTCTGGCCACTTCGCCAGCCGCTGTCGCGCGCTGTTGTCCCTTCACGCCCAGCCCACATCCACCAAGCACCCTTCCTGAAAACCACACTTTGCTCCTGGCTCAGTGACGAGTGAGTCCTGCCTGTGCCTTTTCTCGCTCCTCTCCGGGGGTGGCCGGCGTGTCTGCGCCTCGCCAGGCAGGCGCGTGGACGGCGGCAAGCCTCTCCGCCACCGCAGCCGCTCCTCGCGCACAGCGCCGTCTGCCCCAGCAGTGGCAGCCGGCTGGGAGGAGGCGGGACAGCAGGGGAGGGGATGCAGTGACCACTGGGCACCGCCCAGTGTGCCAGGCCTGACCCGGCCCCTGCCCGCAAGGCGCTCACGGTGTAGGAGGAGCGGCAGGCGCATAAACACAGTGCTGCAGAGCCGGCGGCAGGAGCGGCCTGCGCAGGCGCTGACGGGCTGGGAGGGGAGTGCGGGCTGCACACTGAGGAGCCAGCACGGCCCGAGGAGGAGGGGTCGAGCCGACGTGCGGGAGGAGCAGGGTTCTGCCTGTGTTAACCACTGAAGGTCATCCCGGGCAGACTGCAGAATGCAAGCACCAACTTCAGAAGTCTAGGCTTTATCTGTTGATAATAATGATAGCTTAAACCATGTGAAACTACTGTTTTTCAAGGAAAGGGCAACATAAATTGGTGATTTCGTGTGGCTGACCTGTGACAGTGCACAGCTACTGAGCTCTCGTGATGTGCACACATCGTTCCGAGCACTGTGCGTTTAATCTTTACAAAATATCAAGGAGGTAAGTATTATTCTTATTCTTGTTATCCCATTATATACATGAAGAAACAGAAGCCCAGAGAGGCCAAGTGACTTGCCCAAGGCATAAAGCAAACAGAGGCTGAGCCAACGTTTGAAGCCAGGCCACGTGCTCCTGAGCCGGCGTAGCTCCCCGCTGAGCCCACTGCTGACGGCGGGTGGGGTGCTGGGCTTACGTGGGGAGTGTCTGCTACGAGGCCTAAACATTCTTCATTCGCTAAAGGGGTCCCAGCCTGGCAGGATACGTTGGTGTATTCTTGGGGTCCCCTCCCCCTTTTCCTGTAAGCTCATCCATACAGTAATGGAACTGTGACATGTGACAAATTTAGTTATTGCCCTTCAAATTAATCTCCATGACCTCATTCTGCTTGCAGGTCGCTAATGCCCTGGTGTGGTTATTTAACAAGTTCGCTTTCACCACAAGAAGCTCTTCTCCACCCCAGCCCGGGTCCGTGGCCTGCCACCTGCGTGTGTGCAGGGCAGGGAGCTCTGCTCCCAGTCACCACGACAACCGAGCAGAGTCAAGGCTGCGGGTGAAGACGCAGCAGCACTGGGGACCGGGGCGAGATGCCACGTGCCCTTCTAGATTTCAGTGAGCTCAAGCGCCCTCCTCCCTCTCACTATTCACCCAACAGGTGTTTTGGAAAGTGGAAGGACAGTCTTACTAAGGGCTAACAAGAAAAATAAATTTTTAACTGACAGGCACTTAGAGTGGTACAAACTCTGTTCCTAAGGTTAGTAAAAAGAATCTCTCTCCTACAGAGATGCTTACCTAGCAATTAAAATAAGCTGAGCAAATAAAAGAAGGTAAAGTGACACTAATATTTACCATCTGTGAAAGGTTTTGGGGTATTGTTTAAACAGCCTTGAAAAAGTTCTTGAGTGGACAGGAGGAGTGTGAACTTTCCTTGCTTCCTCAAGAAGAGATGGCACTGGATGTCCCCCATTATCAAGAGGAAAGAAGAAATTAATTTCTGTTATCAATCTGCCACATGAGGAACAGAAACAGCCAACACAGCAGTGTCTCGCTGTCTTTTACTAATTGGGCTGCAGTCATATATGCCCCCAGGCTGCCCTAATAAACAGTTACAGTCGCTTGGCGTCACCTGTCTTTACTGCTGGCACTGCGCCCTCTCTCTCCTCGGACACAGAGTAAGTAAACTCTGCATTTCTATCTATCCTCCACTTTGTCCAAGAAATCTTTCTCGCTTGCGTGTGGACTTCACACGCTAGGAGAAGGTCCCCTATGGGCCAGGTGCTGTGTAAGGCAGCGGTCCCCAACGTTTTTGGCACCAGGGACCAGTTTCATAGAAGACAGTTTTCCCACAGACCAGGGTGGGCGCAGGGCGATGGTTTCAGGGTGATTCAAGCGCATTACATTTGTTGTGCAGTCAAACCTCTCCGCTAAAGACAATCTGTATTTGCAGCCGCTCCCCAGCACTAGCATCACCGCCTCAGCTGCACCTGAGATCATCAGGCATTAGATTCTCACAAGGAGCCGCAACCTAGATCACTCGCATGCGCAGTTTACAGCAGGGTTCCTGCTCCTGTGAGAATCCAGTGCCGCTGCTGATCCGACAGGAGGCGGAGCTCAGGCGGTGATGCGAGCGACGGGGCACAGCTGTAGATGCTGACGGAGCTTCGCTTGCTCGCTGCTCACCTGCGGCTGTGCAGCCTGGTCCCTAACAGGCCAGGGTCTGGTGCCCATTGCAGACTGGGGGTTGGGGGCTGCAGGTGCAAAGCATGCAAACAAATGGTAAAATTGACATTCTGTCATCTGTCTGTGAGACTCCAAAGCGCATGGGTAAAATAAGTCTCTCTGGGAAGACAGAGAGGCGTGCTGCTCTGGCAGCGACCAATTAGGGTATTTTGGACCAAACCTGTGGTAAGTACAACTAGAAAAGCTGGGAAGATGTAATAAAACATTTGTTTGAAACCGTGTGACAGTACCAAGGCTGTGAAGACTTGTGGGACCAAAACTGAAAGCAAGAGAGAAGCCAAGCAGGGCACGTGGCCCGCACTTGCCCTGAGTCGGAGACAGAGCAGCCGAGAGCGCCGAGAGCGCCGCGGCGGAGGCCCCGAAACAGCGCTGGCTCCGCGCAGGGAGTGCGGGTGGGCCAGTCGGCCGAGACGCGTCTCTGAGCCTTGCTGCTGCACGGATTGCCCTGCTCAGAGCCAGGGGACATGTTCGGGGGGATGCTGCCGGGCAGGACCCCGGGTGTCTCCAGGTCTCCACACATGACGTCCAGCACTCACGACAACAGGCCTGGAACACGTGATTTGGCCACAAACAAAAATTAAAAATAGGTAATAGAAAGAGACTGGGAGATGACACCAGGTGCTACGGGCTGGTTACACCCTGTCTCTGGACCGGTGGTGGATTTGTGGGCGTGCACCACTCGGATGATCCGTTAACCTGTGCACTCGTGAGTTGTTCCCTTGTCTGAGTGTTGTGCTTTCAATAAAAAGTTTATTTAGGGAATTAGGTGTCTGATGTCCCCCCAACTTCAGAGAGTCCAGTTGGGTTGCCTGTGCTGGCCACTCAGCCTCGGAAATAGGCCAGGACTCTGGACACAGTGAGCTTGGGAGGTTGCCGTCCACTCCAGGATTCAAGAGACATTTCTGAGCTAGAAGAGAAAAGTCTCAGTCACGCCTCAACCCAGGAATCTATTCTAAAAGCAAACAAGTCTGTGAGCCTCATGATAACCTTCCTCATTCTCGAGCTGTTCCCTGGTCATTCCTAGGTCCCCACGCCCACGACAGAGGCCCTCTCAGAGGCCTTTGAACTCTCCTGACACGCCATCCTCCCCCTCTCGCGATGCTCTCATGGTCTTGAGTGTCCTGGAAACCCACCTGCCCGCCTTGCCCCCCGGCTGCAAGCGCATTCAGCACGGGGCCGCGCTTGGAGCCACTTGTACTGTACACCCTGCGACGCCCCCGGGGTCGGGTGCGTGGCGGCCCTCCAGAAATGTGGAACGAATAAATAGAACTCAATCAATCTGGCACATTTCCTTCTCTGAAAGGGGAGGAAGCTGAGCCCACAGAAGGGAGGAGGCTTGTCTGAGGGTACAGAGAAAATGAGCACAGACTCAGCCCTGCTAGAATTTCCGCCCCCCAGCTGTGGAAACAGGTGCAGGGTCAGGCTGCAGGGGTAGGAGGGCAGGCCCACCCTGGCCAGCTGAAGACTGACCGCAGGCCTCTCTTCTTGTGTCAACGCCCTGCTGTGGGTACTGGACACTCCCCAGGAAAGTCATATTATCTTCCTTTTAAAATGAAGAGTCCGTGGCTCAGAGAAGTTAATTAACTCATCTAGGATCACACAGCTGGCAAGAGTGGAATCTAGTAATAAGAACCACCAGATGAACAGATCTCAAGAGCAGCTCAGTCTTAAAGGTAACACTATCCATACTTCCCCCACATTTTTGTGAGCACCTGACATGAACACAACACTAAACAAATCCTTAGAAGCTGGGCCCCACCCCCATGCTGACAATATAACTAACATGGCCCAGGAAAATTCCATCTGGTCAGGTAGCAACTTAATTTTCTTAATAATAAAAATAACAGAACACAAAAAAATCACTCATGTTCCCACCTTTCTGAGCAACCGCAGTTAATATTTTTATGAATAGTTTATCTCCTAGCCTAGGTTGCTGATCATACACAGATGTGCCTGTCTAGTTACAGAACTGTAACCATGTGAAACATTCCACATCCTGCCATTTATTAACTTAGTAGAATGTCATAATTTCCATGCTATTGGATGGTGCTTGTCAGCAATATTTTAGTGACTACATTATATTTCTCTGATTATATGAGTTAATTACAATATGTACTGAGGTTTCCCAGCTGCACTGGCATGGACACACCTGTCCACAGAGCTTCCCACATACAGGATTATTTACTTAGGATGAGCTTCCCGGAGGGAGACTTCAGGGCTGAGGAATTTGAACACTGTTTTATTTTCCCAAGCTGTTCTCCTTAGGCTGTGCAATGAGCAGGCAGGGCCGGAGCAGGAAGGGGAGGGGACGCGGGTCCTCTTCCCTGCAGTAGTGAGACTGTGGCAGTGCCGGCCCGCGCTTTCCTGAGCACAGACTTTCCCTAACTGAGAGTCACACTGACCTCTTAGCACCGCTGCCATCTCAGACTCGATGCCCAGGTGGTGGCTTGTCTGGAAGAGAAGACATCTCAGCAGTTATTCTGCGTGGCACGGGAGAGACAGCCTCGCGCAGGTGACTGAAGCTGGGCCAGCAGAGCCACCCACCCTGCCTGCGAGAAGGGCCCTGTGCTCGGATCGGCTCTGCCACGTGCATGAGGCTATGGACGGGGCCTCCCGGTCTCTCTCCGCCACCCTCAAAGGGGACCAGGATTTGTGTTTGCTCGTGGGGAGCACAGGCCCAGGAAAATGATCCCATTTCCTTTACTCACATTAAATCTCCAAACAGAGACAGTAACAAATGTGTTTTAGAAACCTCTGTTAAAGGTAATATTTTTCAGAAAAAATGAGGGCATATGGTGGTCTGATGTCTCCCCTGCAGCCCTTGATCCAGTCACCTAGGAATTCAGGCCAGGCTGGACTCCGAGTCTGCCGTCTGCTTCTCCACCCAAGTCAGCGTCCTCCTCGCCCACCAAAGCACAGGGGCTGAGAGGGGGGAGGTGGCAGTGGCCACTCGGCTGGCTGCTGAGTCTCGAGTGGCTGCTGAGTCCTCAAGGCCAGTACAGTTGACTCCAGACCAGCCCCCTAGATCTCCCTCCTCTTGGGCATTTCTGGTGGGGCAGGAGCCTGTGTGAAGTGCCACTGCGACATCGCCCTCCCCAGTGCCAACACCCTGGCCAGGTACATCCTCCACCCTGACATTCACATAGGCCGCCCTGCCTCTCTTTCTTTCTCTGGCCAACTTCTGGGTGGCTGTCAGGACCCAGCTCAAATGCCTCCTCCTCTGTGAAGTCTTCCCTGATGCTCCCAGGCAGAGTTCAGCCACCTGCCTCTCACACAGCCCCCACTGTGCTGCTCTGTGACAACTGGCTTGGTGACAGTCCCCTCTAGCAAGGATTGCACTCAGGAGCATGGTTGGTGGATCAACAGTCTTCTGGTAATCAGCCGGTCACAGCCCACTGGGGGAGCCTTCCGCACCAGGCACAGCGGCTCCTCCCGCACTGCGCACATGGCACTGCGCTCTGTCTGCCACCAGCGCTGTGTTTTCAAGCACCGTGAACTCGCACCCCACGCCTTTGCACGTGCAGGCCTCCGGCTTATCCTTCCAGCTATGGAACCCGCCTGGCCTTCAAGGCCTGCGTTGAGTTCCCGCTCCAGGAAGTGTGTTCCCCTCCCTGCTCACGGCGCGGGCACTGCCCCTGGGCTTGCTCGGCGGTGGAGACTCCTTCCGCGTGAGCACCAGGTTTCATCGTCTTCGTGTCCACAGAGAAGCCATGGACACACAGAACTGCCTTATGGCGGCACTGCGCTCAGCATGTGTGAGGCTGCACGGGTCCTCGTCTGCCTCCAGCCCCTCATCTGTCAGCCTGGGGCAGCTCTGGAGCCAGGACCCCTGTCCAGCTGCAGAACAAACATGCAGCCCTAATATGTTCCTTTCAGGGCTGCCAGAATGAAATGAGAAGCGATGCCTCCCGCACACAGAGCAGGGACAGGCAAAGGCTGGCCCTGCGCCCCCGCAGCCCTGCCTCTCTCCCCATGTAAACATTTGGGGAAATATTCTAAGTTTCATAAAAGGCAAGCGCTAAAGAGAAAATTGCCTGGATCTTTGGTGGCGCAGGCTTGGAGGTTGCTGATTTAATGAATTAGGGGAGTTCAGGGCTTTGAGGGACAGTTCTTCAATCACCTGAGGCTCGCTGCTCCTCGTTTAGACCAGATTCCATTTCTGAAGCCCATTTATAGAGCTCGTTGACTAATGCCCAGAGGAAAGCAGGAGGTGGGGGAGGAGATGGCAGAGCGAGTGGAGGTAAAATTAGCAGCTCCCTTACTGGGTCACCTGCAGCTCTGTGGGGCCAGACGACTCTCCACAGCTGGTGCGGCCAAGGCCCTGACTCCACCCAGGGGTGGAACTGGGGTTTTGCTTGAAGGTGCCCCGAACCTTGTGGGTGCCTGTGTGTGACAGGTGCTATGCCAAGCATTTGACATGGGCTCTATTCAAACCTCACAGAGCTCCCCAGGACAGGTGGCCTAGAGCAGGGAAGAGCAAGCACCACGTGGTGGGTAATTATTATATCACGGTGTCTTTGTCTGTAAGTGACTCTCCATTCATGGAGAGAAGATAGTAAAGCTCACGCCCCAGGAGGTCAGAAGGCTCAGGAGGGGATAATGTGTCAAGTTCTCTGCCCTCCCATTTGTGGAGCAGACCCTGGGCCAGACCTCGGGCATGAGCAGGGGAGCGAGCTGCCACATTGCCCAGCGCCACATTTTAGGTGGGCCCGGCACCCCTTCCCTCCTCCTTTGGCACCTGAGCACCTGCCTCCAAGGTCTCAGGGGCAGAGGCTGACGTACCCAAAAGCACACAGCAAAGGACCCTTGTTCCTGGCTTGGGGACGTCAGCAGCCCAGGTCCAGGCAAAAGCCAGAGAAGACAGGTCCTCTGGGCTGGAGGGAGGAGCCTGGGAGGGTGCCCTGCGCCCTCTACTCAAGGCAGGTTTGGGGGACAAGGGGAATTAAGAATCCCCAGAGAGCTTCCAGGAATCCAAGAGCAGGGGGTGCCTGTCCTCCCCTTGTGCCCATCTCCAGCTAACACAAGGGAGGCGGCAGGACCCCTGTGTCCCCCGCTGAAGGCAGGGCGGGGAGCTGGCCAAGCTGACCTCGTGGAATCCTCCCATCTCATCCCTAGAACAGACACCTGAGTTCTAAAGAAACAGCAGCGCTCAGGAAGGAAGCCAGGTGGATGCAAGAGTGACCTGTGGACGCTGGTGACCCGCACAGCGCACCAGCAGACGCCAGCACAGACAGCAGCCTGAGGACCACGTGTCGGGGCCCAACTGACTGAAGCTCAATTTCCACCACCCACCTGAACCAGGGTGAGAAAAGAAAATTGAAAGATAAAGACTCAGTGGAGTGCAGTGATGAGAGGTGGTCACTGAGCCAACTACCTGGCCACAGGTGTGAGCGCCAGGCCACACCACCTCCTCCCAAAAGAGCAGAGCTGAGAAGGACTGGCTCCCCGGCCAGCCCACCACCCCTCGGCCAGCCCTGGGACGGCTCCAAGGCTCAGGCTCCTCCTGGAAGGGGGTGCTGGGAGGACGGAGTGAACAAATCCTTGGAAAGAGCCTCGAGGGGAAGGGCAGTGTGAGCCACGGCCGTTGCAGCTTGGAGTAGGTGAATGAAGCAGCTTGTCCGGTCGGGACCCTGGCCCAGCCCACAGCCACCCACTCCCAGATGTCTGTGGTGAGTGTGAGCCCCATCCCAAGGGCAGGGGCCAGAGAATGGGAGCGACTCAGGACACTGCAGGTACACTGGGGTCCAGACCCTTCAAGGATGTTTCCGGAAGGCACCCCAGCCCTCCACCACCTGGCTTCAGGGGTCCCAGAGCCCACCCCTCTCTGGTCTGGCACATCCCAGCCCAAGCCCATTAGTGTCTCCCCAGCCGGCCAGGCAGCCCTCCCAGGCTCTGAGCCAGAGCGCACAGGCCACCACTGGGGCTCCATCTGTGTCCTCTGAGGCAAGAGCTATGGCCCATAAAACAAGGAGCTCTGGACCCGCTTCCTGCCCAGCCGCCAGCCGGAGGAGCTGCCGCCACCACCAGTGGATCGGCGCTCCCGCAGGGCACAGCTCAGCTGCCGTGCAAACAGAGGCGCTGCGCTCGGGGAGCCCACCCCTGCCGGATCCGCCATCCCGGAGCTCCGCGGACCCTGCTCCTCAGTAACTAAAGAAGAGTGCAAGCCCTGTGGGTGGACAGGGGCCCGCGACCTCCCACCCAGCCTGGCCTCCCCGGTGCCTGCCCTAGGGGCCCCACACCGCAGCCAGCCTGGAGCTCTCTTGGTTTCTTAAACACATCACACATTTCTTTCTCTGCCTCACACCTGGACAGATTTTGCACACCAAAGACTGGCCTTCCAGTGACAGGAGGGACTGACACGTCAAGGCTCGGCGTGTGCCAGACCCAGGCCGCTGCCTGTCTTCTCCGCAGCCCTGCGCAGCAGCTGTTACTGCCCCTCAGTGTCTGTACACAGACTCCCCGGTTCAAATCCCGGCTGCCCTGCTTAGGCAAGCCACCCAGCTGCCGAGGGAGAGGGCTGCTGACGGGCGCGTCTTCAGCAAGACTCGCAGCCTCTCTGAGGTTCACTTCTTGTCTGAAAGCGGGGATAATAGAAGGTCCTCCCTTGTGGAAGGGAGGACCACCTGAGTTAATTTACTTAACACACGGCCCGCACGTGGTCTGTGCTGCCTGTAAGTGTCCTCTCCTAAGGCCACCTGGGCTGGGGACCAGCGGCCTTAAGGCCACGTGGCCTTCTAGGTCCTTAAGTGCAGCCTTTTGACTGAATCCAAATTTTACAGAACAAATTCTTTTATTATTAATAAAAGGGGTGTAGCAGAGAAAGATGAAGCTTTTCTTGCCTCCTTTGGTGCTTAAAAAGGAACAATCTTGAACTCAGAAGGCCACAGGTTCCCCACCCCTGAAACGACCTGCTTTCCTGCCAACTGCCCACACAGGACCAGGTTCTTACCCTGTCCCAAGTGCTTGACAAGGTATCTCATTCAGGCTTCACAACAATTCTGCCAAGTAGGTTGTCTTATTCCCATTTTACAGATGAGAAAACTGAGAAAATGAGGCTCAAAGAAATTCAGGGTCTTGTCTGAGCCCCCGTCTGTTTCCCGCATGACACTTACTACAACGTGCAACGATTTCCTTTCCTGGGCTGCTGCAGGTTTTGGCCTTTCCGGCTTACCAATCCCCCCAGTGTCCTGCACCACACCTGGCCTGTGGCAGTAGGTGCCCAGTAAGTATTTGTGGCATGAAATGGCAGAGCCAGGTTTTTGTGGTTTGTGCAGGGAACCAGGCACTGCTGCCCAGATCATGAAAATGGGTGCTCCGAGAGCTGAGATGTTCTCTGAAACGAGAGTCACACATAATGCAGAATGGGTCAGGCAAATTCAAAGCCATCTGAAAAGGAGGGAGTGGATGCCACGCCCAGTCAAGACTAAAGCCTGAAGCAGCCGCATTCTGAATGGAGACTGTCGGTCAGCAGGCTGGTCAGCCTGGGGATTCAGAATTGGCTGTGGCCTTTCAAAGGTCTAGCAGGGATACCCTGGTCTGAGGGTAGGCACGTCCATGCCAGAGGCACTTTCTTACAGAAGATGAGTGCATCAGTGCGATGACACTATTAACTCTTCCTGTTCTCATTCTAGGCTCCCAAGTGACCTTCTGATTATAAATGTTTATTGACTAACAAATGAAGAAATGAATGAATGAATTTGACTTTCCAAATAACTTGACTATGGGGAGAGAATATGCTGACAATTTTTCACCCCTCCATCTGATACTTCAGCCTGCACAGGAATTCTATTTCTCATAGAAAATTAATAATTAATTTTCTGGTTTATACATCAGTCTCTGTGAGTTTGGTTATTGTAAGGCAGCCTGTCCAACCCCAGTAACATTTCAGTTCTAGTTTTGGAGGCTTCAAGACCATGGAGCAGCTTTTGGAAAGTGAGCCCCTCACTGCTAGGGTGCCCCCTGAGCAGACAGCCAGTTGGCCCTCCACGGTGACACTGGCTGCATCTGACACTTCCCTGGAACTTTGCTTTCAGTCCTGCCTCACTTAACACACAGTTATTGGGCCTTGAGTACATCCCAGGGACTGTGCCAGGCATTTCAGTAAGATCCTACCCTCTTTTCTTGTTCCTACTCCAGCTCTGAAGGAGGCTTGACCCCCTCAGGCCAAGAGAAGAGCACTGGCTTGTGAGCATGGGGCTCTGGATTCGAGTTCTGACTCTGGACCTAGCCGAGACATGCGCTTGGCCTCCAGGCCTCCGTCTCCTTGGCTGTGCAGTGATTTGGACCAGAGGACATCTGAGGCTCTCTGGAGGCTGGGGGAAAGGAAGGGACAGAGGAGGTGGCCTTGCAGAGAGCAGGCCGGGGGGCTGGAGGGAGACCGGCCCTGGCGCGCAGTGGCTGGCCGCATGCCCTGCACGCACAGCCTCGCGGGAGCGTGGGAACAGCTCCGTCTGGGATTACTGCAGAGCTCGGCTCGCCCTTGCACCATAAGGAGTGGAGCGAGCCTGGTGGGGCCTTGGGGCTTGTCCCGGGAATGGGCCATGTGGAGGTGCCTGGGCAGCTGCAGCCGAGCGCCCACGGGTGCCTGAGGGCTGCTGTTCAGGAGCGCCTTGCCTGACCCGGGTCGGGAGCCCCGCGCTCATCACCGGCACTGCGCGCGTGACCTTGAGCACATCTCCTCACCGCTCTGGCCTCAGTTTCCTCTTATGTTAAACATTAGGAGAGGGGATCTTCATTCATTCAACAAACATTCTCTGAGCAGCCTCTCTCAGAGCCAGGCACTGGGCAGGCAGATGGCTGTGGAGTGGCTCCGGACCGCTGGGAGAGATGCCAACAAACTCCCACGACAGCACGGGGAAAATCCCTTGCATGCACCAGGCCACTAGCTTCCACGCGCAGTGGCGCGCAGAGGAGGGCGTGGCTAACTCTGCGGTCTGTGGGATTCGGAGCCCGCTTGAACTGTGCCACAGAGGATGGATGGGAGGCCACCAGGCGGGCCACGCAGCCCCCAGAAGAAGCGGCAAGTGCAAAGGCCCAGGAGCACGTGGGAAGGAACTGCTTAGTGACACGCACACGAGGATGTGTGTGGCACTGCATTAAAATCATTGTTTGCGTCTGTCCCCTCCGCCACGCTGTGAGCACTTTAAGGGTGAGGATTGCCAGAACCACCTTCCACGCCAGCCCACAGCACAGGCGCTGGCACAGAGGAGCCAGGCAGTGTGGCAGGCAGTGTCCTCGGGCAGGGTGCGCGGATGCAGCGGGTCTGCCACGGCCCCCGCAGGAAGCAGGGACGGGGCTGCTGTGGGACTCTACCTCTGGGACTCCCAGAGCCAGGAAGGCGGCCGCGTACTGGGTCAGCGCCCGTGCTCCGCGCCAGCTCGCAGCCTGGGAGGCGCGCCGGTGCGAGTCTGTGCAGCTCCCACTGCAGCCAAGCGATCAGCCATTCCTCTGCCGGCACTTCTGGACCAGGGACGCAATCTGGGCCTGGAAAGGTGGGCATCCGTGGGAGCAGGGCTCCCGGGGGCTGCACAGCCGAGGGCGCGGGAGGGCGACCGAGGCTCCCTGCTCTCCATCCCCAGCCCTGCCTTGGCGAAGTGAACTGGCTCCCTGCAACGCCTCCTCCTCCCAGAAGCCAGAGCCGCTGTGAAACAGGCGGCCGCACAGCCGGGGGCTCCCCACTGTCCTCCGTGGGGTCCTGGCTCAGGGCAGCAGGGGTCCCGAGCGTGGACTTGGGCCCCACCACTGGCCAGCTCTGTGGCAGGCTCCTCTCTGCACCTCGCCCTGCCATCCGCACAGTGGGCTTGCGGAGGCACCAGGGTAAAAGGCGGCGGTGCGGGCAGAGCACTCAGCATGTCACGTTGTGTTTTCAGCTCACATCTTTGCAGCACTTTATGTTGCACGAGGGATCGTGGTCCTCATGTGAACACATAGTGTGCACTGGGTACTGAGAGTCAGACGGAGGGGTGAAGGGGTGGCAGCTCATGTTACAGCATACTCGCCACTTGCCCGTCCATGACACCCACAGAGTCGGCAGGAATTATTGTGATTTCTGTCTCACACACGGAAACTCGAGGCTCAGACAGACTTCTGGGACGAGAAGTGACTTGGATTGAGCAGCTGATTTATCTGCTGAGGAAATTGAGGCCCCCTAGGGAAGGTGGTGGGTGGGGTCCTGGGTAGAAGCGTAGTCTCTGATGCTCAGCCCAGGGACCCTCCTCCCCTGGCCAGAGGCTAGGAACAAAGCGCAGACCCTCTGGCCACGCCCAGGCCCCGTGTGAGATGGACAACCGTAACCGCGGTCTGTGTCTCGCTAGCAAAGACAGTCTAACCCTGTGGGTCAGCAGTGTCATTTCTGAGAATTCACCCTCAACATAAATTGCCTAGATACACGAGAAAACCTTTCTTAGAAAAAAATGTGCATTATCATGTTTATATACAAAAATGCAAGGGGAGAGATGAACTTGAGCCCTAAGCAAAGGGGTGGTGACTTTATGAACTGAGGCACCTCACGCTTCACTCCAGCACGAGCC
Source organism: Cheirogaleus medius (assembly GCA_008086735.1). Lineage (NCBI taxonomy): Eukaryota > Metazoa > Chordata > Mammalia > Primates > Cheirogaleidae > Cheirogaleus > Cheirogaleus medius. The sequence goes on from VBSM01001118.1 coordinate 4,588,390, forward strand.
ACAGCAGTGTCACAGGCTGGCACCAGTGTGACGAACCCTTGCAGCACACACAGGCGTGCCGGGGTCTCAGACACATGGGAAAATACGCTGGAAGAAAATACGTGACAACGGTACATTCGTTTGGGGATTGGGGTGATTTTTGTCTCCTTCACTCTTCTTTCAGGTATTTTTATGCAATAGAGATGGACCACATGCAAAATGGGAAAAATTCCAAACTCTTCTTTTGAAAGCGATATTTCATATTGATTTTATGAACATATTACCTTCAGAGGAGTCACAGCCAAATGTGCCTCATGTTGCTTTCTCTGCAGGTCTTCAAGCTGAAATAGAAGGAACTTTCTGATAACACTGCACCACCATCCCCCACAGGGGGCTCCCCAGGCGAGGCAGGCTCAGAGCAGCTGGCCCCTCGGCCTCCCTCTCTGCCTTCACGGACACTTGGTGCTAGACAGGGCCCTTCGCCACCACCCGCTTGGCAGGGTCAGGGAAGATGGACATTCTGAATACTTGGGAGCAAGCTCTGCCCAAGTGACTCTCCAGGGCCGGCTCCCATGCCTGCTCCTGCAGGAAGGAGGCCTCCCCTGAGCCCTCGTGCGGAGCGGCAATTTTCTGGTCTGGTGTTCAATATGTGGGTTCTTAAGCCAGACACTCTGTGTCCTAATCCCAGCTCAGCCACTCACAGGAGCGATGACCTTGTGCAAAGCACTTATTCTCTCTCTGCCTCAGTTTTCTCATCTATATAGTGGGGTAATATTAGTGTCAACCCAATAGTAAGGATCATAGTGAGTGTTCAGTGAATCAATTCACATACAGTGCTTAGAACAAGGCCTGGCATCTGTCAGTGCTCAATAAACTACTGTTACTCTTTGGGGCAGATCAAAGACAGGTACAGATTCTTTGGCGCTGCTCCAGGTGAGAGGTGGGTCACATGCCCTTCCCTTTAACCTGGGCAGGCCTGAGGTGCTTTGACTAATAGGATACAACAGGAGAGGCACTGGTGCCTTTCTGGGCCTGGTCTTGAAGAAGATTGGCAACTTCCACTTTTGGACTCTTCTCTTCCTGAGTCACCATTTAAGAAGTCCAAGCACCTGCTGGGGAGACACGTGGGGAGGCCCTGAGACAGCACAGAGAGGAAGGAAGGCACAGACAAGTGCCACCTTCCTGCCGTTCTGCAGAGGTGCCAGGCACAGGGGCGAGGCTGCCTTGGACCTTCCAGCGCAGCCCGGCATCCAGGCGAAAGTCACTGAGCCTCCACCACTGATGCCTTGGGTGTCAGAATTGCCCGGCTGAGTCCTGTCTGAATTCCTGACCCACAAGATATAAAAAGGGCAGTTGTATGAGTTCTGCTCATTCAATCTCTTGTTCCCTCTGTAGTCAGTTTAAAAAAAAAGCCACATAAATAAATGTTCTTTCTAGAACCCTAATCTCTTCTGAGCTCTAATATTTTTTCAACCCCACATACACATATGAGTCAGAATGTGTATGTACACATATGAAATTATATTGCACAAAATGTTTTGCATCTTCTTTCATCATTTAATTGAAAATCTTGGTGTTATTTCCATATCAACACATACAAACTGACCTCACTCTTTTAAAATCTTGCATGTTATTTTATCATGAGGCTGAAACATAATTTATTTAACCAATTCTTTGTTTATGGGAACTTATGTTGCTTCCATTTCTTTGCTTTGTTATACAAACAAGGTTTTGATGAACATTTCTATGTATCTGTTTTGGCATACTTTCTGAATATATTCAAAGAGTAAAATTCCAGCTTCAGGTAGATTGTCTTATATTCAAAAGGCACTCAGCAGTATTTGCAGGCTTATATTAAACATTCATTCTGCTTCAGTTAAAAAAATAGCATGAGTATGTCACTGTGAAATGCATAGTGGGGCATTTGCAATTAGAAAGTGAATGGGGCCAGGCCTGTAATCCTAGCACTCTGGGTGGCCGAGGCGGGAGGATCACTTGAGCTCAGGAGTTCAAGACCAGCCTGAGCAAGAGGGAGACGGCATCTCTACAAAAAATAGAAAAATTAGCTGGGTGCAGTGGCTCATGCCTGTCATCCCAGCTACTCTGGAGGCTGAGGCAGGAGGATGGCTTGAGCCCAGGAGTTAGAGGTTGCAGTGAGCTGTGATACGTCCACTGCACTGTAGCCCACATGACAGTGTGAGACCTTGTCTCTACAAAAAACAAAAACAAACAAACAAAAAAGAACAGGAAGAAATTAAAAATATAAGCCACAGAATTGGACAAAATATTTGCAAATCATATATCTACTAAGGGACTACTATCTAGAATATATAAGGAACTCCTACAACTCAATAATAAAAAGGCAAATAACCCAATTACAAAATTGGCAAAGAATCTAAACAGACATTTATTCAAAGAAAGCATACAAATGACCAATAAGCACATGAAAGATGCTCAACAGCACTGGCCATTAGGAAAATACACATTAAAACCACAGTGAGACACTGCTTCCTACCTACTAGGATGCCGGTAATCAGAAAGACAGGTCTGGATGGTGAGGAGGGGCAGGGTTAGGACCTTCATGCGTTGCTAGTGGGAAAGTAAAATGAAGTTAGCAGAGATACACTTTAAAATAACTGTAATTAAAATGTCCAAGATTATAAGAATTTCCTCAGAGAACTGGGAGCTACAAAAAAAAAAAAAATCAAATGGAAATTGTAGAACTGCAAAATACACTAACTGAAATTAAGAACTAAAATAATGAGATTAGAGCAGATTAGATTCATCCAAAGAATATTATTTAATTGAGAGACAGATTAGGAGAAAATACCAAAATGAAAGGCAGAAAGAAAAAAGAATCAAGGTAATTAAAAATAGACCTAAGAAGGTATGGGCTGTGGTAGAGAGGTCTGTCCCGCGTGTAAGCGGGGCTACACGTCCACAGGTCAGTGACAGACTGAGACAGTCAGCTCCTGCCTGTGTTGGTCGAGGGCACAGTGAAGGGGACACCTTCATTTATTGCTGATGGCTTGGACATGGGTACCACGATTTTAGGAAGCAATTTTGCAATATGGGTTAAGAATCAACAATATTCCCACCCTTTGAACCAGTAATGCCAGTTCTCTAAACGGTTTTATATAAACAATTATATATTAGTTAATAGAAAAACTATAGACCCAACAATAGGAGAATAGTTAAGGAAACCACATCTACCCAGCAGATTCCTACACAAGAATAATGTCAAACAATCATGGACAGGAAGGCTATGCAGCCACAAGGACAAAAAGACCTAAAATTCTATGTAAAATATGCTTCAATGATACAAAGAACATATGGGGAAAGAATCGGAAATTACACCAAAATGCTGACGGTGTATTTTTCATCTATCAGCTTGTCAAAAATTGTAAAGTTTGGTAAAATCGATGGAAACAAGCTGTGGGCAACCAAGCACACTCACTTATTCCTGGTGGGATTGTTGGTTTTGAGGGTTACTTGCCACTATCTTTCAAAGCTAATGATGTGCCTCTCCTGTGACGGTGACTCCTCTTGCCAGAATTTTACCATTTAGCTATGTAGCAGACACATTCACCAAGACAGTGTTCACTGGAGCCTTGTTTTTAATGCAAAGAAACAGAAACAATTTGAGCTTCCACAAAGAATTGGTTAAATAAGCTATGGTTTGGCCTCATGATGAAATAACACACACAATTTTAAAGGAATGAGGTCAGTCTGTATGTGTTGATATGGAAATATCACCAAGATTTTTAATTAAATGACGAAATCAAGATGCAAACTAGGGTATGGCATAGTTCCATATACTATGTGTTTCATATATGTGTATTGTTTTTTTTTAACAGAGTTTAGCTAGATGCAAGGATCACAAGCCCCTTTTTTTCTTTATTATACTGTTCTATGCTTTAAAAATCAACCGGGTAAACCCTGACAAGTTGCTGGTAACGGCCAGTGAGACCTCAGCTGATGCTCGTTTCTACTCTCAACACTCCCCGAGCTGTGGACACGTGTGTTGGGGAAAGAAGGGCTGGCCCGGCTGACCTTGCCCTTGAGCTCCTCCTGGAGGTGGAGTGCCCGGTCCCAAGATGCCTGCAGCTCTCGGTGAGCGGCTGCCTGGTCCCTGAGCTGGCACTGCAGGGTCAGCACCTGGTGGCGGAGCCGCAGGGCGTGCAGCCTGGGGTCTTCCTCAGGAGCCTCTGCCTTGGAGTCCTGGGGCCGTGGAAGCACAGAGCTCAGTGAAATTCTCAGGTCACCTTCCAAGCAATCTGCCTTAGCAAACACACAGGACTCATTTTCTTCCTCAATTTTTTTCTGCTTACATTTTTGTCACATTTTACAAAATTGTTTGTAAAACAATTTTAGAAAAAAGGATAACAGAAATTGCCCCCAGTGCTATGATCCAGCGGAATCACTGTTACCGTCCCCGCATTTTCCACACAGCCTTCCTCCTGGGCCCCACATAGCACCTAAGTGGGTGCTGGGAGGGGTGCCTCGGAATTCCACAATAACAGCCCAGAATATTGTTTTCAGAAATACGTGGCATGGAATGACATGTCAGGACCTGTTGCCATCCATGTCAGCCACTGAAATGCAGCATGATGAATGCAACCGTACGTTCCGATCAAATTACGAGACGCTCATCACATAAATGTGTCGTGTACTGACAGTTACATAAGACAGAAAATACCGTATTTCCCACGGCACCGAATCAGTACAAAATTGCCCCGCACTCTCCTCGGATCTCACATGAGAGTGGTGGGTTTCATCTGGATGCCAAAGGGAGTTCCGGGGCAGGGAGGTGAGGGGCAGGCGGACAGCGCGGGGGAAGTCTGGAGACCACAGCGATGCTACTGCCCCCCAGTGGTGCTGGGTCTAACTGCTGTTTTTTAATAACTTACACTCGTGTTCGCAAACATGCATAGACACACAGACACACATTTTTCTATCTAGAAGTCAACACAATATATATTAATATCTTCTGTTTCTTGCTTTTCTCCCTTAACCCCATCACAAGCATTTTTCCCTATCACCAAATAACGCTGAGGATACTGTCGTCGGTGTATGTGTGGCCCTGTGTGGCCGGCTGAACACTCAGATCACCCCAACATTTTGCTGTTACAATTGGGACTCTGACAAAAACCTTTTACACAAATTCGTGAACGTATCTCATCTCTTTCTCCAAAAGCATCAGAGGGGGATCTTCTGGGTCAAAGGACACGAGCATCTTTCAGCTCCCGAACTGCACGGCTGAGGCCGCCTTAGGAAGGACCGGCGCTGCTAAAAGTCCTGTCAGAGACGGTCAGGAGCCCAGAAACTCTGACAGGTCCTGAAGGCCTTCCCTGTGCTCACGGTGGTCTCCGTTTCATTTAAAGCAGCCACCTGGGGAGTTTTAAGGCCCACGAACTCTCCTGACTGGGCGGGAGCAGGTGGGAGGGTCCTGCGCTGTTCTGTCTGGGAAAAGGGGCGGGAGGAGGAACCAAAGTCACTCCGTCACTGCCTGGGCATCGCCCTTGTTAACAAAAAGTACGATAGCAGAATGGGATATATATTGTTTTAATCAACAGAAATTCACACCGTGTGGCCTGGGATTCACAGGCTGGGCCCTGTCAAGAACAAACGAGTGCTCCGAATGCTTCTAGAAAACCCAGCCCCAAGACTTCAAAACAACTTGGCCTTTCTGAGAAGTGTGGCGCCTCCCTTGCCTCCTTCCTCTGGCAGTGACTCGAACAAATGCTTTGTCCCAAGGGTCCTAGGACAGCATCCACAATACGTCCTAAGGAGAATGACAGTGTGGGCGGGACCAGCCTGCCTGTCACGTGGGACTGCCCCATGCAGCAGACCTGTGGCTGCCCAGCAAGTCACTTGCTCCCTAGCAGACACTGAGCAGACGGCCCAGCTGCATGCTGTCCTTCCGCTGGCAACAGTGATGAACACCGCCCTCCGGGAGCTCAGTCTGGTGGGGAGAATGACACCAACACAGGCAATTCAGCACAGCCTGGGAAAGGGAAGCCAGGAGGCTGCAGGAGCCTAAATGGGACACTGAGCCAAGGGCCCCACCCAGCGCAGCGGTGGCAAATACACAACTGCTCTGTGGGTTGGGGGGTGCAGTACCAGTCTGCAGCATTTGTTGATTGCTGTGGTGTAAATGCTCCCACCACAACCAATCACAAGCTAGCGACCACGATGGTGTCACCAAAGGCAGAGGTGGGAAGAAACGTACACAAGTCAACTCTGACACTCCTCTGCATGGAGCCCAGCCAGGGGTTTGGAAGCAGCTTCCTGGAGGAGATGCCCCCAACAGGAGAACTAGAGGAGAAAGCTGGGGTGCAGGCATGGGCAGATGCAGGGCGTAGAGAATTGGGGGAGAGGTTGCAGCATGGGGTACGCAGGCTGGGGTGCAAACAACAGCAACTGAAGCTGCCGAGGGTCTCAGGGGCCAGAATACTGCTCGCCACAGGGAGCCTGGACCCCACCCCTGTGCAGGAGGAAGCGGCAGAAGGGCCTTAGGTCAAAGAGTAACACGAGCAGGTTGTGACTTAGGATGACAGGAAGGGGACGCTCCCTTTACCCTCTGCCACCTGTTTATCGCCAAACCCCATGGATTCCAACTCCAGTTTTTAACCCCAAATTTTCCTATCTAGAATCATGTCTTGGCTATACAACCACAAACACTCAACTGTTCTCCCTGAATCCATCTGGCCCCTTTTCCTCACAGCAGACAGTGATCTTTTTACAGTATAAGTTGGACCATGTTGTTCTGCTCAAAACCCTCTGGCGGCTTTCCACCACATTTAGAAAAGATCAATAATGAGTCCATAGAGCCTTCTGCAACCTACCTCATGACGATGTCTCCAACTTCATCTCACACCACCGCCTCCCTGCCTGCTGTGGTCCAGCCACGCCAGCCACTTTTGGCTTTTCAACAAGCCAGGCTTCTGCCTGCTGCAGGGCCTGGCCACGTGCTTTTCCCTCTGCCTGGAATGCAGTTCCTTGCTGCTCCTTTCTAACCTTGAAAATCTCAGTTCAATATTCCTCTCCTCAGATTTCCCAGTTCCTGGTACTGGACAAACTATACAATCTGGGAAGAGTATATAAAAATAATTCTTTGCAGGCATTGGAAGATGACCAATGCAGGGCTACAATCCTTGATAAAAAGAAAGCACAACAAGGCAAGCTCCACATCATCCCTGTATTTTTCTCTGAAACATTTTGCAAACCACAGTTTAGGAAACAGAGCCCAAGCTGAGAGTGGTGGTCCTGCCGGATGAGGAACAGAGGGTGGAGTTGAGGGATGCTGAGACTGCTGGGGTTTGCAGGACAAAGGAACAGGGAGGAAAGAGCTATGGAGAAGGAATCCAAACACTGCTCTAGAAATGCCTGTTGGGTCCCTGGCTGAATCATATGCTATGGGACAGAGTACAAGACCCTAAGCCTTGCAGAGACAGCGGCTGGGAGGGTAAATGCTGAAGAGATTTCAGAGGCCACACGCTGCTGAGAAGATGGCAGAGTTCTGGCCAGGCCAAAGTGGAGAGGCCTTGGTGAATGCTCTGGAACTGTGCAGATAACGCTGAAAGGCCATGCCCTAGCCTAGGAGCAAGGAACACGCTTTAGGAGTAATATCAAGCTCTAGGACTAGACAAAAATGACATAAACCTGCACAAGAATAAGAAGATCTGCTGATCATTCAATTTCCTGCCAGAACAAAACTCACTCAACATCCTTTAGAGGAGAATAATAACCAGAAGTCTCCACAACAGAGCACATGTAATGTTCAACATAAAAAGTTTCAAAAATTACTAGACATATGAAAAAGCAGGAAAACATGACTATTCACCAAGAAATAAAATAGTCAATAGAAGTAGGCAAAGAAACAGATGATCCAAATACTGGCATTAGCAGAGAAGTCCTTCAAAATAACTGTGATACATATTTATAAAACATATGAAAAGATAAGCAAAATGGATGAAAAGATGGAGTATTTCAACAGAGAATCAGAATCTCTTTTAAAAAGAATAAAAAGGATATTCTAGAACTGCAAAATACAATAAATGAAATTAGGAATTCATTGGATGGATTTAAGAGATGACAGGACATAGTAGAACACAGGATTAGTGAACTAAAAGATAGGTCAATAGAGAATCCAAACTGAAGCACTAAGAGGAAAAAATTAAAATAAATAGAATGGAGTTTTTGAAAGATGTGGGATATATATAAAAAAAAGTCTGGATTTCTAGAAGGACAGGAGAGAAAAATAGGACAGAATAAAATATTTGAAAAAAATAATAACCAAGAATTTTCCAGTCTGTTAAAAGGTATGAATATACAATTTCAAGAAGCTCAAAAAACCCAAGCAGGATAAATACAAATAAAATCACACCTAGGCACATCATAGTGAAACTGCCAAAACTCAAAGATAAAAAGAAAATCTTACAAGCAGTCAGAGATAAAATGACACATTTCTTTTGGGGGCGGGAAGGGGAGAAAAAAAACAATGACAATAATAACTGTTTTCTGGATAGAAACTATGGGAGGCAGAAGAGAGTGGAATGAGATCTTTAAAGTGCCAAAAGGGGAAGAAAACTTGCCTATCTAAAATTCTGAATCCAGTGAAAAAAAAATCTTTAAAAAGTGGAGGTGAAAAAATTGTTTTCATGAAAATAAATGAGAGAATTAATCACCAGCAAACCCTCACTATAAAAAATATCAAAGTTCTTAAGGCAGAAGGAAAACAGATCCACAGAAGAGGAAGAAAGATTGAACAGCACAAGAACATGTAAAGATATTGGTAAATAAAAAACATTAATGATTATTTAAAATAACAATAACTTGTAAGGTTTACTATACATAGGAGTAATATATATGAAAAAAATTTAAAAAGTTGAAAGGAAATAAAACTATTAAAAGATTATTGCATTATTTGAGATATGGTAAAAATGCTAATTTAAAGTAAGTTTAAATAATTAATAGATATATATGACTATTTCTAGGGTAACCACTAAAAGAATACTACTAAAATATATAATGCAATAAGCTAATGGAAAAGAAAAAGGAATAATAAAAATATGATTAATATCAAAAATGAAGGCAGAAAAGAAAAAATAAAAAGAAACAACAGATGAAATAGATAGAAAAAATAGCAAATAAAATAAAATAAATAATGTCATAATATAAAAATCAAAAATAACATCACTGAAAGAAGAAATACACAAATGCACACTCAAGAGTTAGAGATTTTAAAACACATTTTTGTAAATGACAAAACAAACAGGACACATCAGTAATGATATAAAAGATTTGATAAGGACAATTAATCAGCTTGGCCTAATTAATACTTAACAATTACAAAATATTTATTATTTACCAGGGCTTGTGGGATATGCCATCGCCTGATCAATAAAACAAGTCTCAACAAATTTCAAAAGATTAAGATACGTATACACTTTCTGACAACAAAGAAATAAAACTAGAAACCAATAATAAAAATATAACTAAAAAATTCCAGAGATGCTTGGAAATTGAGCAACAGGCTTTTAAATAACCCAGGGGTCAAAGAAGCAACCATCACAGAAAGGATGCTAGAGAGAAAGGCACAGCTTCACTGCGTAGATTACGGAAGAACAGCTGAAAACCAGTGGTGCCCGCTCTCAGCACAGGAGCAGAAAAAGAACAGTAAATTGAATCAAAAGAAAGTGGAAGAGAAAAAATAATGAAGATACAAGAAGAAACGAATGAAATAAAATACAAGACAATAAAGAAAATCAATACAACCAAAAGCTTATTCTTTGAAATGATTGATAAAATCGCTGGGGATGGGGAGAGAGACAAGAAAGGTGAAAGAGAAAGGGAGAGAGAAGGAGATGGAGAGAGAGAGGTGGGAGAGGACAAGGGAGGGAGACAGAGACAGACATGGAGAATAAATATGAGTAATTGCAAAGGGCTCAACACTAAACATTCTGCAGACCTTACTGGCATCATGAGCATTTTATCCTAGGAGTCTGGGTTGAGCATCGTCCACAGATGAGGAGAGGGACTCGGAGGAGCCTGCGGCTGGGCTCACAGTCACAGGTCTGTGAGCACAGAGCAGGGTCTGAACCCTGCTTTATCCCGTTCTGCCGTCCACTGCTCTTTCCACTACAAATTTCAAGACCCAGTGCAGAGAAATATGACCTGGGCTGCTTGAAAACCCCCAGAGTGGAAAATTCAAGGTCTGATCAGTAGACACCCCCTTGAGCCCCGCTGAGTCTGAGCAGAGGGCAGGTACAAACAGAGACTCTGGGGCCAGAGCGTCCAGGTGTGAGTCCCAGCCCCCACCTCGCTAGCCTGGGACTTCAGGCTGCAACTTCACTCCTCTGTGCCTTCATTTTCTCACTTGGTAAATGGGGATGATGACTGTCCCTCCCTCACAGGGCTCTGGAGTGGACACTGGAACGGTCCACCTGCAGAAGGTCAGCATGTGTGACTAGCGGGCAGGTGTGCAGATTCAACCTACCTGGGGGCCATCGCTCGGGAACCTCTGAGCTTGTCCTCCAGCCGCAGAACACTGCGACCTTTTCTCCTCTTTTTCCAAATGTGCTTCTTTCACTCCTACTCCGCTGACACTTCCCTGCAGGGCATTGGCTACTCCCGCCTTTCCGCAGACCAGGGATGGAGGAGAGCGAGCACCGCGCCTGGAATTCTCCGCACCTAAGGAAGGCCCTGTCTGCCTTCCAGTCGGACCCGTTTCCTCCTCCAAGGGGGGCCCTGACAGCGGAGTCACCTGAACCTCCTTGTCCACAGTGAACACCTGGGTTTTTCCTGGGAGGCACCCCCCTCCTCTCACATCTGTGCTCCTCTGCGAGGTGACCTCCCTCTCCAGGACGTGGACCCTGCACAGGAGGCGTTCCTTCTCCCCCTGTAAGTCGCGGACCATGCCTTCCATTCCCAGCGCTATCTCCTTCGTCAGCTCTTTATAACTGGCTCCAAGCTCCGAAATCAGCGCCTTGAGCTCCCAGTTTTCCAGGGTGACGCGCTCCATCACGCCCTCCGTTGTCCTCATGCTCTTGGACATGGCCTTCTGGAGTCGGCACAGGTTCCCTCTCAGGTTTTCATTTTCCTCCTCGAGTTCAGAAATTTTGCTGTAACTCTTTCCATTGCAGTCTTCCAGGAGAGCAACGACCTGCATGTATTGGTCCAGTTCTCTCTTTAGGTGAGAGATGTCTCCTACCAGCGTCTGGTTTTCCCGCTCCAGCCTGGATACTGTCGTCGCCTCTCTCTCTCTCTCTCTTTCAAAAGCGCACACTCTTCTGTGGCATCTCTCTTGGTCTCCCTGGAGTTTGGTGTTGTTACGTAAAGCCTGGCTTCTCTCTTCCTTCAGTCCAGACACGAGCTGCTGGAACCTGCTCCTCACTCTCTCGATGTCCCCCGGCAGCTCAGCGGGCGCCTCTGCAGGGCCAGGGCCGGCCTCACCCCAGCCAGCCGGCATCCTTGGAAGGACTTCGCTGGTACCCAGGGCCGTGGTCTTTCCCAGTTTAACACCGTCACCACTCTCTCTGGCCTTTGCTTCCTTGACAGAACAAATGCCCAGACCCTGGTGTCCCCAAACCTGCTGAGAGCAAGCGCTCTCCCCGGAGCCCGGCCACTTCCGAGCAAATCTCCAGTTCTCTCCCGCCAGCGCGGGAGCTGTCCCCCGCCGCCCTCCACCAAGCCTCAGGAGGGAGAGCTGCTGGAAGCAGGCCTCCACCTCCTCTGCAAACTCGTCTATTTTGACAGTGTACCTGTCATGTCCTTTGCTCGGAGCCCCGGGAATGCTGGTGGGGTCACCCTCGCCACCTGGCAGGGCCCGTCTGTGCAGCAAATCTCTCTCTCCCACCGAGAAAAGTGTCTTCTCGCCCTCACGTTCCTCAGAGTCAGGCTTCTCAGGGATGTCCCTGTGATCCAGACTGGATGCTTCTTGCTGTGGTCCTTCCTTCTCCTCCTCCTCCTGGCCTTCCTCCTCAGGGCTTCCCGCCTGCAGGGGCAGAGCCTCCCTGAACCACAGCTGTGCGTCCTCCCGGCCCGTGACTCCGCCCCTCCCTGCCAGGAGCCGACCGCCTGCCGGCCAGAACTCTTTGGTCCCATGAGCCCTGGAGAAGGTGGCTGGAGGGGCCCCTTCCTCCTCCTCCAACGGCAGCCCCCGAAGAAGATCCCAGACACGTCCTTCCAGCCTTCCTCTCCTGCTCAGGGGTTCGGGGCCCTCCTTTGACACAGGGCCTGCCCGCGGCAGAGGAAGCGCTGGAAACTGCTGTGCAGGCCCAGGGCAGCTGACGGCAGCCTGGCTCAGAGAAGCCTCCTCCTCGCCCTGCACGCCTCCTGAGACTCGAACCCTGTTCTCCAAGCTCAGGTGCTCACGGCGTCCCTGACTCGGCTGGTACTTCTCCCCGAGGTCTTCCTCCTTCTTGCCCCAAATCCTCCTTGTTCTCCCCCCTGGGGCCCCTCTGCCCTCATTCCAAGTGTCTTTTAGATCCCTGGGCCTTTTCCTGCGGAGTCGGTGATTTAAAATGTGTGGGGCCTCCTGGCAGAGGAAGGGATTGCTCCTTGCTTGATGACAGTCCCAGCTAGGGTGCCCTGCGGCTCTGGAAGCAGGTGAGGGTCTGCTGTCCGACACCGCTAGGGTTTGCAGTTCTTCTGGGGGAGCCTCCTGGAGCAGCAACGGCAGCTGGAGAGCAGAGCCCCCAGCCTGCCCCCAGGGAGGGAGTGTGCACGTCCCCACCAGGAGAAAGGACTCCGGGGCAGGGGCGGCTGCGAGATTCTCTGAAATTCTGGCCAGGTCCACAGGGAGGAGCGACCCGTCCAAGCACTGCCCTGGTGAGCGGCCACAGAAGAGGACAAGAATCTGTTCATCCAAGCTGGGCGCGGCTAGAGGAAGCTGTGGACGGGAATAGAAGACGAGGGGTGAAGCAGCCCTTCCCTCATGTAGCCCCCCGACCTCACCTCTTGGCATGCTCTGTGCTTCCTACCAGCTGCATGGGAGCCGGCTCATTCCCACAAAGGCCACGGACCACCCCAGGTCCTTTGCACGTGCTCCACCCTCTGCCCAGAATGTCCTTCATCTGGAGGCCCTCATGGCTCCCTCCCCCACTCCATTCACACCACGACTCAAACGCATCCCTGCCGTCACTCTCTAGACATTACCCCTTCACCTTCTGCCACAGCACCCTCTTCCTCACACCACATGGTCCCCTCCCCCAGAGCCTTGCATGGTTTGACGAACCGGCAGCCACCAGCTACGTGGGGCTACTGAAATGTAAAGTAATTAAATAAAAGTTAACGTTCAGTCCTGCAGTGGCAAGAGCCACATTTCAAGTACTCGGTGGCCCCAAGCGGCTCGTGGCTACCGTCTTGGGCAGTGCAGATGTAGAATATTCCCAGTGTCACAGAATATTCTAGTGGACAGTGCCAGTGTAGGCTGCCCATTCCCTGAGGACAGGGACTGCATCATTGTTCAACCCCTGGGACTAGAAGAGTGCCAGGCACACAGAAGCCGTTTCCTGGATATTTTAAAATATACGTTTATATTCACTTATTCAGTGTGTTTACCCAGAGAGGAGGATGGGCCCAGCTCACAGAGGAGACCCGGGCTGGGCGCGGGGAGGACAGGGAGATGAGATTCAGCTTCTGCCAGGCCCACTGTGAGCCCTGGTGTCTGCCCCAGTACCTGGGGCTGTGAGCTGGCTCTCGGTGGAGTCCCCAGAACCGCTGGGCAGGTCTAGAGCCAGGGGAGAAGGACAGAGGGACCTCTCAAAGAACAACACCTTGTAGGTGGGCATGCCAGCAGCAGAGGGGGCTTGGAAGCCAGAAGAGCCTCCCCCTGCTGGGTGTCACCATGTCCCTGTCCCTGGAGCCACCTGCAGGCAGCACTCCATCCTCTGTCCTCTCAGCATTGTATGCCAAGACACTGTCCCGGCTGCCCGCAGCGATTTAGTGCTTGCACCAGGGACACACAGGCCCAGCCTCAATCCCGGCGTGACCGTGGGCAAGTCACTCGACCTCCTGGGGCCCCAGCCTCCTCATCTGGAAAGCAGGTGCCTCGGCATCAGAAGACAGCACCCGAGGCTTCAAAGGACGGAGGCAGGGAGGAGTTGGGCATGCAGGTGGGTGACGTCCGGTAAGCAAACGGCACGAGTCGTGAGCAGGACGTGAATGAATGAAGAGACAGCAGAGGCCCCTCTACTTAGAACCACAGAGCCCATCAGGGTGGCAGCTTTCGCCCGGGTCCGAGCAGGTGCCTGTTCTTTAGTGACAGACAAGGAAATGAAAGCTGATGACTCACTGTGGCCTCAGAGTGAGGCCCAGCTCCCCATCCTCGGGGGCTGGCATGGGGCAGAGTGTGGGCCACCGAGACGGCTGGGTGGCCTTGGGGAACCACGGCACTCTTGGGGGCCTCTCCCCTCCCCTCTAGCCCTGGGTGGCAGCACCTGCCTTGCACACGTCAGGAGGCTCCAGTGAGGTGACAACTGTGCCTCAGCAGCCTGGGCCTGGCACACAGGTGGGGGTCCCTTTCCTCCCACTCCCCACCCAGGTTTCATCTCTCTCAACCATTTCCAGAATGTTCTTCCACACCTGGAGCTTCTTTATGGAGGGTAAAGAAGGGGCCCACCTCCCACGGGGTGGCCACACTGCGCGTGCACACAGTGGGGCTGATGAGGCCCAGTGGGCACCTGCACAGGCAGAAAGCCTCTGGCCTCACCGGCTCACAGTCAGATCCTGCCAGGCCTCCCAGGAGCTTGCCCGTGGCCTCCGGGCCGGGCACCGAAACAGAAGAGCCTCGTGCAGTCTCGACACGGCCCCGGCCGCAGGGCCCCTCCAAGGGCTGGCCTGGAAAGCACACGACCCCGAGGGTTAGAAAGACCTTCCCAGCGACCATGCCACCTGTTGTTAGGCCACAGCTGGCCCACGCCCAGCCCTGCACCTGACCTGGGCCGGCCTGGCAGCTCTGCTCCCCAGAAACGGGCTAAGGAGGCAACGTCGGCTGCACCAGTCAGCAGCTTCCCGGGCCATAATCCGTGGGATAACGTAGTCCCTAAACCGCACTTGGCATGGCGGCTGGACAGCACACCGTGAGGCACCCTGCGTGCTGGCTCCGGAAACCAGGCCTGAGACTGTTCTCTGACTGTTCTAGAGGTGTTGGTTCACATCAAGAACAAGAGGCTTCCAAGCCCCAGCAGATCCCAGACCTGCCAGGTGCAAGTTCACGCCCTCACACCTGAGCTATCACCTGGGGTGGGGCTAGGGGCAGGACAGCTCCGAGACCTTGTCTGGACTTCCGTGGAGACAGGCCCCCGCTGCCTGCCTGCTGGCATGCTGGGCCCCCAGCTGGAACCTTCCCGAGGGCCAGGGGTGTGAACCTGAGTCAAAGACCCCCTCGTGGGCATTGCTCACTCTGGTCCCACCTTTACCAGCTGTGTGACACTGAGCAAGTGACACTACCTCTCTGAGCTTCAGTTTCCTGTCTGTGGAGGGGGACCCCCCTCCCCCTGCATCATGAGGACATCACGAGGACTGCCCCGCCCCCGCCCGCACAGCAGTGCCCACACACCTGCAGAGGCCTTTGGTCCGGGGCTGTCACTGGCCCGGAGGCGGGGTCCCCAGCCTTGGCTTTCGCAGGCCTTTGGCGCCTCCTCCCTGGGAAGGTGCAATGGGGCGCCCTGAGCACAGCCCAGCGCATCCTGGAGCAAGACAAAGGACGTGAGGGGCCGTCAGTGTCCTGGCTGAAGTGTCCACTCCAAGCCCATCCCCACGGGTCCCTCCCTAGCAGGGGGCTGAGTCCCCTCATAGGTGAGGAAACCGAGGCTCAGAGAGCAGAGGGCACGCACGGCCTGGCAGCCCAGCCCTGGTCCTGTGCTCTGGGTTCACCAGGCCACACTGCCTCCTCCCAGCACCTGGGCGCCTTCCAGTAGACAACAATGGTGGCATTAGGTCCTCGGAGGAGCTTGTCCGTCCCAAGGGGCACCTAAGGCTCCTGCCCGTCTCCTTCCTGTGCAGAAGTTCTCTCAGTGCCCACCAAGGGAAGTGGGCGTCTGCTGAAGGGGCTCAGACAGTCCTATCCCTCAACTGTCACCAAGTCCCAAATGCTACCACCAGGTACCTTGGACACTCTCTCCCTGGGCCCTCTCCAAAAGGCGGACAGTGAGGAGCTTGGTGCCAGCCGCCCCTTGGCAAATCACGACTCCTCAGAGGCGACTCCTTCCTGCTGCTGCGGGCGGAGGCGTGGGGTGGGCAGAAGAAAATCAGCACCCACCCCCCATCCACCAGGGGCTCTGGCCTCGCTGGGCTCCCGCTGCCCGGGGCTGCTTCCGCTACCGTGTCCTAACCTGGTGCTGTTGGCCGACTCGCCCTCCCCCACTAGACTGTGAGCTCCTTCAGGAGGAAATGGCTTCATTTTGTCTGCACCTGCACCCTAGCCTGGCACATAGTAGGTGCTTAATAAATGATAACTAGATGGATAGATATAGCAGATGTTTTAGACTTATTGGTGCATTTATTCAGCAAGCACTTATTAGGCTCCTATTAGGTGCCAGGTGAGGTTCCAGGTGAGATGGAAACAGAAATGAACAGTAAATGCCCTGCCCCCCGCCTGCCTGTTCCCCAGGCCCTCACCTGCCCTCAGCAGATGCCCCTCACATCCTTCCTGACTGCAAGGCCTCCCTCGGCTCCACTCAGGCCAGGGGCGGGGCAGTGCTGCAGCAGGCGCCTGAGGCCACCCACGCTGCCACTCCCCTGCCGCTCAGCACCCTGGATCCCCCTCACAGTGGCCCCAGCTCTCCCAGCCTCCGAGGCCTCTGCAGGTGCTATTCCCTCTGCCTGGCTGGCAGGTCCTCCCCGGAGGGCAGGCAAAGCCCTCCCGCACCTGGCTCTCGGCCCCTCCCTTCCATACCTCAAAGTCAGCACAGGAGTGAGATGGAGAAGAGGAAATGAAAAGAGAGTGAAGACAGAAAGGAAAGGAGACAAAGAGAGTGAATGAGAAAGAAGAGAGGGGGTAGGATGAAAAGGAAAGAGACAGAAATTAAAAGATGAGCAGGAGACAGGGAATTGGAAGGAAGGAGGAAGGAGCAGAAAGGGAAGAGGCTGGGAGGCAGCGCCGAAAGCCACTTTCACATCTCGGGAGGAGAGCAATGGTCGTCAGTTTTTAATCACAAATCCCACTTTGACTTTGTTCCAATGCCAAGGTTGACCTCGATGCAATTTCACAAATGCTCGCTGAGCACCTGCACTGGAGCCGGGCACAGCCACAGGCACACACCAAGGATCCCCGCCTCGAGGAGGTGACATCCTCTGGGGGACACGCTAGAAGATGATGCTGTGCTAAAATGTCACCCGCCATCCATTTCACCCCTTCTTTTCACACGTGATGAAGTCATCGCTCAGAGAGGGTGACGAGCTGTCCACTGTCAAACAGCAAGTCGGTGGGAGAGCAGGCGCAGACATGATGTGGGGCTTTCTCTGCCCCTTCCTGCTTTGCCCGCGGCTCAGCCTGGCCGGGCTTTCCTACTTTTCAACATTCCAGGAAACACTTGCCTGCAGCTTTGTCTGGTTTCAGCGTTAATGTGCAATTAGTTTGAAAGCTAAGCAAAAAGAAGAAAATGAGGAGTATAATGATGTCCAGACACAAACACTAACGTGTTAGAATATTTCCTTCTGGGTTTTTTTCTATGCACAGACATTTTCCTATGTATAGACACTGTACAATTTCTCCTTACACAAAATGTAAATTTTTACTTTGTACATTTTGCATTTAATGATATAGAAGGATCATTTCTCGACGAGTTTCTGCAATGTGGTTTTTATAGCTGTCTAACATCCTCTGTCATAAGGCATGCCTTAAATTACCAAACCAATGCCTTCTTATTGGACATTTAGGTTGTTTCCAGTTTTTACCAACTATAAACCGGCTCTGAGATAAACATCACCGTGCATAACTCTTCCACACCCTCTGGCCACTTTTTGGATACAATCATGGAAATCAAATGGCTGAGAAACAGGCATAGATATTTTTAAGGCATGTAATACAGGTTGACAGCCTTCCCAAAGGATGATCCCATTTATACTCTAAATAGCTCAAACCCTCCACAGCAGCAAGATCTTTTAATATTTGACAAATATAAGAAAATGGAATCCCGAGGTTTTGATCATTTACATTTATCTTATAACTAATGGAGCTGACCGTTTTTGGTAAGACCACTGGCCATTTGTATTTTCTTTTATATTATTTGTATGTTCATTCTTTTTGAGTGTTTTATTTTTTGACATTATCAACACTGTCCTTTACAGCCCTTGCCTGCTGTCAGGGTAACAAGTGTGCAACATGCAGCTCTGCGCAGACACAAGCCTTCAGCCAGCAGCTGCCTACAATTCTACAATTCAGCAAACAACAAAAAGATTTTTGTAGCTGCCACCAGGAGGTGATCTATGCACCAGTAATTCCTAAAAGCCCTGACACTGGAGCCTGATCTCAGCTCTGGGACAACACTGGACAAGGACATTTGAAGAGCCTGACTGCTGTTCATCTCTCTGCATGAGCATCTCTGTCACCCTCCAGGCCAGGCCACAGTCTTACACTGTCCTCTGCCATAAGAGCACTGCAGCACCAATGATGGCATCTGTGTCTGTCTCCCCTGCAAACTTTGGAGAGCAGGGTCCGTGCCTGGATCACCGTGCCTGGGATATGGCAGGCGCTCGGTGCACACTCATGGAGGAGCATTCAGACACGGCTGCAGATAAACCATGTTTGCCCTGCCTTTCTCATAATAACTGCCCTCACCATGAGTCCTGCCACAGCTCCCAGAGCACACCGGACAGCACAAAGGTGGTGGCGTAACATTTCAGGTGGTGGCGAAGCCTGTGCTTCCTTTCAGGTACTGCTGCTTTCACTTCTTTTGGCAAGTGACTTTACCTCCTGCCTCAGTTTCCTCCTCTGCAAAATGAGAATCAATAATTTTACCACTTCCTAAGCTTGTTGGGGGAATGCAGCTCGTCGCTGTGCCGGGCGGGCGAGCAGCACGCGATAGATGTCAGCCTTTGCAATGACTTTCTTTCTGTTGCACAAATCCCAACTTCTATACCTCACTTCCCAGCACTGCCACTGCGCGGCAGTCCCCTCAGCCAGAAGTTTCATGTTCATCTATCCACTGAGTCACTCGCTCACAAAACATTTCACATCCCAGGGCTGGGATTTGGAGCTGAGTAGGAACCCACTGGTGATGAGGAGGGTCACATGGCCGTGGGGCCAGCAGCTGGGCACAGGGAAGGAGAGGGCCACCAGGAGGGTCATGTCACATGCGGCACTGAGGAGGGAACGAGCTGATATGAGCTCAGAAAAGTCTTCCTGGAGGAAGCAACATTCCTGCTGAATGGGTTTACCAAAGAGTCTAAACAGGGGAAGGCAGTAGAAGCTTCTAGACACAGGGAAGGTTTATAGGCCAGAAGAGCCTGGCATGTTCAGGGACCTGCAGGAACTCAGTGTGGCTAGAGCAGGGTAGAGGGGACTGAGCATGAAAAAGGAGTCCCAGGCTAGAGCTCCAGGGGCCTCGAATGCCATGGTTAGGAGGTGGAGCTTGATCCTGAGGCAATGGGGGCCACAGCAGAGGGGTTATGGGGAGGGATCCTTTGGTGGTCGCCATAGATATCCAGAGAAAGACCTGCTCTCAGTCCTCACGGACACTCACCGCCCCTGTGAAAACGCACTGGCAGCTTCGGGACGTCGCAATGTAAGCTGCTCCCTGGACTCTGTATGTGACTTCATAGATGTGCAGAGGCCTGGAAGCCACGTACGCCGGCCACTAGGGCTTGTGCCACTCTGACCAGGACCCCAAAGGGTAGCCTCTGGCTCTGCGGTTTCCTTACCGTGAGGTTCTAGCATTCCGACGCTCACAGTCTCAGGCTGCACCCAGCCTAGGAGCCTGTGGCTGGCTGGCACCTTACATTCCCCGGGGGCCTCTGAGGGCGGCTTCTCCCTCCCCAGGTGGCCCTGTTTGACCTCAGATACTCTCTGTCTAGGCCATCCGCTGCTCTGAGACAAGGACAGGACCTGGCAGCCTTGTCACACCCTGTGGCCCAAGTCGAGCCTGCATTCCAATGCTCACAGTGACCCACGGACTCCACGGGGTGCCTTCTCCTACTCCTTTCTTTCCCTACCCCTCCTCCCAGGCTGTTGTCTGTCATCCTGTGCAGGCAGATCTTGTCTTGCTCATGTCCCAGCCCTTGGTGCTTGGCCCCAAGCACAGGCACCAAGAACACGCGCCTGTACTGACACCGACCCACGGACTGGGATCTACTAGAGGAGCAGGGCACAGCATTTACAGCACAGCTACGGGGTCAGCCACCAAGGTGCCAGTCCTGGTCCTACCATGTTACAGTCTGATGTCTGTGTCCCCCAAAATCCATCTGTTGAAACCCAAATCCCCAAAGGGACATTCTTCGGAGGTGAGGCCTTTGGGACATGATCAGGCCACGAGGTGGAGCCTCGTGCCCTTATCGGAAGAGACTGGAGACAGCCTACTTCCTCTCTGCTCTCTCTGCCATGCCAGGAAGCAGATCGTCACCAGACACCACATCTGCAGGTGCCTCAGTCTCAGAGACTTCCCAGCCTCCAGAACTGTGAGAAATAAATGTTTTTGTTGTTTAAGCCACTCAGTCTACAGCCATTTGTTATAGCAGCCCAAACAGACTAAGACACACCACTTAACATCTGTGTGACCCTGCACAGGCTATGGGCCAGTAGGTCCCTCCACTTCCTCCTCTGTAAAATAGGGATAAGGTCAACAGCACAAGCAGTGCTTCAGTGCACATTAGGGACTGTTTGTATCTGCCCGCGCAAAGCCCCACAAGTAGCACACGCTCCCTGCCGTCAGGCATCTGGAACCCACAGAGCTGTGGCATCTCGTGGGTCCTCAGAACAGTTCATCCAGGGGGGCACTTGTCATGAGTTGGATTATGTCCCCTGAAAGTCACATGTTGAAGTCCTAATCCCCAGGTCCACAGAATGTGACCTTATTTGAAAACAGGGTCCTTACAGAGGTAGTCAGTCAAGATGGAGTCACACCGGGATAGGGTGGGGCCCTGATCCACCATGCTGGTGTTCTTACAGCTGGGGAAATTTGGACACAGACTGCTGCAGAGGGAAGGTGATGTGCAGACGGCCATCCACAAGCGGAGGAGGTGGGCCTGGGACAGAGTCCCCCTCCCAGCGCTCAGAAGGCACCAGCCCTGCCCACGCCTTGATCTAGGATTTCCCAGCCTCCAGAGCCAGGAAAGGAGACATTTCAGCTGCCTCAGGCATCCAGCTTGTGGTACTGGGTTATAGCAGCTTTAGCAACGTAGTACGTATGTGCTGATCTGTCTATCAGGCAATGACAGCTAAAAGGCGTGAAATGACCTGCCCTGGGCAGCCCTTCCCGGAAGGCCACTCGGTTCTCTCAGCCCCTCCCCAGCTCATCCACAGCCCACGGGGACATGGGAGCTGGTGACCACCGGCCCTGTCCACCCCAGGCCCCTTCCAGCAGTCATTCCAGAGGACCTGTGGAGACAAATCACACTCCCACTTCACCTACTCCAATCCAGGACAAGGATTGGAAAAAATACATAAAAAGCCAAGAGAGAGAAACCTACAAGGTCCAGTAGTGCGGTGACTCTCCCCAACATCCTGCCATGTGAGTACAAGCCCGGAAAGGTATGATGGGAGGACCACAGTGGTGATGCCGCTGTTGATGGTGGCTGTGGTGACGGTGACAGTGAGTGAAGCTAGATTTGACTGATCACTCACTACGTACCAAGCACCGTGCTCAGACCTTTTCCTGTACTTTCGTATTTCATCCTCATAGCCATGCTGGGAAGAAATATTATTAGTATCATCCCGGTATCAGTCCCTTTTCACACTTCGGAACACTGAGGGCAGAGAGTTTAGGAACCTGCCCAAAGGTGTCGCAGCTGGTAGGAGGCAGAGCTGGAACCCTCCCCTGCATCTCTGGGTGCGAGCAGCTGGTCCCACAGCGCATGGCTGCAGTGTTGAAGGATCAGCATTCAGACCCTACATGGCAGCTCTGCGTTCTCTGCTACTTAGCTGATGAGAGACGATGCTCCCAAGGCGAGAGCAGAGCTGGCTGGGACCACACCCGATGGGCCATCTGGGGAATTTTCAAGAGAATGCGACGGCACACCAGCCTCCAGAGCAACCCTGAGAGCAGGTGCCCCCGTGAGATGCTGTCTCCTTGGGCCCCTGGGACTTTTACAAGAGAAAGCATGAACCCTTGAGAAGGCCATAGATGTGTGGACAGGGCTTGTGAGTGATGGCACAGAATCTCCCAAATCCACCCTCTGGTGCCGCCCCAAATCCTCAAGAACAAACTCTGGCCCCAGGATCTTGAGGTGAAGGCAGCAGGGTGGCGTCACAGCTCAGCTCCTGTCCTGATGCTCAGTGGCTGGTGCCTGCGATGACGTCGCTCAACCTCCCTGGGCCTCAGTTTCTCCATCTCTTCAGTGGGAGAAGAGTGCCAGGCCCACAAGGGTGTTCTTAGCAATAAATGAGAAAACACAAAAGGGACCAAACATGAGCTTGTTCCTCCTAGATACTGGGGTGCTCACGCTTCCTCCCAGACAACCATTTTGAAGACATAGCAAGCAGCAGTGTAGGGGACGGATGGAGAGCCCAACAGCCTAAATTAAAGTCTTATGTTTAGGAAAGTTACAGAAGAGAATTTTAAATGACAATTTCCATCTATGCACAATTTATTTTCCAAAATTACGAGGTGCCAATATTAAATGTACAGTTTGTTTTCCCTTTATCTGATGAACACAAGGGAGGAAGAACGAACAGGAAATGCACAAGAGTGACAATAGGAGGATAGAGTGGCAGATGGGTAAACTGTGACCACAGATAAAGCCATTATTAAAATGACCTGGGTGGTGGGTGGTGGACAAGTGGGTGCACTGGTGGATGGATGGGCCAGTGGACACGTGGGTGGCGGAAGATCGGTGGGTGGGCAGATGGCCGGTGGGATCCCGTGTTGCAGCATGGGTGGTGAGGTTGGAGGGTGGCGCGTGGGTGGGAGGAGGGATGGAATGAAGGACGCCTGGATCGGGCTGGCTGGGATGGGTGTATGAAGAGAAGACTGGGGAACAGATGGGCCGATGACTTGACCAAGTGGCTATATGAGAAAGAAAACGAAAGGTTACTCCTGCCCTGGGCTCCAGCCACTTACCAGGCTGCAGTGACCAGCAGGCGCCTGGGCTCCCAGCTCCTGTCGCAGGCTGCGGTTCTGCTGGGCGAGGTCCTCCAGCTGCCCGAGCAGACCGATCTCCGACAGCGTGAGCCGGTACACGCAGCAGCGCAACTCCTCCAGCTGCCCGCGGAGCTGGCGCCGGGCGGCCCTCTGCTCCCGCAGCTGGCGCTCGGCCTCCTCCCGCTCGCGCTCAGCCCTCGCCTGCAGGGCGCACAGCTCTGCAGCGGCCTCGGTGGCGCCCTGGGGACCCGGGCCTGCGGCGTCCAGCCGTGCCAGCAGGAGGCCGGCGGCGCGGCACAGGCGCTGCACGTCGCGCTCCAGCCGCTGCACCTGCGCCCGCAGGACGCGCTCCTGCTTGCGCACCAGGCGCAGCTGGCGCCGCTGGAGACTCTGGCAGCGCTCCAGGGCCGCCGCTTGCCGCCCCAGCGCCTCGTCCTTGCGCCGCAGCCGCTCCTGCAGCCGCCGCAGCTGCCGCCGGGCCACGCTCTCCTTCTCCCGCACCTACAAGTTCACGGTGGATGAGGGCGTCAGGAAACCGAAAGGGCACACCGTTGCTGACATTGATCCTGTCTTTCCTTAACATTTCCATATTTTGTGCTTGGTGTATTTTTTGTATTAATTGTTTTTGCATTAAAATATTGCATCAAAATATTATTTATCTCCATGATTGAGTCTTTGGTGCCCCTTAAACTTTGCACAGGAGGCGAGTGACTCCTTCACCTCACCCTAGTCAGGGCCCTGCACACCCAGGTGCTCCCTGAGTCCTTGGATGGGTGCCGTGCAGCGGGCAGGACGCCCATCAGCTGTAACATACCCCAACGGCTGCTGGAGTTGTCCCTGTGTTGAATACGGCCACGCCAGTGTGTAAACAGCCGCTGCTGGAGCCTCCCCAGTGTCCCCACCTCCTTCCCAGCACTGCCCAGAGCTCCGCATTTGCCAGCACCTAGAAGGTCAGTGACTGGCCCAAGGAGGGTCCACGGCTCTGACTGCCGCATCAGGACACCAGTGCCACAGTGGCTGTCATTATTGTGGATACTCCCCCTTGGAGAGAGGTACTGCTGCAGCCCCTGGGGGTACTGAGGAACAACTGCACAGCACACAGCTAAAGTTCCCTGTAGCCAGGACTCCTGGCCCTTTGTATCTGACTCAGGCCTTTGCTTTCC
The DNA here is from genome assembly GCA_008086735.1 of Cheirogaleus medius. Classification (NCBI taxonomy): domain Eukaryota; kingdom Metazoa; phylum Chordata; class Mammalia; order Primates; family Cheirogaleidae; genus Cheirogaleus; species Cheirogaleus medius. Next base: position 4,612,775 of record VBSM01001118.1, read on the forward strand.
TCACCTGGCCACCTGCCTGACCAGAGAATACGTCTCCCTACTCTTAAGCTTTCCTCCTCCTCACCCACGTGCTACAAGCTGGACTGGGATGCACCACCCACATCGAAAATTAGAGTCTTTGCCTAATTTTTGGAATTAATTCAAACAAACAGGTGGAACTGCTTCCATGTGAAGCTTTCTTTCCACTGCTAGTGCCTGCTGCTGCCACTCTGCCAGAGCACTTGCAGAAAACAAAAGCAAACAAGCAAAGAACAAACGTGGAAGAAGAAACTTGACAATAGCTCAGACAAGCTTTGTTTGAATAATTTGTCTTGGGGCGTGTTGGGGTAGACAAACGCTGGAGTCAGAGTCCCTGGGAGGAAAAGTCTCCCGGTCTTCCTGATGTTGCAAATTCCATAATCAGTGCTGCATGGTGCTCAGTGGACAGGGCTCCATCGCCTGGATGGGTCTGCCTTCAACAGCTTTCAAAATGACCACAGGTCACCACAGAAATGAGCATCGTTGTATGTAAATGCTTACTGGAAATATGACAACAACAGAGCTAAGCTACCAAGGGCACAGAAAACTCACTCATATACTACTTCAAAATACAGATGCCTCTGGCAAGAGGTTTTGTGTTAGGGGCTGGAGGCTGGTTGGTAGCTGGACGGGGTGATAGCCAAGAGACCGGGGCAAGCCCCCTTGTCCCTCTGAACTCTGCCCCTCCTCTGGGAATGAAGCCTCATGACAGGCGTTTTCCTGGAGCACACATATCACACGAGCCAGCAATGAACAAGAGGACGCGGTGGAAAGGGCTCAGTGTCCTGCAGAAACTGCTGGTCCCTGCAGCGCTCCTCGCCTCTCTAACCACACTTCACTTGCTGTCCCCTCATCCTCTGTCCCATCACACTGTGAACCTGTCCATTGCAGGGCTGTGTCTGATTCACGTAGGGAATGGCTCCAAGAATATTTATGACAGCGTTTTCTACAGAGACGCCCCATCTCCAGGCTGGAGACACAGCCGCGACACCTGGTGGTAAGCGCTCTCCTCGGCACAGCAATGGCGCGTGGCTATGAACCAAGGAGGGGAATGCAGTCGACTTTCTGCATCTGAAGTCCAGTACAAAGGGGAGAAACCTCCACTTGGATGTCTCCCCGGCATCTCAGAGACTAATTTCAATTTAACTGGACAACTTATCTTTCCACCCTGCACTGCTCTTACTGGCCACAGCCGCGCCAGTGCGCACCGCGCCGCACGAGACACACGGGACGTCATCCCGCCCTGCACACACCCCTGTGTACAGTGGAAACAAGAGTTTCATGAAACAGCACCCCCCTTAGCACATGCGATGCCTTTTCATAGTTCCTAGAATATTTCATTTTTAAAAAATGCTGGTTGTGACCCACTGAGTTGATTTCACATCCCATCAATGGGTACAAACTGCGATTTGAAAATGCCTGGGCTACAGTCTAAAGGCAACCGACTACAGCAGGATTCCTCGGGGGATCTTTGGGCACCACATGCAGCTGCCCTGAAGTCTTGTCGTTTCTGCCTCTGCTGTCTTTCCTAAGACTGCCTCCCGTGTAGCCCTCCTTATCTCCCACCTGGAAAATTTCAGTCATGGCTAATAATCGTAAAAGCAGATAGCGTTATTTAAATACCTACTGTTGGAGGTATTTTACATGTATTAATTCACACTTAACCCATACAACAATCTGAGAGGGTTGGTACTATATTATTCCCAATTCACAGATGAAGAAACTGAGGCCCAGAGAGCTTATGCCACCTGCCCAAGGTCATACAGCTAGTGAGTGGCATAACCAGGGTTTAGTTCCAGGCGTCTGCCTCCAGAGCCCACAGCTTCCCCAGGGAGGGCTCCAATGTTCCCCTCCACCAGAACCTCTCTCCCACACAGTGAGGATGGCATCACTGTGGATGGGAAATGACCATCCCAGCCTGAGCCTTCCCTGCTTAAGCCCCCTGCTCCTCAGTGCCTTCAGAATTTGGTCCTGGAGGACCTGGCAGCCTGACTCTTCCGCCCCCCTGCCCCCCACCCCCTGCACACATCCTCTGCCCGGTCCTGG